>JARQOD010000006.1:127979062-128050899 GCA_033576555.1 Oophaga sylvatica
AAAAAATTGGGGACTAAAACATCATATTTGTGGAAATTTTTTTTTTTTTTTTTTTTATTCACGCCAGGGCATTATAAACTTTAGTGAAACACTTGGGGGTTCAAAATGCTCACCACACACCTAGATAAGTTCATTAGGGGGTCTAGTTTCCAAAATGGGGTCACTTGTGGGGGTTTCCACTGTTTAGGCACATGAGGGGCTCTGCTAACGGAACATGACGCCCGCAGACCATTCCATCAAAGTCTGCATTCCAAAACGTCACTGCTTCCCTTCTGCGCCCAAACAGTGGTTCCCCCCAACATATGGGGTATCAGCGTACTCAGGACAAATTGGACAACAACTTTTGTGGTCCAAGTTCTCCTGTTACCCTTGGGAAAATAAAAAATTGGGGACTAAAACATCATATTTGTGGAAATTTTTTTTTTTTTTTTATTCACGCCAGGGCATTATAAACTTTAGTGAAACACTTGGGGGTTCAAAGTGCTCACCACACACCTAGATAAGTTCCTTAGGGGGTCTAGTTTCCAAAATGGGGTCACATGTGGGGGGTTTCCACTGTTTAGGCACATCAGGGGCCCTCCAAACGCGACATGGCGTCCGTTCGCAATTCCAGCCAATTTTGGTTTGGAAAAGTCAAACGGCGCTCCTTCCCTTTCAAGCCCTGCCGTGCGTCCAAACAGTGGTTCCCCCCCACATATGGGGTATCAGCGTACTCAGGACATGTTGGACAACAACTTTTGTGGTCCAATTTCTCCTCTTACCCTGGGGAAAATAAAAAATTGGGGACTAAAACATCATGCTTGTGGAAAAAATATGATTTTTTTTTCTTCACGGCTCTACATTACAAACTTGCGTGAAGCACTTTTTTCACTCCCCTTTCCGCCACTCCTGTGTGCACATCTAGCAGCCGCGGAACTTTGATAAGTGACACCGGTCACTTATCAGAGCTCGCTCCTGCCGTCTTTTTTTTTTTTCACTCCCCTTTCCGCCACTCCTGTGCGCACATCCAGCAGCCGCGGAACTTTGATAAGTGACACCAGTCACTTATCAGAGTTCGTTCCTGCAGTTTTTTTTTTTTCACTCCCCTTTCCGCCACTCCTGTGCGCACTTCCAGCAGCCGTGGAACTTTGATAAGTGACACCAGTCACTTATCAGAGCTCGTTCCTGCAGGTTTTTTTTTTTTTCACCCCACTTTCCGCCACTCCCGTGCGCACATCTAGCAGCCGCGGAACTTTGATAAGTGACACCAGTCACTTATCAGAGCTCGTTCCTGCAGTTTTTTTTTTTTCACTCCCCTTTCCGCCACTCCTGTGCGCACTTCCAGCAGCCGCGGAACTTTGATAAGTGACACCAGTCACTTATCAGAGCTCGTTCCTGCAGTTTTTTTTTTTCACTCCCCTTTCCGCCACTCCTGTGCGCACATCTAGCAGCCGCGGAACTTTGATAAGTGACACCGGTCACTTATCAGAGCTCGCTCCTGCCGTCTTTTTTTTTTTCACTCCCCTCCGTGCGCACTTCCAGCAGCCGCAGAACTTTGATAAGTGACACCAGTCACTTATCAGAGCTCGTTCCTGCAGTTTTTTTTTTTCACTCCCCTTTCCGCCAATTCTTGTGCGCACTTCCAGCAGCCGCGGAACTTTGATAAGTGACACCAGTCACTTATCAGAGCTCGTTCCTGCAGTTTTTTTTTTTTCACTCCCCTTTCCGCCACTCCTGTGCGCACATCCAGCAGCCGCGGAACTTTGATAAGTGACACCAGTCACTTATCAGAGTTCGTTCCTGCAGTTTTTTTTTTTCACTCCACTTTCCGCCCACTCCCGTGCGCACATCTAGCAGCCGCGGAACTTTGATAAGTGACACCGGTCACTTATCAGAGCTCGTTCCTGCCGTTTTTTTTTTTTTTTTCACTTCCCTTTCCGCCACTCCTGTGCGCACATCCGGCAGCCGCGGAACTTTGATAAGTGACACCGGTCACTTATCAGAGATCGTTCCTGCCGTTTTTTTTTTTGTTTTTTTTCACTTCCCTTTCCGCCACTCCTGTGCGCACATCCGGCAGCCGCGGAACTTGATAAGTGACACCGGTCACTTATCAGAGCTCGTTCCTACCGTTTTTTTTTTTTTTTCACTTCCCTTTCCGCCACTCCTGTGCGCACATCCGGCAGCCGCGGAACTTTGATAAGTGACAACGGTCACTTATCAGAGCTCGTGCCTGCTGGTTTAGACTTTTTTTCACAGGCATTTTTTTCCCTATTCTCTTTCTTTTCTTTTAACTTTTTCCTTTCAGCATAGTTTGCACCAACCACTATCCCCCCCCCCCACACACACACAGTTATAAATAAAGTTCACACAAAGCACCACATTCACAAAAAAAAAGTCCCGCTCGTCACGTTCTTCCCAACAGCGCTATTCAGTGGAAGAGGCATACGCTTTCCTTGCCTCCGACACTGATAGCGAGGGAGAGGATCCCACATTTCTTTACTTTTCAGATTCTTCATCCTCTTCTTCTTCTTCCTCCTCGGGTCCTGCGGAACCGCCACGCAGACGCCCCAGGACAGAAGATGAGGCAGCGCCCACCCCTGAAAATGAACCAGCGCACCCCTCTTCGGACCCCATATGGACCCCGCCCCCCGAAAATTACGAGCCACTGATTCCTGATTTTGTGGCAGAATCAGGAATCAAGTTTGACACCACGGGCCTCAGAGAAATAGACTTTTTCAAAGTCTTTTTCTCTGAGGATTTTATTAACCTCGTGGTGGAGCAAACTAATTTGTACGCTCGGCAATTTTTGGCGCAAAACCCAGTGTCATCATTTTCCAACTGGTCTCCTGTAGACGCAGGTGAAATGATGCAGTTTTGGGGCCTGGTCCTCCATATGGGGATCCTGAAGAAGCCAGAACTTCGGCAATATTGGAGTGTTGATATTTTATACAACACTCCACTGTTCCGAATGGTCATGGCTCGGACGCGTTTTGAGGCCATCCACAAATTCCTGCATTATAATGATAATGCACAGTGTCCCCCACAAAATGACCCCAACTTTGACCGTCTGTTCAAAGTTCGGCCGGTCATCGAACACTTCAGCAAAAAGTTTGCTGAAGTGTACGTGCCCCAAAGGGACATCTGCGTGGATGAGTCCTTGGTTCATTTTAAGGGACGGCTCAGATTCCGCCAGTACCTGCCCAGCAAGAGGGCAAGGTACGGAATTAAACTCTACAAGCTGTGCGAGAGTACCTCAGGGTACACGCACAGCTTTAGAGTTTACGAAGGAAAGGACACCAGGATTGAACCCCCTGAGTGTCCCCCCGTCCTGGGAGTGAGTGGGAAAATTGTGGGATTTGGTGCACCCACTGCTGGATAAAGGTTTATCACCTTACACCGATAACTTTATTCCAGCGTCCCACTCTACAAATCCTCTCTGCGCGAGGTACCGACAGCTTGCGGTACCCGTCCCGCAAAAATCAGAGAGGCCTCCCGAAGACGCATACTTGGGCAGATGCTCAAAAGGGTGAGAGCAGAGCCCAATGTAGCGACCACCATGTGGACAAGTACAAGAGACAAGACAGGGATGTCCTTCTCTTGACCACCACACATGGTGATGGCCAGCGCCCTCACACTGACGGGGTACCTCTACAACAGGTACCGCAAACCGGACTGTAGTACAAGGGGTACATAAATACATGGGGGGTGTGATCTCTCTGATCAACTCCTTCCAGACCGATCACAGTGCTTTGAGAAAGGCCAAGGTGTGGTACAAGAAGCTGTCCGTGCACATCGTCCAAATGGCAATGCTCAACGCTTTCCTGCTGTCACGATGTGCACGCAACAGCGATACGACGTACCTTCAGTTCCAGGAGGTAGTGGTTAAGGCCCTGATGTTTGGCGCTCAGGAAACAGCGGGCCCCAGTACTTCTGGAACTGAAGGTGCTCGTATCATACCAGGTCAGCATTTCCCGGGGTGGTCCCGCCAACTGGAAGCAAAGGTAAGCCGCAAAAAAGGTGCCGAGTGTGTTACAAAAGGGGAATACGCAAGGACACCACTTACCAATGCGACACCTGCCCCGAAAAACCTGGCCTGTGTATGAAGGATTGTTTCAAATTGTACCACACCTCAATGCACTACTAATTTACTTTACAGGAAAGATTAGTTCCAGAAGGGGGGCACATTTAGAAAAGTTCCTTGGGAGTCTACTTTCCAAAATTATGTCACTTGTGGTTTTTTTTTACTGTTTAGGCACATCAGGAGCTCTGCAAACGGAACATGACGCCCGCAGACCATTCCATCAGTCTGCATTCCAAAACGTCACGACTTCCCTTCTGAGCCCCGACTTGTGCCCAAACAGTTTTTTCCCACATATGGGGCACCAGTGTACTAAGGACAAATTGGACAACAATTTTTGGTGTCCAATTTCTCCTCTTACCCTTGGGAAAATAAAAAATTGGGGACTAAAACATCATTTTTGTGAGGATAAAAGTAGGATTTTTTATTTTTACACCTGGGCATTATAAACTTTAGTGAAACACTTGGGGGTTCAAAATGCTCACCACACACCTAGGTAAGTTCCTTAGGGGGTCTAGTTTCCAAAATGGGGTCACTTGTGGGGGTTTCCACTGTTTAGGCACATGAGGGGCTCTGCTAACGGAACATGACGCCCGCAGACCATTCCATCAAAGTCTGCATTCCAAAACGTCACTGCTTCCCTTCTGCGCCCTGCCATGCGCCCAAACAGTGGTTTCCCCCAACATATGGGGTATCAGCGTACTCAGGACAAATTGGACAACAACTTTTGTGGTCCAATTTCTCCTGTTACCCTTGGGAAAATAAAAAATTGGGGACTAAAACATCATATTTGTGGAAATTTTTTTTTTTTTTTTTTTTTTTATTCACGCCAGGGCATTATAAACTTTAGTGAAACACTTGGGGGTTCAAAATGCTCACCACACACCTAGATAAGTTCATTAGGGGGTCTAGTTTCCAAAATGGGGTCACTTGTGGGGGTTTCCACTGTTTAGGCACATGAGGGGCTCTGCTAACGGAACATGACGCCCGCAGACCATTCCATCAAAGTCTGCATTCCAAAACGTCACTGCTTCCCTTCTGCGCCCAAACAGTGGTTCCCCCCAACATATGGGGTATCAGCGTACTCAGGACAAATTGGACAACAACTTTTGTGGTCCAAGTTCTCCTGTTACCCTTGGGAAAATAAAAAATTGGGGACTAAAACATCATATTTGTGGAAATTTTTTTTTTTTTTTTTATTCACGCCAGGGCATTATAAACTTTAGTGAAACACTTGGGGGTTCAAAGTGCTCACCACACACCTAGATAAGTTCCTTAGGGGGTCTAGTTTCCAAAATGGGGTCACATGTGGGGGGTTTCCACTGTTTAGGCACATCAGGGGCTCTGCTAACGGAACATGACGCCCGCAGACCATTCCATCAAAGTCTGCATTCCAAAACGTCACTGCTTCCCTTCTGCGCCCAAACAGTGGTTCCCCCCAACATATGGGGTATCAGCGTACTCAGGACATGTTGGACAACAACTTTTGTGGTCCAATTTCTCCTCTTACCCTTGGGAAAATAAAAAATTGGGGACTAAAACATCACTTTTGTGGAAAAAAAAATATATATTTTTTTTTCACGCCAGGGCATTATAAACGTTAGTGAAACACTTGGGGGTTCAAAGTGCTCACCACACACCTAGATAAGTTCCTTAGGGGGTCTAGTTTCCAAAATGGGGTCACATGTGGGGGGTTTCCACTGTTTAGGCACATCAGGGGCCCTCCAAACGCGACATGGCGTCCGTTCGCAATTCCAGCCAATTTTGGTTTGGAAAGTCAAACGGCGCTCCTTCCCTTTCAAGCCCTGCCGTGCGTCCAAACAGTGGTTCCCCCCCACATATGGGGTATCAGCGTACTCAGGACATGTTGGACAACAACTTTTGTGGTCCAATTTCTCCTCTTACCCTGGGGAAAATAAAAAATTGGGGACTAAAACATCATGCTTGTGGAAAAAAATATGATTTATTTTCTTCACGGCTCTACATTACAAACTTGCGTGAAGCACTTGAGGGTTCAAAGTGCTCACCACACATCTAGATAAGTTCCTTAGGGGGTCTAGTTTCCAAAATGGGGTCACATGTGGGGGGTTTCCACTGTTTAGGCACATCAGGGGCCCTCCAAACGCGACATGGCGTCCGTTCGCAATTCCAGCCAATTTTGGTTTGGAAAAGTCAAACGGCGCTCCTTCCCTTTCAAGCCCTGCCGTGCGCCCAAACAGTGGTTCCCCCCCACATATGGGGTATCAGCGTACTCAGGACATGTTGGACAACAACTTTTGTGGTCCAATTTCTCCTCTTACCCTTGAGAAAATAAAAATTTGGGGACTAAAACATCATGTTTGTGGAAAAAATATGATTTTTTTTCTTCACGGCTCTACATTACAAACTTGCGTGAAGCACTTGAGGGTTCAAAGTGCTCACCACACATCTAGATAAGTTCCTTAGGGGGTCTAGTTTCCAAAATGGGGTCACATGTGGGGGGTTTCCACTGTTTAGGCACATCAGGGGCCCTCCAAACGCGACATGGCGTCCGTTCGCAATTCCAGCCAATTTTGGTTTGGAAAAGTCAAACGGCGCTCCTTCCCTTTCGAGCCCTGCCGTGCGCCCAAACAGTGGTTCCCCCCCACATGTGGGGTATCAGCGTACTCAGGACATGTTGGACAACAACTTTTGTGGTCCAATTTCTCCTCTTACCCTGGGGAAAATAAAAATTTGGGGACTAAAACATCATGTTTGTGGAAAAAATATGATTTTTTTTCTTCACAGCTCTACATTACAAACTTGCGTGAAGCACTTGAGGGTTCAAAGTGCTCACCACACATCTAGATAAGTTCCTTAGGGGGTCTAGTTTCCAAAATGGGGTCACATGTGGGGGGTTTCCACTGTTTAGGCACATCAGGGGCCCTCCAAACGCGACATGTCGTCCGTTCGCAATTCCAGCCAATTTTGGTTTGGAAAAGTCAAACGGCGCTCCTTCCCTTTCAAGCCCTGCCGTGCGCCCAAACAGTGGTTCCCCCCACATATGGGGTATCAGCGTACTCAGGACATGTTGGACAACAACTTTTGTGGTCCAATTTCTTCTCTTACCCTTGGGAAAATAAAAATTTGGGGACTAAAACATCATGTTTGTGGAAAAAATATGATTTTTTTTCTTCACGGCTCTACATTACAAACTTGCGTGAAGCACTTGAGGGTTCAAAGTGCTCACCACACATCTAGATAAGTTCCTTAGGGGGTCTAGTTTCCAAAATCGGGTCACATGTGGGGGTTTCCACTGTTTAGGCACATCAGGGGCCCTCCAAACGCGACATGGCGTCCGTTCGCAATTCCAGCCAATTTTGGTTTGGAAAAGTCAAACGGCGCTCCTTCCCTTTCAAGCCCTGCCGTGCGCCCAAACAGTGGTTCCCCCCCACATATGTGGTATCAGCGTACTCAGGATAAGTTGGACAACAACTTTTGTGGTTCAATTTCTCCTCTTACCCTTGGGAAAATAAAATTTGGGGACTAAAACATCATGCTTGTGGAAAAAATATGATTTTTTTTCTTCACGGCTCTACATTACAAACTTGCGTGAAGCACTTGAGGGTTCAAACTACTCACCACACATCTAGATAAGTTCCTTAGGGGGTCTAGTTTCCAAAATGGGGTCACATGTGGGGGTTTCCACTGTTTAGGCACATCGGGGCCTCTCCAAACGCGACATGGCGTCCGTTCTCAATTCCAGCCAATTTTGGTTTGGAAAAGTCAAACTGCGCTCCTTCCATTCCGAGCTCTGCCGTGTGCCCAAACAGTGGTTTTCCCTCACATATGGGGTATCGGCGTACTCAGGAGAAATTGCATAACAACTTTATCAGTCCTTTTTCTCCTTTTTCCCTTGTGAAAATAAAAAAAATGTTTGTAAAAGATCATTTTTGTGACTATAAAGTAAAATGTTAATTTTTTCCTTCCATGTTGCTTCAGCTCCTGTGAAGCACCTGAAGGGTTAATAAACTTCTTGAATGTGGTTTTGAGTACCTTGAGGGGTGTAGTTTTTAGAATGGTGTCACTTTTGGGTATTTTCTGCTATATAGACCCCTCAAAGTGACTTCAAATATGAGGTGGTCCCGAAAAAAAATGGCTTTGTAAATTTTGTTGTAAAAATGAGAAATCGCTGGTCAACTTTTAACCCTTATAATTTCCTAACAAAAAAAAATTTTGTTTCCAAAATTGTGCTGATGTAAAGTAGACATGTGGGAAATGTTATTTCTTAACTATTTTGTGTGACATATTTCTCTGTTTTAAGGGAATAAAAATTCAAAGTTTGAAAATTGCAAAATTTTCAAAATTTTTGCCATATTTGCGTTTTTTTCATAAATAAATGCAAGTTATATGGAAGAAATTTTACCACTATCATGAAGTACAATATGTCACGAGAAAACAGTCTCAGAATCGCGAAGATCCGTTGAAGCGTTCCAGAGTTATAACCTCATAAAGAGACAGTGGTCAGAATTGTAAAAATTGGCCCGGTCATTAACGTGCAAACCACCCTTGGGGGTGAAGGGGTTAAGAAATGAATGTCAGTCAAAAAAAAAAAATTGGGAAAACTTTGAAAGTGTCCCCAAGTGCAGTTGCAAAAACCATCAAGCGCTACAAAGAAACTGGCTCACATGAGGACATCCCCAGGAAAGGAAAACCAAGAGTCACCTCTGCTTCTGAGGATAAGTTTATCCGAGTCACCAGCCTCAGAAATCGCAGGTTTACAGCAGCTCAGATTAGAGACCAGGTCAATGCCACACAGAGTTCTAGCAGCAGACACATCTCTACAACAACTGTTAAGAGGAGACTTTGTGCAGCAGGCCTTCATTGTAAAATAGCTGCTAGGAAACCACTGCTACGGACAGGCAACAAGCAGAAGAGACTTGTTTGGGCTAAAGAACACAAGGAATGGACATTAGACCAGTGGAAATCTGTGCTTTCGTCTGATGAGTCCAAATTTGAGATCTTTGGTTCCAACCACCGTGTCTTTGTGCGACGCAGAAAAGGTGAACGGATGGACTCTACATGCCTGGTTCCCACCGTGAAGCATGGAGCAGGAGGTGTGATGGTGTGGGGGTGCTTTGCTGGTGACACTGTTGGGGATTTATTCAAAATTGAAGGCATACTGAAGCAGCATGGCTACCCCAGCATCTTGCAGCGGCATGCTATTCCATCCGGTTTGTGATTAGTTGGACCATCATTTATTTTTCAACAGGACAATGACCCCAAACACACCTCCAGGCTGTGTAAGGGCTATTTGACCAAGAAAGAGAGTGATGGGGTGCTACGCCAGATGACCTGGCCTCCACAGTCACCAGACCTGAACCCAATCGAAATGGTTTGGGGAGAGCTGGACCGCAGAGTGAAGGCAAAAGGGCCAACAAGTGCTAAGCATCTCTAGGAACTCCTTAAAGATTGTTGGAAGACCATTTCCGGTGACTACCTCTTGAAGCTCATCAAGAGAATGCCAAGAGTGTGCAAAGCACACATGAAAGCAAAATGTGACTACTTTGAAGAATGTAGAATATAAGACATATTTTCAGTTGTTTCACACTTTTTTTGTTAACTATATAATTCCACATGTTTTGATGCCTTCAGTGCGAAAGTACAATTTTCATAGTCATGAAAATACAAAAAAAATCTTTAAATGAGGTGTGTCAAAACTTTTGGTCTGTACTGTATGTGTCGCCAATGTGGCTTTCTCAAGGTATTTATCCCTTCTTATGTACTCTATAGCCTGCTTGCATCAAGGGAAAACTCCATACTGAGCATCACCGACATCTAGAGATGAATTCTGAAAGTGCCGTGCATCTCAAGGTGAAGACCAATATACCACCAGAACCCTCCGCACGGTCCTCTGCATCCCATATTTCTCTACCAGTCCCGGATGCTGAGTTATCGAGACTGGCTCTCCAGAACCACTTAGCCGACCCAAGTTTGGACTCTGTGTATCGGTCCAGCCCCAATGAACCTGTTGAGATGTCAGTCGTCCCGTTTGGAACTCCCGCTAGGAAGTTATGACCATCCTAGATATTGGGAATTATTTCAGCGAGGTAAAGGGATGAGAATTCAGTCCAACCCAGAGGGGTGGTATCAAATATGGGAGGGGGTGCGCTAAGAATTAAAAGCTAGCTACACACATTTAGCCACTGTCTTTGTTTTACCATGGAAGCCACGACCCGTTACGTGTGGAGACAGATCAAAAACTAAAAAGGTGCCTATGGATACGAGAGCTTCCTTCATCCACAAGTGATAAGAACGGTAACGTGACACATACAGCTAACTGCTATCCCCAGCCTATACCCTACTTTTATTTGTACCTCTGGCTGTAATTTCTGTATATTACTCTGTAAATATTTGTAGTATCTAGTGCACCTTTCGGCAATTAAAATACCAATTCATTTTGGTTTGCTCTTTTATCTCAAAACCCAATTTCCCAAGTCCGTGAGTCCGGTTAGAACTTATACGCTACCTGGGGTTGATTTCTGACCAGATAAGCTTGTTACGGACTGGGCTTGTATCTAACGAGGAACTGGTGGCAGCATACCGTTCTGGTGTTATTGGCGGATCCTGGCAGTGATGGACCGGAGGTTTATATATATAATCCCGGCCTGGGACTGGTGATATACGGTATATACCGCCCTCACTGCAGAGTGCACCGAGATTAGTGACGGCGGGGGGATATCCGTATCCCCCTGCTCCCGCACATGCGCTACCACCATTTTATTAAAGACCACCAGTAGATCCATCTGTGCAGATGCCACCCATGGCAAGCATGGCGTACATGCAAAACTTCAAACGAGGCAGGTCACACACAATGCAGTGACCTGTCATGCAGCTACCAGAGTCAGGTGGAGGGGCCGGGGCCAGGAGCGAAAACCCTATACACAGTCCCACGCCTATGCACCTAACGTTAATTACCCAAAAACTTCAAATGTGGATTAAAGAACAACCACAACGCAGATTTCTTTACTAAGGGTGTCAATTTAACCAGTATAACAGTGTCATTATGACTATGTCTTTACATTGCTAAATCATGCTGACAGGTTCTCTTTAAGCCTAGAATATGCTTTATAAACGTTCGCCAACATCTACTAGATGATTTACATTTAGTATGTATAAGTCTCCTTAGCATTGACCTCATAACTAACATCTTCGTATAATAAGGTCACATAAACTGAACCAATTCGGAACGGCTTCTGATGTTTTTAATAAGTAAGCAAACAGCACAGAAAGCCTTAGAAATGTCAAGCTTTTCATTGCATGTAAAAAAAGACCCTGGGGAAACAGTATGATGCTTGCACAAAGAAACATCAAAACGCGCTGCCTGATTTGTATTTCATTTGAAAAATGTATTCTGCACCTTAGAATTCCATCTAGACGGGTTAGTGGTACTGTTAGGAATTAATATCCAGCACAGCTTTCATATCACCCTTCTGCCATAGGAGACTAATTTCATGTCATTAAATATTAACAGTTACAGAGAGAAATGCAACAAAGCTCTTCTATATCATTTAACAAACTTCAAATATAGAAATGGAGATAAATGGCAATAGAACAACAGGTCTATGTAATTAAAGTTCAATCACTGTACTGCATAATGGAAAGTTGCACCCTTTTACAACATATTTTTTTGCCATCAATGATGGGAACATTCTTGTTTACATCCAAAGGCTAATTCTAATTTAGAGCAATGAGGGCACAACTATGTGCCCAAATAACAAATAAGAGTCCCAACCATGGGACCTAAAAGGCTGTCACAGTTCATGTCATTAGACCAGAGGTCAAATATATTACAGTCTGAAACTAGTGAAAAGCTAATAACCTGTAGAGTCTATATCAATCGGCCACGTGTACTTACAAACTGGTCAACCAGATTTCTGACACGTTAGCTACATGGATATTTTGCAGCAAAAGGTATAGCGGAGAGTTATTGCGATAGGATATCTTGCACCAAGCTTTTAGCTCTAGTAAGGCACTTAGTAAGTACAGGTTTAAGTAGATAATCACCTACTGGATGACTGACAAATACATAGTATGATACAGTTGTGCTCAAAAGTTTACATACCCCGGCGTAATTTTTGCTTTCTTGGCCTTTTTTCAGAGAATATGCACGATAAAACCAAAACTTTTTATCCACTCATGGTTAGTGGTTGGGTGAAGCCATTCATTGTCAAACTACTTTTTTCTCTTTTTAAATCATAATGACAACCCAAAACATCCAAATGACCCTGATCAAAGTTTACATACCCCATTTCTAAATACCGTGTATTGCCCCTCTGACATCAATGATAGCTTGAAGTCTTTTGTGGTAGTTCTGAATGAGGTTCTTTATTTTCTCAGATAGTAAAGCTGCCCACTCTTCTTGGCAAAAAGCCTCCAGTTCCTGCAAATTCATGGGCTGTCTAGCATGAACTGCGCTCTTGAGATCTCCCCAGAGTGGCTCAATGATATTGAGGTCAGGAGATGTCACAATCCACTTTTGGATCTGTGGCAGATCTTTTTATGCATAGTAAAACTTTTTTCCTTTCAGGCCATCGGGGGTTAATGTCAGTCTTTTCTCCCGGTGGCAGCTGGTGTAATTACATTGCTGCTCACTTGTCAGGGGAAGGTGGTGACCACTCCCACTATCCTTTAAAAGGTCACCTGAGGCGTCAGCTGACTGTTGGTGATACTTCTGCGTTTGGAGACCAACCAAGCTGGAATCAGAAGCTTGCTGAGCGCAGTGGTACTTCTGCTGTTTCCCTGATCTGGTGCCTTACTCTGCTGTGCGGTGCATTGCAGCAGAGAAAGCAAAGTTTCTGTTGTTTAGTTGATTTAACCCCTAAGTGGCTGTCTTTCCTTTCCTTTGGTTATTTTGGTGTGGTTCCCTTTATTCAGTTTCTCACCTCCTGGGGAGGGGGTTGAGGGTTTAGCTCAGGGCTAAACAAGAGACAGGGACAGGTCGGTGACTTGGGCCTCACTACCTTCAAATGTACCCCCAAGTTAAGGAAAGACAGGGCACCTTCCTTAGTCTTCGGGGCAGTTCAGGGGCCCAGGTTCCTCGTCCCCTGTATTCCCCTTACTGCCCCGTGACAGGAGACTGAGATGGCCACTCTAGAACCTTCACTTTGTTCTGCTGTAACCAAAGACAGGTCAACTTGGTCTTGTGTTTTAGATTGCTGTCATGTTGGAACGTCCAAGTACATCTCATGCGCAGCTTCCGGGCTGATGATTGCAAATTTGCCTCCAGTATTTGCTGATAACGTGCTGCATTCATCTTTCCTTCAACTCCGACCGAGTTTCCTGTGCCTTTGTAGCTCACACATCCCCAAAACATCAGCAATACATCTCCGTGCTTTATAGTAGGAATGGTGTTCCTTTCATCATAGGCTTTGTTGATCTCTCTCCAAATGTAATATTTATGGATGTGGACAAAAAGTTCAATTTTGGTCTCATCACTCCAAATTACCTTGTTCCAGCAGTTTTGAGGTTTGTATTTGTGTTGTTTTGCATATTGTAGGGGAGATACTTTGTGGCATTTGCACAGTAATGGCTTTCTTCTGGCGACTGGACAATGCAGTCCATTTTTCTTCAAGTGCCTCCTTATTGTGCATCTTGAAACAGCCACACTGCTAGTTTTCAGAGAGCCCAGTATTTCAGCTAATGTTATTTGTAGATTTTTCTTTGCATCCCGAACTGTTTTCCTGGCAGTTGTGGACAAAATGTTTGTTGGTCTACCTGAGCGTGGTTTTGTTTTTACAGAGCCCCTGATTTTCCTTTTGTTAATCACAGTTTGAACGCTGCTGACTGGCATTACCAATTCCTTGGATATCTTTTTGTATCCCTTTCCTATTTTATACAGTTCAACTACCTTTTCTCGTAGATCCGTTGACAATTCATTTGCTTTCTCTATGACTCACAATCCAGAAACATCAGTGGCTGGATGAAAGATGCAAGAGTCTGTCTGGATCCCAGAAACTCACACTGATTACAAGCAGACAGGTCACAGGTGAGGATGTTACCTTTAGTAGCCAGTCAAACCCATTTGTGTCAACTTCTGTGCATGTTATCAGGCCAAAATCACCAGGGTATGTAAACTTTTGATCAGAGTCATTTGGATGTTTTGGGTTGTCATTATAAATTAAATTAAATTAAAAAGAGAAAACAGTAGTTTAACAATAAATGGCTTCACCCAACCACTAACTACGAGTGGAGAAAAAGTTTTGGTGTTATCATTCATATTCTCTGAAAAAAGGCCAAGAAAGCAAAAATTCTGCCGGGGTATGTAAACTTTTGAGCACAACTGTAACTCACAAATGAGTTTGGATGGCAACCTACCGGCAAGACTGATTACCTATAGTTAGAACGCACAGCATCTGGTTGCTTAGCCATTACCAATAATTAGGCAATTGGTGGAGATGGCTTCAGGTTTCATCCTTTTAAGTCTCTTAATTATCATTTTCTTTTAACACCTTAATGAACCCAGCTTTTTTCGGTTTTGCGTTTTCATTTTTCGCTCCCCTTCTTTCCAGAGCCATAACTTTTTTCCGTCAATATGGCCATGTGGGGTTTATTTTTTGCGGAACGAGTTGTACTTTTGAATGTCATCATTGGTTTAACCATGTTGTGTACACGAAAACGGGAAAAAAATTCCAAGTGCGATGAAATTGCAAAAAAAGTGCAATCTCTCACATGTTTGGCTTTTTTGCTAGGTTCACTAAATGCTAAAACTCACCTGCTATTATGATTCTCTAGGTCATTATGAGTTCATAGACTCCAAACATGTGTAGGTTCTTTTTATCTAAGTGGTGAAAAAAAATTCCAAAGTTTGCTAAAAAAAAATGTGCAATGTTCCAAAACCCGTAGTGCCACCATTTTTCGTGATCTGGGGTTAGCTGAGGGCTTCTTTTTTGCGTACTGAGCTGATGTTTTTAAGGATACCATTTATGTGCAGATCCGTTCTTTTAATCACCTGTTATTGCATTTTAATGCAATGTCACGGCGACCAAAAAAATGTAATTCTGGCGTTTCGATTTTTTCGCGCTATGCCGTTTAGCGATCGGTTAATCCTCTTATTTTATTGATAGACTGGACGATTCTGAATGCGGTGATACCAAATATGTGTAATTTTTTTTTTTATTGTTTTTATTTTGAATGGGGCGAAAGGGGGGTGATTTAAACTTTTATTTTTGTCATATTTTTAAAAACATTTTTTTTTTTTATTTTGGCATGCTTCAATAGCCTCCATCGGGGGCTAGAAGCTGCCACAACTAGATCGACTCTGCTACATACAGGCGATGATTAGATCACCTATATGCAGCAGAATTACAGCATTGCTATGAGCGCCAACCACAGGGTGGCGCTCATAGAAATCCGGCATCAACAACCATAGAGGTCGCAAGGAGACCTCTGGTTGTTATGCCAATGCATCGCTGACCGCCGATCACGTGACGGGGTTCAGCGATGCGCGTATTTCCGGCAGGAAGCGCTTGTTAAATGCCGCTGTCAGCGTTTGATAGCGGCATTTACCTAGTTAATAGGCACGGGTGGATCGCGATTCCACCTGCGCCTATTGCGGGCACATGTCAGCTGTTCAAAACAGCTGACATATCCAGGCTTTGATGCGGATTCACCGCCCGAGCCCTCATCAAAGCGGGGAATCTGACTTTGGACGTACTATCCCATCCGAGATTAGAAAGGGGTTAATACATGGGAAGAAATTAGACAAAAAAAATAATGACAGATTCAATTTGCCAGAGGATTTCTTTAAAGGGAATCCACTAGCAGGTTTTGCTATGTAATCTGAGAGCAGCATGATGTGTAGGGGCAGAGACCCCGACTCCAGAGATGTAACAATGTATCATTTTCTGTACTGCTTGGTGTAGTTTTGATAAAATATCTCTGCTGCAGATATAGAAGTGCTATGAATGCTGAGCTCTTTATGACCGTACCCACACTTATGATAGGCAGCTTCCTATGTACACTGTACATTGTCAGCAAGCTGCCAATTGGTGTGAGCAGGGTTACACAGATTAGTTTGGCTCTCTGGCATGAAACAGTTAGCCCTGCAGTGATAATCTCTTGTTGATAAAACAATGATTGTAATGAAGGTATAGCAAGCTTTTGAGCAAGTGACATAACTGGAATCAGGTTCTCTATCCCTACATAATGCTGCTTTCAGATTACCTGCTGAAAGATTCCCTTTAATGCAAAACAGTAAATTTTGTTTCTTTTTAGCAGTTAGTAAATTCTTCAGTTCAGTTCCCACTGCTAGGTGATCTGTGACACATCTATGAGTTTTTGTTGATCAAAAGAAAGGTGTGAAGCCATTTTACAGTTAACTTAATATGCATATTTTTGACTCCTATATCCTATTTGATATAAATTTTTAAAGCCATCAGAAATTACCAAGACCCGTTTAAAGTCTACCATGTACAGTCATGGCCAAAATTTGGAGACTGACAAATTTTAGTTGTAGTTTGCCACTTCATTGATTTTACATCTTTTAGTCAGATGTTTCTATGGTTACTGAAGTACAATTATCAGCATTTCACAAGTTTTTACACTTTTATTATAAATAAATATATATCTGTGAATGACAGTTTAGACAGTTTAAAACTTATGAAATGCATTTATAACTGTACTTCAGTAATCATAGAAACATCTGACTAAAGGTTCAAAAACTTCTTAGGTAGCGAACTTTGTGAAAACCAAAATTTGTGTCAGTTTCACACCTTTTGGCCGTTGTTAAGTTCCAATGCTCAGATCCTTCCTTTTTTTAAGCTTCTGCACATTTTTCTTTCTGTGTGAAGACATGCTTCAGTGGAACTCACAAAACGTAAAAAAATCAGCCCAAGAGCGCTGGTATTGGCTATAAGTTTTACAACAAGAGTTCCATCCGACCTTTATACATGTACAATTTGATGATGAGGTGGAGAAATATTAGTAATATGCTGGGGTGACAAATGTCAAATGTAGGCCATGTGCTTCTATACATTTTCCTATTATTCAAACAAATGTGAAATATGTGCCAGACTTCTTACATTCTAACTATAGAAAGCTACAGGTACTGTAAAATATGATGAGAAAAGAGTTCTAGACTTGACTAAAACCTACCTTGTCGTCTCCGACTGTTCAGTTTCCTGAAGCAGGTTCCTTCAACAAGCCGGTTAAGTCGCTGTTGTTTGATAAGTTCTAAGATTTCCGGCTGAATCTTCTCTTTCAGTTCCCTATGCATTGATAAAAAAGGACAGACATGATGAGAAGCATATTGGCTATCTGGGCAATGGCTATTTGAATATTACACAAACTGATGGACACTTCCTAATGACAATTATACAGAAATATTTTGCAACCAAATGTCCTTGCACAAAGTGCTGGCAAAGTTCCATCTGTGTCAGCTATTCACTGAAATGTAGTGCACCATAGTCCTGTGTAAAGAAGAGAATGGTGGGTTTGGATCCTCTAAACACAGCCTGATTGTCAGTTGAAAGTTCCTGAAAGTTGTGTGAAAAATCCACCCTGCCAACAAAATGCAAACCCTCATTTCAAGCTTTGGGAATCCCATGGCCCTCAGTGTTAAAGTAGCCAATTCATGTCTATTAAAAAGGTGTCTCCATTTGTTTCCTTTAATTCCTTAGACAATTTTGCCAAACAAAAAACTTTAATGAGATCATTAATAAAAATATTTCCACACATCCCTTCTTCTCTTGCTTTCATTGTGACTTCCAGATAGGGGTGTATACGCAGCTGAGAACTAGTTACCAGACTGCTGTACAGATCCCATGACTATTTCCTCAGTATACATGTCATCAGCATTGAAGTAATATATAATTGTAAGCTTAAAGCCCTCCTTCTCATAGCCCTTATGTGGTAAAGGCGCTATGCTGTAAGAAATGGAGTCTGGGCAGGCCTAGACCATTTACAGTAAACTACGACATGTGATCTGGAGACTAGGAGGAAAAAGGGATTTGAATCTCGAAAATAAAAAATCTAATTTTATTAAAGAGAGAGCGTTTACGCTGGTCAATGGCAGCCAGCAAACGACCGTGAACAGCAGCATAGAATCCAATCAGCGGTCCTTTAATAGCGTGTTTAGGTAGGCTGACCACACTTACCATGAGCAAGGAACGATCAGTAATGTGATTAATCTGTGAGCATGGACTGTCGTTCTCAGGAGCACACGTACGGTTTATATGTTCATAGAATCATGTCCTAATGTGAATGATAACTTTTATGCAAACTTAAAAATAATTTCACCCATTGATTTAGCATATTGCTTGTTCATCGGGTGATTGGCAGTCTGTTTACACTGGCAGATTATTAGGAAACGAGAACTCATTCCTCGATGACTGGCCAGTGTAAATACTCCTTTATCAGTCTATAACTGATTTTTTTTACAGTAACTCTGTAGGTTACACTGAATAATAGAAATATACGGATTTTTGTGTTACTCACCGTAAAATCCTTTTCTCCGAGACGCTCATTGGGGGACACAAGACTGTGGGTGTATGCTACTGCCGCTAGGAGGCTGACACTAAGTAAATATAAAAAAAGGTTAGCTCCTCCTCCGCCGTATACACCTCAGCACTGGCCGCAGGCAAACCCAGTTTAGTGCAAAAAGCAGTAGGAGGTTAAAAAATAAATTAGTGTTAACACAGGTACAATATATCCAGAAGTAAATCTACTGACATAGACCCAAAGAGTACAATTAACTCAAAACGAAGCCATCCGGCTATTAGGGAGGGTGCTGTGTCCCCCAATGAGCGTCTCGGAGAAAAGGATTTTACGGTGAGTAACACAAAAATCCGTATTTCTCCTTCGTCTCATTGGGGGACACAAGACTGTGGGACGTCCCAAAGCAGTCCCTTGGGTGGGAAACCGACTCCACAGTGTAATTTATAACCAAGCATTGCTTATAGGTACGCTACCGCGCCCTGAAGAATCCTTCTACCCAGACTTGCATCTGCTGAAGCCTGAGTATGGACATTTAATGTTTGGAAAAGGTATGCAGACTGGACCAGGTTGCCGCCTTACAAACCTGTTCCGCCGAAGCCTGATGCCGAAGAGCCCAGGAGGCACCCACTGCTCTGGTGGAGTGAGCCCTGATTCCTGCGGGAACTACCGCGACTCTGATGCGGTAGGCCTCCTGAATGGTTAACCGTATCCATCTAGCCAAAGTTGACCTAGAGGCAGCGAGTCCCTTCCTGCGACCCTCGGGAAGGATAAACAGCGTGTCCGTCTGCTGAAAGGACGCCGTCCGAGATATATATTTCCTGAGTGCTCTCACCAGATCTAGCATATGGAGAGCCTTCTCCACCCGGTGCGTTGGAGCTGGGCAAAATGAGGGCAAAACAATGTCCTCATTGATATGAAATGAGGACACGACCTTAGGCAAAAAAGGTGGTGCTGGCCTGAGCACTACCTTATCATGATGAAAAAGTAAGTACGGAGCTCGACAAGATAGTGCTGCCAGCTCCGAAACCCGCCTTATGGATGTTATGGCTACCAAAAACACCACTTTCCAGGAAAGGTATGTCAGGGAAACCTCCTGAAGAGGCTCAAATGGAGATTCCTGCAGAACTCCCAGAACCAGATTGAGATCCCAAACGTCTAAGGGAGCCCTGTAGGGGGGCACTATATGGACAACCCCTTGAACAAAGGACCTAACCTGTAAATTGGACGCGATTTTTCGCTGAAAAAGAACTGACAAGGCTGATATCTGTCGTCTAAGAGTACTTGGCGCTAGACCTGAATCTAGGCCCGCTTGGAGAAATGACAGAATGTTGGGAATTGAAAACAGAAGCGGGGAACAACCATGTTCCCTGCACCATGTAAAAAAGACCTTCCAAGTATCGTGGTAGATACGAGCCGAGGCGGGTTTTCGGGCGCTAGCCATTGTAGCGGCGACCTTTTTAGAGAATCCAGCCCTGGTCAGGATCCAAGATTCAACGGCCAGGCCGTCAAACACAGGACCGCTGAGTTCTGGTGGTAAACTGGGCCCTGGGAGAGAAGGTCCCGCGTTCTGGCAGACGCCAGGGTGCGTCGGCGAGCAACTGTACCAGCTCTGCGTACCATGAGCGACGCGGCCAATCGGGAGCGATTAATATCGCTGGGACCCCTCTAATCTGATCTTTCTGATCACCCTTGGGAGCAGAGCTATCGGTGGAAACAAGTATGGATGATGAAACTGATTCCACGGTAGAACCAGGGCGTCCACTGCAATTGCCTGCGGATCCCGGTACCGGGAGACGAAGTTGGGCACCTTGGCGTTTATCCTGGAAGCCATCAGATCCACATCTGGGGTTCCCCAGCGTAGGCATATCTGCTGAAAAATCTCGGGATGTAGCGACCATTCCCTGACGCTATACCTGACGGCTGAGGAAATCCGTGCCCAGTTCCCCTCGCCGGAATGTGGACCGCCGATATCACAGAGTGATTTCTTTCTGCCCAGGTCAGAATATGTTTTACCTCGTGCATGGCCGCCCTGCTGCGGGTACCTCCCTGATGATTTATGTATGCCACCGCCGTGGCATTGTCCGATTGTATTCGGACTGGGCGGCCAGCCAGATGATGGTGAAAATGCCTCAGAGCCAGCCGAACAGCTCGAATCTCTAAAATTGATCGGGAGGGTCGATTCCTGCCGAGACCAAGCTCCCTGGGCTGTGTGGTGACGAAACACTGCTCCCCATCCGAGCAGGCTGGCGTCCGTTGTGACTATCAGCCAGTGGTTTGGAGGAAAAAACCGCCCCTGTTGAAGAGTGGTGCTC
This sequence comes from Oophaga sylvatica, assembly GCA_033576555.1. Classification (NCBI taxonomy): domain Eukaryota; kingdom Metazoa; phylum Chordata; class Amphibia; order Anura; family Dendrobatidae; genus Oophaga; species Oophaga sylvatica. The sequence continues at coordinate 127,999,886 of JARQOD010000006.1, forward strand.
TTTGTCCACCACGTAAGAGTCTGTCTGACCTGCAGGGACAGACGGCACCGAAGTTTGAGCGAGTAAGGGCTCCCGTCCCATACTGCCAAGAGTGCATGCTGAAGGGAGCGGAGATGAAACTGGGCAAATGGAATAGCCTCGATTGCTGCCACCATCCTTCCTAGGACTCTCATGCAAAACCGGATGGTGTGAGGAACCGGTTGGCGAAGGATCCGTACCTCTTGACGGAGAACTAGGGCCTTGTCCCGAGGAAGGATTATCAACCCTTGAGCGGTGTCGAAAATCATCCCTAAAAAGGTGATCTTCCGAGATGGCACGGGAGATGATTTCTTCATATTCACCAGCCACCCCAGGCGAGCAAGGGTGTCTAGCGTAATGCTGACACTTTCCTCGCAGGCCTGAAAAGACGGACCCTTGATGAGGAGATCGTCTAAGTAAGGCAAGATGACTATCCCTCTGGAGTGCAGAATGGACACAACAGCAGCCATGACCTTTGTGAACACCCTGGGGGCTGTGGCTAGCCCGAAGGGCAAGGCTGCGAACTGAAGATGAAGTTTGCTGATGGCAAACCGAAGAAACCTTTGATGAGGGGGAAATATGGGGATGTGAAGATAGGCATCCTGGATGTCTATTGACGCTAGAAATTCCCCTTTTTCCATGGCTGCAATGACCGAGCGGAGAGACTCCATTCGGAAATGTCGAATTCTGACAAACCGGTTCAGTCGTTTTAGATCCAGGATGGGCCTTACGGTACCATCCTTCTTGGGTACTATGAACAGGTTGGAATAAAACCCTTGACCTCTTTCGATTTCTGGTACAGGAACAATGACCCCGCTGCGCCGAAGAGATTCGACCGCCTTGAATAAGGCGTGAATCCGGGATTCTTCTATGGGAAGACGCGAGGGGAAAAAACGATTTGAAGGAAGGCTGAAAAACTCTATTTTGTACCCCGAGGAGACTAACTCCCTGACCCACTCGTCGTGAGTAACCGATAGCCAAATGGGGCGAAACCAGAGTAAGCGGCCGCCTACTCTGGATAAATTGACCGGATTCTGCCTCCAGTCATTTGTCCGAATATCTTTGGGGCCTAGACCCTCTAGATCTTGGCTGTTGAGATCGCATTCTTCCCAAAGGGTTGGTCTTGTAGGAGACCTGACGATCTCTGGCCTGATTAGGTCGACCTGAGCCGCTGGAGTTGGCTGTCGCGGCCCAACCTGGGTTGCGAAAGGCCCTAAACCGCAGCTGAAGCTGTCGGCGAAAGGGCTGTTTAATTTTCTGCTGAGGCAGGAAACTGCTTTTCCCTCCTGTCGCATCAGATATGAGCTGATCCAGCTTCTCACCAAATAACCGACCGCTCTGATACGGTAAGGACGTAAGCGATTTTTTTGAGGTTGAGTCTGCTCGCCAAGTACTCAACCACAAGGATCTCCTGATAGCAATCGCATTAGCTGCAGCTAATGCTGCGCAATTTGCCGCATCCATGGAAGCATTAATTAAAAAATTTCCTGCAAGAGCTATCTGATTAGAGATCTCAATTACCTCAGACGGCACCTCTATACCGTGGAGAGCTCTATTTAGAGATTCCGACCAAGATATCATGGCCTTAGCAACCCAAGTTGCTGCAAAGGAAGGAAAGAGAGACGAACCAGATGCCTCAAAAACCGAGCGAGCCAGGCTTTCAATGAGACGATCCGTTGGATCCTTAATCGAGGAACCGTTGGGAAGGGAGAGGAGCGTCTTAGACACCAAACGCGACACAGGAGGGTCGACCACAGGAGATTCCGCCCACTTCTTAAGAAGTTCAGGAGCAAAAGGATATCTGGTATTTAGGGCCCTTTGTCCTGCAAAGCGCTTGTCCGGCTTTTCCCGGTGGCGCTGCACTAGGTCCTCAAACTCAGGATGAGCACCAAAGACCTTATGAGTCTGTCTGGCTCTTTTGAAGGACACCTTATGACCAGAGGCCAAGGTGGATTCATCGTCTACTCCCAGGGATTGATTGACAGCTTCAATTAGACTGTCAATTGTCTCCTGACAATTCGGGGCCTCTAGATTGAGGGACCCTTCAGAATCAGAATCCGAACATTGATCACTCGCCTCCAAAGGTGAGGGAGAGCGAGAAACGGAACTGATAGATGCCGAGGCCCTGGACCGCATAGGCGACACAGTGTGGGTTCGCTTCCCCTGCGTCTGCCTGGTGAGAGCGCGGCCCCTGCAGGTCGGAGGTTCCTGAGACACAGCCAAGACGGGTGAACCACTGTCCCTGCTCCTATCGGGAGCTTGAAGGGACTCGATTGCTCTTGTTAATGACGCCACAGATTGAGACAGAGAGGGGCCCATTCCGGGGGACCTGACGCACTGGGCTCAGCTATAGGTGAGGGCTCCTGAGCACGTTCGGAGCCACAAGCTTCGCAGACCCGATTAACCTGGGCATGCGGAAAAGGGGACCTACAGGCAATGCATGCGGTATACAGCACCGTGTGAGTTTTAGCCCTTCTGGACATACTGGATCTGTCACAGAGTCTTTCCTGCCGCACTGATTTAGATGTGGCGGTGCGGAGGTGCGGTGGAGCGAAGCGCAGAGGAGCGCAGCGAAGCGGAGCAACCAGGCTGGAGGTAGTAGCACTTACCCCAGTCCTGTATCCCCAGACGTCTTAGCAGTGTATAGTGGCACAAAAAAGACGACCGAGGCTCCAGATTTTCAAAAAAGGCGCTTCTCTTCCAGGGAGGCGCGCCTAATATAGCCCAGCCTGAGGGGGAGGGGTCAAGGGGCGCGGCCTAGTGCCCGCCGACCGAAGCCGGGGACACAATTTTCGACCGCGGCCTAGTCTCCGACCGAAGCCGCGGCCTAAATTTTCGGCGGTGACCGGCCGAGGATCGGGGGCGGGCCCACCGGAAGTTGTCGCCGCCGGAGGCGGAGCTTGAGACCGCGGCCTACCATCCGGCCTAAGCCAGGCGCTAGGTTACCGGCCGCGGCCTGGTCTCCGGCCGAAGCCGGGGACTAAATTTCTATCTGAGGCCTAGCGCCGGCCGAAGCCGGGGGCTAAATTTTCGGCGGTGGCCGCCCAGGAAACAGAGGGGCGGGCCGCCGGAAGATGATGCACTCTAGGGGGCGGGGCTCCCGGGGACTCGCCTGTCCTGGCTGAAGCCAGCTGAATCCCTCTCAGACGCCGGCTCTCAGCTTCCACGTTCCAGGAATCGCACATGTGAAGGTGGGTTGTTGAACTCCTGCCATGTCTTCGGCCCCTGGATGCAAAGGATTCCTTTAGAGGGGGCTTGCAGGAAAAAAGAGGACGGTGCAGGCACCCTAACTCCATCACCCCTTCAGGGGTGAGGAGAGGGACCGTCCGCCTCCTTGCAGCACCGCAGTCTAGCATTGGTGGTGCAGTGGGGGCTGCACGGACTATCTCCTGCCTCTGTACAGCCTAGGGTTTCAGTACTCTAGGGTGGTCAGGGCTGAGTCCGGCATTTGTGTCCCACGTTGCGGGAAAGGATACGTGGAGGCGACACTCCACGTGCTCGCCCGTTGATGGTTTGGGGAGATCGGACCCCTTCAAAAGGATCCGTCGCCCCTATCTCAACTTCGTGGGGAAAAAAAAAAAAAATGGTCTGGAAGAAACAGACGTGTGCCTCCATGAGACAATAAGCATAAACTGGGTTTGCCTGCGGCCAGTGCTGAGGTGTATACGGCGGAGGAGGAGCTAACCTTTTTTATGTTTACTTAATTGTCAGCCTCCTAGCAGCAAATAGCATACACCCACAGTCTTGTGTCCCCCAATGAGACGAAGGAGAAAAGTTAATTCAGGAAAACCCCTTTAAAAAAGACATCTGGCACAATGTGAAAAAGCCATCCAGTACTTTACAATTATAAATACCTTCATGCAATTTTGCAGTAAAATTTAATATTTAAATAAAATACTTAAAAAATAATGTTCATGGCTAAACTTTGTCAAAGGTAGAGCCAACATGCAAAAGATAAAATAAATGTAAAAGCTGTGAAGAGTTTATATGCTCACCAGAACTAAATCCTGAGGTTCCAAATCTACATGAACAGGATGTCAGAAAACATCTGAGTAACAGAGGACTAAAGCCCGGGTCTCACATAGCGATACACCAGCGATCCCGACAACGATCAGGATCGCTGGTGTATCGCTACATGATCGCTGCTGGGCTGCCAAACAGGCAGCTCAGGCAGCGATCAGGACAGCGACACTGCGGTAACATCGCTTAGTTACCCACAGTGTACGTTGGATACCAGCGCCCTGATGCAGGGAGCTGGTAACCAAGGTACACATCGGGTTTCCAGGCGCTGCTCGTGCCTGGAAACCCGCTGTGTACCTTGGTTACCAGCTCCTGCATCAGGGCCGGGTATCCAAGGTACACAGCGGTTTCCAGGCACAGCCCCACGCTGGAAACCGCTGTGTACCTTGGTTATCAGCGGATCGCTGATCTCCGCCTGTCACACGCAGCGATGCGTGCCTGCCAGCGGGAGACCAGCGATCAAAAAATGTCCAGGACATTCAGCGACGATCAGCGATACCCAGCAGGGGGCTGATCGTCGCTGAATGTCACAACACAGCGATATCGTGGGGACATCGCTGCTGCGTCACAAAACTAGTGACTCAGCAGCGATCTCGCTAGCGAGATCGCTGTGTGAGACGGGGGCTTTAAGTATCGCTGATCGTCGCTGAATGTCCTGGACATTTTTTGATTGCGGTCTCCTCTGGCAGGCACGCATCGCTGCGTGTGACAGGGGGAGATCAGCGATCCGCTGATAACCAAGGTACACAGCGGGTTTCCAGGCACGGGGCTGTGCCGGAAACCCGCTGTGTACCTTGGATACCAGCGCACTGATGCAGGGAGCTGGTAACCAAGGTACACAGCGGGTTCCAGGCACCGCGCAGCGCCTGGAAACCGATGTGTACCTTGGTTACCAGCTCCCTGCATCAGGGCACTGGTATCCAACGTACACTGCGGTAACTAAGCGATGTTACCGCAGTGTCGCTGTGCTGATCGCTGCCTGAGCTGCCTGTCTGGCAGCTCAGCAGCGATCATGTAGCGATACACAGCGATACTGATCGTTGTCGGATCGCTGGTGTATCGCTATGTGAGACCCGGGCTTAAAGTTCCGATTAGGGGTAGAGGTTGATTGGATGTTGGACTGCTGATCTTCTCATACACTGCCCTCCCCTCCAGAGAGCACATATAATCTATATTGGTAGCAGGGTGATAACAAGAAGAAAAGTTCTTGCAGCCCTCCTCAGGGTTAATGAAGGCTGTAAAGGGCACAGATAAGACTTTGTGATGTTTTTTCTAAAAGCACTAATAGGAGCTGCTCTGAAGCGGTAGCGGCCACTAAACTGAGAGTAGTGGTATTCCACTACGTATTCTGTCTACATCTGGCCGTTGCCAAGGTTTGATCAGCTAATTAGTGTGAGTGTTGGGTCCAGGCTCATTCTGATCTGATACTGCTGACCAATCTGAAGGATTCATCAATAACAATCTAGGAAATAAACCCTTAAAAGGGTTTTTCACATGAACAAATTATATTTTAACCAATAGATCTTGAAAAAAATATAAGCTCCACAATAAGATGTGTTAAAACAAATATTCCTGTGCTGAGATAATCTTTTACATGTGCCCCTGCTGTAATGGATGGGACTGTGCAGGAACATGGTATAAATGTACCACATCTCCTGGGCAGGGGCAAAGCAAAAGAGAGTAAACAGACAGGACAGCAGGGGATCACAGCTGCTGCTTTCTGTGTGGTAAAAGCAAATAGTAGAAGCACAACTATAAGATTATCTCAGTACAGAAATCTTTTTTTTGACACGTCCAATTTGGGAACTTATTATTATTCCAAGATCTATTGATTAGAATGTACCGTATATACTCGAATATAAGCCGAGATTTTCAGCCCATTTTTTAGGGCTGAAAGTCCCCCTCTCGGCTTATATTCGAGTCATATACCGGGGGGGTCGCCGGGGAAGGGGGAGCGCAGCTGTCCTGTATACTCACCCTTCCGCCGGCCCGGTCTCTGCAGCCCCTGCACTTCTCCCACGGTCCCGGCGCCAGTATTCAGCCATCAGTGGTACCGCTCATTACAGTCATGAATATGCACATATTCATGACTTTAATGAGCGGTAACACGTGACCGCTGAACACTGGCGCCGGTACCGTGGGAGAAGAGCAGGGCAGAGACGCCCCAGCGGAAGGGTGAGTATAAGCGATACTTACCTGTCCCGTTCCGCTGTGTCCTCGGGTCCTCTTGCTGCGATGTTCAGGCAGAGGGCGCGATGACGTAATTACTGTGCGCAGCGCCCTCTGCCTGATCATTGACTGCAGGAGGACCCGGAAGACGGCGGCGAGCAGCGGTGACAGGTAAATGTCTCAGGTGCTGGGGCCCTGAGCGAACGGTGACACCGGCACCTGTCCTCCATAGCGCGCCGGTGTCCCCGCCTGCTCAGGACACCGGCACCTGGCCCCCCAGCAACGAGAGGTGAGTATACTTTTTTTTTTTTCGGTTGCAGCAGCAATTGAGGCCTATACTGTGGAGCATCTATGGGGAATAATCTATGGGGGCACAATCTATGGAGGCATAATCTATGGGGGCACAATCTATGGGGGCATAATCTATGGGGGCATAATCTATGGGGCATTATCTATGAGGCATTATCTATGGGGGAATAATCTATGGGGGAATAATCTATGGGGGCATTATCTATGGGGGAATAATCTATGGGGCATTATCTATGGGGGAATAATCTATGGGGCATTATTTATGGGGGAATAATCTATGGGCATTATCTATGGGGCATTATCTATGGGGGAATAATCTATGGGGGAATAATCTATGGAGGCATTATCTATGGGGGAATAATCTATGGGGCATTATCTGGGGGAATAATCTATGGGGGAATAATCTATGGGGCATTATCTATGGGGGAATAATCTATGGAGGCATAATCTATGGGGGAATAATCTATGGAGCATCTATGGGGGCATAATCTATGGAGCATCTATGGGGGCATAATACATGGGCAGCATATAGGGCATAATCTCATTTTCCACCCTAGGCTTATACTCGAGTCAGTAAGTTTTCCCAGTTTTTTGTGGCAAAATTAGGGGGTCGGCTTATACTCGGGTCGGCTTATACTCGAGTATATACGGTACTTTACAAATTTGACGTATCCAAACTATTAACCACTTAACCCCCAAGGGTGGTTTGCATGTTAATGACTGGGCCAATTTTTACAATTCTGACCACTGTCCCTTTATCCTTAATGAGGTAACTCTGGAACGCTTCCATGGATCCCGGTGATTCTGACAATATTTTCTCGTGACATATTGTACTTCATGATAGTGGTAAAATTTCTTTGATATGACTTGCGTTTATTTGTTGGAAAAAAAAATGGAAATTTGGAGAAAATTTTGAAAATTTTGCAATTTTCCAACTTTGAATTTTCATGCCCTTAAATCACAGAGATATGTCACACAAAATAATTAAGTAACATTTCCCACATGTCTACTTTACATCAACACAATTTTGGAACCAAAATTTTTTTTGTTAGGAAGTTATAAGGGTTAAAACTTAAACAGCGATTTCTCATTTTTACAACACCATTTTTTTTAGGGACCACATGACATTTGAAGTCACTGAGTGGTCTATATGATAGAAAATAACAAAAAGTGACAATTCTAAAAACTGCACCCCTCAAGGTGCTCAAAACCACATTCAAGAAATCTATTAATTCTTCTGGTGCTTCACAGGAATTTTTGGAATGTTTAAAAAAATGAACATTTAACTTTTTTTCACAAAAAATGTACTTCAGATCCAAATTTTTTTATTTTACTAAGGGTACCAGGAGAAATTGGACTCCAAAAGTTATTCTTCAATTTGTCCTGAGTACGCTGATACCCCATATGTGGGGGTAAACCACTGTTTGGGCACATGGCAGAGCTCGGAAGGGACGGAGCGCGCCAACTGACTTTTTCAACACAAAATTGGCTGGAATTTAGATCAGACGCCATGTCGCCTTTGGAGAGCCCTGATTATTATTTATTTATATAGCGCCAATAATTCCATGGTGCTGTACATGAGAAGGGGTTACATACAAAGTTATAGATATCGTTTACAGTAAACAAATTTACAATGACTGGTACAGAGGGGAGAGGACCCTGTCTTTGCGGGCTTACATTCTACGGGATAATGTGGAAGAGAAAAAGGTTGGGGGTGCAGCAGCTCTGGTGGTGGTGAGGTGGCAACTCGGGAGGTGGTGAGGCGACAGCTCGGGTGGTGATGAGGCGGCAGCTCAGGTGGTGGCGAGGTGGCAGCTCGGGTGGTGGTGAGACAGAATAGTTATTGCAGACTGTAGGCTTTCCTGAATAGATGGGCTTTCAGGTTCCATCTGAAGGATCCGAGGGTGGTGGATAATCGGACATGTTGAGGTGTGGAATTCCAGAGGATGGGAGATATTCGGGAGAAATCTTGGAGGCTGTTGTGTGAGGAACGAATAAGTGTGGAGGAGAGTAGGAGGTCTTGGAAGGATCAAAGATTACGTGAGGGAAGATATTGGGAGATTAGTTCAGTGATATAGGGAGGGGACAGGTTGTGGATGGCTTTGTAGGTCAGTGTTAGTAGTCTGAACTGGATTCGTTGGGGAATTGGGAGCCAGTGGAAGGATATGCAGAGGGGAGAAACAGGGAAGTAGCGAAGAGAGAGGTGGATTAGTCGAGCAGCAGAGTTGAGGACAGACTGGAGTGGTGCAAGAGAGGTGACTGGGAGGCCACAGAGGAGGGTGTTGCAGTAATCAAGGTGGGAGATCACGAGAGCATGCACAAGAGTTTTAGTAGATTGAGGGCTGAGGAAGGGACGGATTCTGGAAATATTTTTGAGTTGGAGGCGACAGGAGGTGGCAAGAGTTTGAACGTGTGGTTTGAAGGATAGGGCAGAGTCGAGAGTTACTCCGAGGCAGCGGATTTCAGGTGCGGGAGAGAGCGTGATGCCTTTTACCATAATAGAAAGGGTATGGAAGATACGTGAGATGGAGGAAAGATGATGAGTTCGGTTTTGTCTACATTGAGTTTTAGGAAGCGAGAGGTGAAGAAGGAAGGAGTAGTTGTTTGAAAGCAGTGAAGTCGTCTGGCAGGCGTGTTTTCTTCCAACGCCGCTCCGTGATCCTGGATGATTGTCGAAATTTTTTGGTGAGATTGTTGTGACAGGGTTGTCTATTGATTTGTCGCACTTTGCCATGCGTGAGAGATGTGACTGAATCTATGGCCGATGTGAGGGTGGCGTTATAGAAAGCAGTGCCTAAACAGTGAAAACCCCACAAGTGACCCCACTTTGGAAACTAGACCCCCAAGGAACTTATCTAGATGTGTGGTGAGCACTTTGAACCCCCAAGTGTTTCACTAAAGTTTATAAAACCTGGCCGTGAAAAAAAAATATTTTTTTTTCCCACAAAAATGATCTTTTAGTCCCCAATTTTTATTGTTGTCCAATTTGTCCTGAGTACACGGATACGCCATATGTGGGAGAAAACTACTCTATGGGCACACGTCAGGGCTCGTAAGGGAAGTTGTAACGTTTTGGAATGCAGACTTTTATGAAATGATCTGCAGGCATCATGTCACGTTTGGAGAGCCCCTGATGTGCCTAAACAGTGGAAGTGCCCCACAAGTGACCCCATTTTGGAAACTAGACCCCCCAAGGAACTTATCTAGATGTGCCTTAACAGTGGCAATGCCCAACAAGTGCCCCCTTTTTGGAACTAATCTACTGTTTCCTGGTATGTGAATTTTATAAGTGACCCCGAATCTCAAGGCAGCTCAGCCCGGCTGGGAACGGAGCCCAGTGACCAGAGGTAACCTCTATGATGTCTCCCCGGTTACTGCAGTGTTCCCAGCAGCTCATTCACCAGTGGTTCTCAGCGTGGACAGTTGCATCTTGGCACCGTCCAGGTTGAAAACTAATTACCCCCCAGACATGGATTACGGCGTGGGACAAAACGACGGACAGGTATGGTATATTGTTGCTTTTTTATTTTACATTTATTACAGGAGATCGAGGGCTTTGGTGGAATAGACAAGGTTGTAAGTATGGTTTAATTGAGAATATTAAAGGAGCCTGTGTCATTTTTTCAATTAAAGGACTTTATTCTGGCTGTGTTTATTTACAATACAACTACAGGATTAGTAATGTATAGGTGTCTTACAGACGCTTCTCCATTGCTAAGCCGAGGGCTTTTTGTCACCTGACGATAGAAAGGTGACATCAACCCCACAAATATTACCCCAGTTGCCACGGCTACAGGCAAGTGGGAAGAACCAGGCAAAGCGCCAGAATTGGAGCATCTAATAAATGCGCCTTTTCTGGAAAGATGTGGGCTGCTATTTTTAGGCTGAGGGGGCCTATATCAATGGCCCCTTATCAGCCTGAGACTACCAGCCCCCAGCTGTGAGCTTTAGCAAGGCTGGTTGTCAAAAATAGGGGGGATCCCACGTCATTTTTTAAAATTTAAACAATTTAATTAAACAGCGTTGGGACCCCTCTATTCCTGATAACCAACCTTGCTGAAGCAGACAGCTGAGGATTGCTGCCCCCAGCTGTGAGTTTTGCCTGGCTGGTTATAGAAAATACAGGGGAACCCACACCGTTTTTTTCATCTATTTATTTATAGTGCCGGTGTAATGTATGTGGTACAGTTCATATAGCGTCTTGTGCTTGGGTGCGATGAAAATACATGAGACACAGGTTTGATATAGAAAGTCTTGTATTACTTCATACAAGTTGGCAAAAATAGTCACACAGTTTGCAGACACAGAAGCAGGAGACACAGCAGGCCAGAGTAATCTAAGCTCAGCAATCACTCTCCACAACAGGTTCAGGATCTTCTTCTCTGTTACCGTAAGTCCATGCAAACGTGGGTCTTTCAAAGAGCAGGGTTCAGAGTCCACAAGTGCTTCAGAGTTCCTCAGTAGGAATAGCTGGAGTACAAGGTCCAAGGCTTTAGGAGTCAGGTCACAGGTTCACTGCAGGCTAGATTCTGAAGCACTGATTGCTCAGCTGTGGCTGCTTAAGAAGCAAAAGGAGAGAATCAGGGCGGGAACATGCAAGCTGGAAACTCCATTTTGACTGAGGGCAAGATAGCTGCAGCAAGACAGAAAGTAAAATGGCTGACGAACAAACTGAGTTTCAGGAACATGTACACAGAACCTTACATTACTCCCCCCTTAGGGACAACCTCCGGATGACCTCAGGCCAGGCTTGTGTGGGTACCTCTGATGAAACTGACGGAGCAAGCGAGGAGCATTAACGTTATTGACTGGTTCCCATGAGTTGTCCTCACTGGGTAGCCCTGCCATTTAATCAGATATTGTAACTGATTTCTATACAACCTGGAATCTAAAATCCTTTCCACCACAAATTCTTCCTGACCATCGACTAGCACTGGGTCAGGGCAAGGAGAAGAACGTCCAGGAAACGTTATTGGGTGTCGCAGCCTTTAGTAGGGATACATGAAAGACAGGGTGAATTCTCATAGTTCTGGGCAGTTGAAGACGACAAGCAACGGCACTTATAATTTTACTGATTTTATAGGGTCCAATGTACTTATGTCCCAACTTAGACGATGGAATCCTTAACTTAAGATTTCTGGTTGACAGCCAGACCAAGTCTCCTACCTTGAAAGCTGGTGCAGGTTTACGAAATTTATCTGCTGCTTTCTTGTACCTTTCCTGAGCCGATTCCAGATTCTCCTTTAGAAGATCCATATTCTTCTGTAAAGACGTGATTCTTTCAGCCACTGCTGGTAAAGGCGTTTCTATGGGAAATCGTGGTAGAATGTTAGGATGATAACCTAGATTAGAGTAAAAAGGAGACTGCTTAGTGGAGGCACTCTGAGAGTTGTTATACGAGAACTCAGCTAATGGAAGTAGATCCACCCAATCATCCTGTAGGTGGCAGATAAAGCAGCGGAGATACTGCTCCAGGGTTTGATTGGTTCGTTCGGTCTGTCCATTAGTCTGAGGATGAAAAGCAGAAGAAAGGTTTACTTTAATGTCCAATGCTGCACAGAAATTTTGCCAAAACCTAGAAGTGAATTGCACCCCTCGATCCGAAATAACCTCATCCGGTACTCCATGTAAGCGAAACACATCTTTAATCATCAAATCTGATGTCTGTTTTGCAGTGGGTAAGCCGACACAAGGGATAAAATGAGCTGCCTTTGTTAGACGGTCAACCACCACTAGAATGGTGTTCTTCCCTTGAGAGGTTGGTAACTCCACAATGAAGTCCATAGAAATGGATCCCCACGGGCGGGACGGGGTGGGAAGAGGCTGTAACAGACCAGTTGGTGAGGAGCGAGGTGTTTTGCATCTTGCACAGACTTCACATGAAGTGACATAGTTTAAAACATCCTTCCTGCAAGTGGGCCACCAAAAGAAACGAGAGAGAAATTCCTGTGTCTTCAGAATTCCTCTATGCCCAGCTATCTTGGAATCGTGAATGAGTTGCAATACTCTCAATCTGACTGTTTCAGGAATATACAGGCGTTGTCCCTGAATCCACACACCATTCTTAAAGACAAGACTTACGTCCCTTGGGGGTTGTGCCAAAAAGGAATCCGCATGGTATGCTTCCTTGATGTCCTTAAGTAGGTCTTGATTATGAATTACTCCTAGGAATCTAGAGTCAGGAAGAATAGTCTTAGAGGAGTAATTGGACGTGTCTCTGCTGAGTAAATCCTAGAGAGTGCATCAGCCTTTCCATTGCGCGATCCTGGTCTATAAGAAATGATAAAATTAAATTGGTTTAAGAAAAGATTCCAGCGAGCCTGGCGAGGAGTCAGGCACTTAGCCGACCTGATAAACTCAAGGTTACGATGGTCTGTCAGGACGACTATTTGCTGTGCAGCTCCCTGAAGAAGGTGTCTCCATTCTTTGAAGGCGGCAATAATGGCCAACAACTCTCTATTGCCCACATCGTAGTTCCTCTCAGCCGAAGACAACTGCTGGGAAAAGAAGGCACAGGGATGCAAGACATTCTTCTCACCTGTTCTCTGAGAGAGTATAGCTCCAACGGCACAGTCTGAAGCATCCACCTCTATTATGAAGGCAAGCTCGGGGTTGGGATGTACTAGGATAGGTGCAGTGGTAAATTTATCTTTTAGATGGGAAAATGCTTCCTGGGCTTGGGGAGTCCAGGAGAACCTAGACTCTTTCCGGGTAACTTGGGTGATAGGTGACACTACCTCAGAGAAATTTCTAATGAAACGTCTATAGAAGTTGGCAAACCCGATGAAGCGCTGTACCTCCTTCACATTTCTAGGACTTGGCCAATCCTTGATGGCTTGGGTTTTGCTTCCATCCATACTATAATTCCTTGTGTAGACAGTACATACCCCAGAAATTGAATTTCGGTCCTATGGAATTCACACTTTTCAAGTTTGATGTAAAGATGATTTTGTCTTAGACGTTCCAAGACCATTCTCACATGTCCATGATGTTCCTCTGTGGAGTTAGAAAAAATTAGAATATCATCCAAATAAATTACCACGAATGTATCTAGGAGATCCCTGAAGATGTCATTCACCAAGTGTTGGAAACTGGCTGGGGCGGTACTCAGACCAAAAGGCATAACTAGATATTCAAAGTGTCCATAGCGTGACCTGAATGCAGTCTTCCATTCATCCCCAGGTCTAATACGGACTAAGTTATAGGCCCCACGAAGATCTAGTTTAGAGAAAATTTTGGCATGTCGCACTCTCTCCAATAACTCAGGGATTAAAGGCAATGGATAACGGTTTCTAATAGTAACCTTATTGAGTTCCCTATAGTCTACGCATGGTCTCAGAGATCCATCTTTCTTCTTTAAAAAGAAGATGGGTGCACCTGCAGGAGATGAAGAGGGGCGTATGAAGCCCTTGGCTAGATTTTCGTCTATGTAATCCTTTAAAGCCTTTAGCTCGGGCCCCGCCAGGGGGTAGATCTTACCAAAAGGTATCTCCGCTCCAGGCAATAATTCAATTGGACAATCATATGGACGGTGAGGAGGAAGCTGGTCAGCGTTCTTCTTGTCACATAAATCCACATAGTCCTGGTATACAGCTGGTAGTTCAGGGACTGACATGGTTCCTTTAGGAACAGAGCAAGCTGAAACTTTTGGACTCATCTGTTTCTCTGGAAAGTGTAATTCCTTGGTCTCCCAGTTAATGGTAGGATTCTGAGCCTGCAGCCATGGTAGCCCTAGAATAATGGGAAAGTGGGGAGAAGAGATAAGCATAAAGGACAGTTTCTCTTGATGATCTTTACCCATAAGAACCCTCAAAGGCTCTGTTTCCTGATCCACTGGTCCAGAGGTCAGCAGGGAGCCATCCACAGTTTCCATCTGTACTGGAGTAGCCTTCTTCACTGAACGTATCCCCTGTTTCAGAGCAAAGGAGACATCCATAAAATTTCCACTTGCCCCTGAGTCGATCATAGCAGAGCTAGACACCCAAGCTGAGTCAACCCAGAGTTTGATGGAAAGAAAGCAATGAGAATTGTTTTTCTTACAATTCAGCTCGGACACCGCTGAGGAAACTTGAAAAATGGCAGCGTTTACACAGTCAACGTCCTCAGAGGTAACGGAGTTTAAGTCCGAGAAATCAAGATCTGTTGCTGCAGATCTCTCTGGAGCCTGAGGCTCGGACCTGACAGATCCCCTCTCGCAACACTCACAATGAATGAGTGCTGCAGTAGTCTTACGAGAACGGCTGGGGCAGTTTATAATGAAGTGCCCTGACTTACCACAATAGAAACATAGATTCTCCTTAAAACGATGTTCCTTGCGTGCATCACTAACCCGTCGTTGTAAAGAGTCTACCTGCATGGGTTCAGGTTCAGGTTCCCGTGTAATCCTACTCAAAGGTTCCTTAGCTGGAGAGGAAGGTAGGAAAAGGTTAGTGCGATTGCTTTCGAACCATCTCTCTTGCCTGCGTTCAGTCAGACGAGTATCAATACGGATGCAGTAGTTAATAAAGTCACCTAACGCAGTGGGAGGGTCGGCACGAGCAAGTTCATCCTTAATCAGTGGAGATAACCCCTTTCGAAAAATAGATTTTTTGGCGGAACTGTCCCAGGTGGTATCAAGGGCCCATCTCCTGAACTCCAAGGCATATTCAGCTACCGAGTGCTTACCTTGGCGCAAAGCTAACATGGCTGCTTCAGCTGTTGCACCTCGATTGGGGTCATCAAACACCTGCCCCATGGCTGAAATAAAAGCATCAAGGTGATTTAAACAATCATCCTCAGTCTCAATCAGAGGGTTTGCCCACATCAAAGCCTTGTTGGTAAGCAACATAATTATAGTAAGCACCTTAGATCGTTCAGTGGGAAATTGTGAAGCATGTGCAGAAAAAAAAAGATTGCATTGATTAATAAATCCCCTGAATTTCTCACGTTCACCGCCAAAACGAAAAGGGGGCAACTTGGGAATCCCAGAACTCGGGGCTACGGCAGGAGCCTGGACTCGCTCTTCTAGAACCTCAATCCTGGCTCGCAAATCCTGGGCAGTCTGTCCAAACACTTGCAAATTGTGATTAGTGAGGTCCTGTAGGCTTGAAAAACGGGTCTTTATATTCTGCAAATCTGCAAGGATATTATCAGTCACTCCGCAAAGTTCCTTTATGCGGGCCTCCATTTTCCAGATCTTTTAAGACAGGAGTACTGGAAGAAGAGGAGAGGAGAAAAAAAAAACAATAGTGTTTACCTGTGGTAACACTGCAGAGAGAGAAAAAAAAAAATTAAGGGAACTGCTCACCTGGAATGGTTGTGAGAAGTCACAACCACTATCATCACAGAAAGTTCACCCGGACATCTGATATCCACAGTTACAGCAGACAAAAAAGAGAAAAGAAAAAAAAAAAAACAATAGTGTTTACCTGTGGTAACACTGCAGAAAAAAAAAACATTAAGGGAATTGCTCACCTGGAATGGTTGTGAGAAGTCACAACCACTGTCATCACAGAAAGTACAACCGGACATCCGATATCCACAGTTACAGCAGACACAGCCTTTCCAGACCCAGCAGACACTAACGTTTTGGCTTCAGAATCTTGTAATGTATGTGGTACAGTTCATATAGCGTCTTGTGCTTGGGTGCGATGAAAATACATGAGACACAGGTTTGATATAGAAAGTCTTGTATTACTTCATACAAGTTGGCAAAATTAGTCACACAGTTTGCAGACACAGAAGCAGGAGACACAGCAGGCCAGAGTAATCTAAGCTCAGCAATCACTCTCCACAACAGGTTCAGGATCTTCTTCTCTGTTACCGTAAGTCCATGCAAACGTGGGTCTTTCAAAGAGCAGGGTTCAGAGTCCACAAGTGCTTCAGAGTTCCTCAGTAGGAATAGCTGGAGTACAAGGTCCAAGGCTTTAGGAGTCAGGTCACAGGTTCACTGCAGGCTAGATTCTGAAGCACTGATTGCTCAGCTGTGGCTGCTTAAGAAGCAAAAGGAGAGAATCAGGGCGGGAACATGCAAGCTGGAAACTCCATTTTGACTGAGGGCAAGATAGCTGCAGCAAGACAGAAAGTAAAATGGCTGACGAACAAACTGAGTTTCAGGAACATGTACACAGAACCTTACAGCCGTGGCGGCTGATGAATACCCCCATCAGCCGCTCCTGCTGTCACTGTTATTAGCAGCAGCAGGGGTAGGCTGATAGGAGTAATAGTCCCTTCAGCTGCCGCTTGTTGTCTCTTTTATCACTTAAATGTAACTCTCATCATTCTCCCCTGCTCGCGCCAATCGCCGGGAGAGCAGGGGAGAATGATGAGAGCCGTGTTCAGCACCTAGCGCCGGGGAACATCGCTTACTGCAACGCTTCTTCCCTGGCGGCCGTCCATGTGGTACTGATTAGGCACACGCATGCCACATGTATTACAAACACGGACATGGATTGATAAGGCAGTTTTATTCTTCGGGTCAGTACGATTACAGCAATACCTCATTTATATTTTTTTATGTTTTGGCTTTTTATATAATAAAAACTATTTTATAGAAAAAATAATTATTTTTGCATCTCTTTATTCTGAGAGCTATAACTTTTTTATATTTCCGCTGATGTAGTTGTATGGCGGCTTGTTTTTTGCGGAACAAGATGACGTTTTCAGCGGTACCATGCTTATTTATATCTGTCATTTTGATCGTGTGTTATTCCACTTTTTGTTCAGCGGTATGATGATAAAACATTGTTTTTTGCCTTGTTTTTTTTATGGTGTACACTAAAGGGGTTAACTAGTGGGACAGTTTTATAGGTCGAGTCGTTGCGGACGCGTGTGATGCCAAATATGTGTACTTTTATTGTTTATATTTTTTTTTCATTCAAATATTTATTTAGAGATAGAATATATATTGATTTTTTATTATTATTTTTGATGTTTTTAAAAATATTTTTACAATTTTTTCTTTTACTTTTTTTTACGTTTTTTTACTTAGTCCCACTATGGGACATAATTTTTTGCAGGCTGATCGCTTCTATAGCATGCAAATGAAGCAGCATGCCATAGAAGCTGTCAGCGCTGCACTGACAGGGAGACTTGCTGATCATGCACTGCGCTTCATCAGCAAGTTTACTAGCTTTTGTGAGCCGAATGTAGTCATGACGAAATCTGCTCACCATGGCAATGATCGGGACCCCGCGCCAAGCAGTGTGGTCTCCGATCCAAAGGCAGGGGGGCCGTGAACCCTGTGCTGGCTTTCGGTAAGCTGCGATCTTGTTTGATTGCAGTATTTCGGGGGTTAGAGTGCCGGGAGCTGTCTTTGACCGCTCCAGGCATCTAGTGCCGAATGTTTGCTGTCAGAATCAGCTGAAACCCGCCGGGCTCCCCCCGTGAGCCTGGCCGATCGCTTAGGCGTAATGATCCGTCCATGGTCAAATTGGCCCAGGTCACATGGACGGATCATTATGTCTGATGTCACAAAGGTGTTAATATGGGCATACGAGGTACAGACTGCTGGAAAAAAGTCATCACTGTATGTCTCATATCAGATGAATTGCGGAGAAATCATGTTCTATCACTTTATATAAATGACCTCTTCTAGGCTCTGGGGAGGATGCCGCCTGTAAGGCCTCTTTCACACTTCCGTTGTGTGACGTCCGCCCATCCGTGAAAATGGCGGATCCGTCAGAAAAGTAAAAAAAACGGATGCAAAAATGGTCATTATCTGACGGATCCGCCTAGAAGATTTCATCCGGAAATGAGGAAAGAGAGAGAGAGAGAGAGAGAGAGAGAGAGAGAGAGAGAGAGAGACCGGACACTGTTTTCTGCATTTTACTATGGTTTTCAATAGAGGCGACGGATCCGCCGGCGGATTCCGTCAAAAATGGATGCTGGCGGATCCGCCGCCCATAGGTGGCCATTATACAAAATGGCGGATGCGGCGGATCGCCGTTGTCCGCCATTTTGGCGGTCAAAAAAAAACGTTGCATTGGACGTTTTTTTAAAATGACGGACGCCAATTTTTTGGCGGATCCGTCCAAAAACGGACCTAACGGACGACCATCCGTCAAAATCCATCACTAATGCAAGTCTATGGGAAAAAAAACGGATCCGCCAAAAAAAAATGGCGGATCCGTTTTTTTCACATTTTGACGGATTTTGACTGACGTCGCACGACTGAAGTGTGAAAGAGGCCTAAGATAACTCTGCCTCCAGAGCTTATTTTACATGAAGGGGGAGTTAACAGTGTGAGACAAGTAACTAACACAGAAAAGGAGAAATTAAATTTGTCTTCTTGCCAACACATTTTTTGCTTCTCTCTGAAGTCTGCTCTATTGCAACAATATTACATCACTGTCGGCATGTGAGACGGAAGCTGAAGCTGAGAGGAACCTGCAGATGTGTCAGGTATAATCACACACAGCTCTGCAGTGAGATCAGGAGAGCAGAGAGCGGCCATTACACTGGTAACTACCCCTTCATTTATAATAAGCTCTGGAGGCAGAGTTACCTTCCAGGCAGAGTTCTGCCCAGAGTCGGGAAGAGGTCATTTATATAAAGTGGTAAAATATGATTTCTCAACAATAAGGCATCTGATATGAAACATACAGGTAGGACTTTTTTCAGTAGACTATATCCAGTATGCCTAAATTAATAATTTGAATAGGTGAAATGTGGTGACAGATTCCCTTTAAGTTAATCATAGATACATAATGAATAAAACAAATAAAAAAAAACATTTTCTATTATTTCAAATGTCTAAATCTATAGTGATCAGGTTCAAAGAATTTCTACATTTTCCTGGGCAGGCATTTATTTGCATTTCTGGCTACAGCAGATTTACACACGAGTTTAATATCTGTTCTACTTTCCACTGAGGAAAAATAGATGAAATTTCAAATAAGATTTTGAGATTATACAGCTCTTTGTAAAGGTCACATCAGACAAAAAGGCAGAATGTTCAGAGCTGAGAATATTTAATAAAGTAAATGTATTTTCAAAATCTAGACAGAATACAAATGTTGATATAAGCCCTAAAACTATTACTACATACATAATTCTACAAAAATTGTGCATGTGTGCATGCTGTATGTGGCAAGCTCATTATTGTATACATTCTGTCAGGATAAATTACTAGAAGAATACTACTTTTAATTATAAAGGTTCGTAAAGAAAACATATATACAGTACAGACCAAAAGTTTGGACACACCTTCTCATTCAAAGATTTTTCTGTATTTTCATGACTATGAAAATTGTAGAATCACACTGAAGGCATCAAAACTATGAATTAACACATGTGGAATTATACATTACACTTTACAAAAAAGTGTGAAACAACTGAAAATATGTCTTATATTCTAGGTTCTTCAAAGTAGCCACCTTTTGCTTTGATTACTGCTTTGCACGCAGAAAAGGTGAACGGATGGACTCTACATGCCTGGCTCCCACCGTGAAGCATGGAGGAGGAGGTGTGATGGTGTGGGGGTGCTTTGCTGGTGACACTGTTGAGGATTTATTCAAAATTGAAGGTATACTGAACCAGCATGGCTACCACAGCAACGTGCAGCAGCATGCTATTCCATCCGGTTTGCGTTTAGTTGGACCATCATTTATTTTTCAACAGGACAATGACCCCAAACACACCTCCAGGCTGTGTAAGGGCTATTTGACCAAGAAGAAGGGTGTTGGGGTGCTACGCCAGATGACATGGCCTCCACAGTCACCAGACCTGAACTCAATCGAGATGGTTTGGAGTGAGCTGGACCACTCACCGCTTCAATTTTGAATAAATCCCCAACAGTGTCAACAGCAAAGCACCCCCACACCATCACACCACCTCCTCCATGCTTCACGGTGGGAACCAGGCATGTAAGGTCCATCCGTTCACCTTTTCTGCTTGCAAAGCAGTAATCAAAGCAAAAGGTGGCTACTTTGAAGAACTTAGAATATAAGACATATTTTCAGTTGTTTCACACTTTTTTGTAAAGTGTAATGTATAATTCCACATGTGTTAATTCATAGCTTTGATGCCTTCAGTGTGATTCTACAATTTTCATAGTCATGAAAATACAGAAAAATCTTTGAATGAGAAGGTGTGTCCAAACTTTTGGTCTGTACTGTATATATGCTCCAAATTATCTTAGGAGCCATGTTTCAGAATAACAACACCAGGCCACGTGTTGCTTGAGCTACTGTGAGCAGCCTGTGCGGCCTGAATGTGTTTCCATGGTATGTAGCATCTTGTGACTTGTCTCACAATGGCCACATCTAATAATAATAAAAATAATTTTATTTCTATAGCGCCAACATATTCCGCAGCACTTTACATTATAAGACATCTAAGATGTCATTGATCAGGAATTGCAAAGGAAACCGCCAGCAGTGGATCCTGATGATGTGCGTGACCAAGAGCATTCAAGATAGTAGAACATTCCTCAGACAACCATTAGTGACCTCACTGATGGTGGTCAAGTATTTAAATTTATGCGTGTGGCGCTCATATTCAATATGAAATTATCTGTATTTTTGAAAATGTTTCCATCTTTTCATCATGTGCATATCATTAACATGTCTACCCATCCTTGGTACTGCAATTTCAATGATGAGGATGTATAGAATATATACTGTAAGCTTTTCAGGGGATAAAGCTCTGGGATCGCCGTCTGGGTAGACAGAGTGGCACGGAAACAGTTCATTAACAGCAGTACTGGTGCAACTGGCCGCAGCCAGTTTTATTTAAAGTCCACAGCAAACAGATAAAAACAAATCATAAACAGAAGACCTGGGCTTGTCTAGCCACTTACTACACATAGATAGATTTCCCTATCTATCCGGGTCCTGACTCTAACAGCCGGGGCCAAAACAACACATATGTTCAGCATTTACCAGCATGTAGGTTCACAGAGTCTCCTCCTTGTGTCTGAAGGCACCTTCAACGTCCAGACTTGAGAGAGCTCCCCTCCTATTCAGCAGCTATCCGCATGGATTCTCACAGAGACTACTCCTGTGTCCGGGGTACATCGAGCACCCAGACTGAGATAGCTCAAACTCCTGGAGACACCTTCTGTGCCTGGACCCCTTCTGTGTCCAGACTAAGCGAGCTCTCTGACTGTGTTCGCAGACACCTACTTCTGGTCTCCTAATTAACAGCTGAATGGTTTCAGGCCTGAGCTGCAAGTGTGTACTGAATGTAAGGTGTAGTGACCTTTCTCTACCACTAGGTTTACAAAGCCACACATTTCCCTTATACCATACAGCACAGTACCTAGGTGAAATGTACACCCCATTCGACACATATTCCTTCACTGTCTCACATATCCCCCCCCTCTTCTCCAGACCGGAGGGCTGGTCATCCAGACCGGAGGGCTGGTCAACAATCCAAAAGAGACAGTGAACTCTGGACCAGTCATGGCCTTCATCAGCTTCATCTTCACTACTGTCATCTGTATCTTCACCTGAGCCATAGCCAACATCAGCTTTCTCTTCATCTGAAGCATCCGCACTACCCTGTACCCCCAGGTCTATGCTCTCTGCGGGCCTCGGGTATCCTGCACGGTTTCATCTTGACCTTAGGGCCGGGCTCAGTTTCGATATAGTGCCTGGCCAGAGAAGTACGACCCGGCACATCAGAACACTTCTGCTGACTCTTCTTCAGAAACTCACGTACCTCCTGTCCTTGGTGCACTGACCATGTGTCACCAACTATCACAGAAGGTATAGGGGTTTTTTTACTTTTCTCTAGTTCCCCTTGAACCCTCTTTAGCACATCTATTTTCTCGAACATCGGTGGACTCACAAAGTCTATTTCACAGACCTTAAGCTCCTCTGCCATGGTCTCTGACCATCCCAAGCTACTCTGTTCAAATGACTGGGACCGCAGAAGGAGCAGACCGCCCCTCCCTTGCAGTACACATAACTCATCCGCTAAGTCTCCAGCTGAATTGTAATGTTCTACCGTGACAACAGCATTCTTATATAGAGCCTTAGACTTATTGAGCAGCATTTGCTCTTGCAACGAAGAGATTCCCTGTATTCTTCCTTTTACTTCATTGACTTTCTCACGAAGATGCTCATGGCTTTCATCACACTCCTTCATCACAGTTTGGAGTTTTTTCTGAGAAGTAATCAATTCATCTGGTACCTGTTGGACGTCCTTTATGTCTTCGGCCCCTTCTTCAGGCTCTTCTGGTAGAACATGCTCAAAAGCCCTACCGTCAGTCTTACATTCTACCTCTTCAGTCACATCATTATGGTCTCCAATATCTCCATTTATTCCAGCTCTCAAGTTCTCCTTGATAGCTGCATCTGTATACTCAGAACCCGCCGGATTCTTCTCTTCCACCATGTTCTGCATCTCATCTGAGCTCCCGTGTGTCTGCAGTGGCAACGGAGTGACACACCGCTTTTCCCATTTGTTGGGACGTGGCTCCGATGTAGACTCCATGAAAGTGCGCTTGAACTCACCAATGCCAGCCTGATGTCTCAAAATCTCATCTTGTGATTTATCCAGATCCTTGGTATCACTCGGGAACACTGCTGGGGCTCCGGGCGCCGAACTTCCAGCCTGAGTTTCACGAGTTGCAGCTACTGATCCGGACCGTAACCTGTCCACGCCGCTGTCTTTGGCAGAAACAGATTCCTGGACAGAGTCAGTCCCCATATCTTCAGTCTTGTTCCTCACAGCTTCACTTGAGACCTCAGCTTCTGATGAGGCATCTGGCTTGGTGACCACCACTTCCATGGCTTTTTCCACCGCTGCAGCATTACCTTCAGAGTCCTGGGCATGATGCAGCTCCATACCATACATTGATAACTTCTCATCTTCGACAGCATCCACTTGTGCTGTGTTCAGTTTCAGAGTCCTGCCTTTAAAGCTCAGCTCTCCTCCTTTCACCTTAGTCTTCGCCAGGGAATTGGCCAACTGTAAAACATCTTCAGATGCCATCTTCTGTCCGGCTGTAAGGTCAGCATCAGCTTTCTTCTCAGGACTCTCAACCTCCTCTGCTACCATGCCTTCCTCATTTGCACTGGTTGCTTGATCGTCATCAGATGATTCACTATCACTATCCCTGTCTGACCCCTTTTTCTCAGCCACATCCGGCTCACCTTCAGGGTTATACAATTCATTCTCATTCTCATCCTGCTCACTTTCAGGGGTATACAATTCATTCTCATTCACATCCTGATCTGGAACCTTAGTTAACATGTCATCCACAACATTAACTTCACCATCTGGTCCCTCAAGTATGTGACTATGTGACAACCCCAGCACTATACTTCTATATAGCTCAGGTACTAGGAGCTGGCTCACGACCTCTCCCTGGACTTCAGTGTCCCTATACAACAGGTGAGTGTTTATGGCAACATGAGGTAACCTCTCCTCAGAGCCAGGCTCTTGGGAAACCTCATTTAGAACATTTATATTTTCCTGGGCCGTTTTAAGAGAGGGGTCTCGCCACTGCTCACTCTCAAATTGTCACAGGACACAGGTAAGTCAGGGACACTCGGTTCCCGAGAACCACCATCCTCGTCTCCCAACATCACCTGCAAAGGAATTTCATCACTATCACAGTCATCATTATTATCAATATCATTATCATGATTATGATCAGTATTCATCATATCACTATCATGATCATCATTATCCATTATCAGCATCACATTATCATGATCATCATCATCATTATCATCATTATCACATAAGTTTAACGGCCCACTAGCATTGTGTTCCGCCCCTCGGGACTGCGCACCCTCAATAGGAGCTTCATCACACTGTACATCAGAAACATTTTTCCACCCACATGTCCCCTCGGGCCTGAACCCGCTTATCAGCATACCCCATGTCCCCAACAGCTGTAACGCTTTTACCGCGAGAGTTCAGCGTCCGGGAACTCTGAAGTGACGACCTCTCAGACGGCTGGTCACGGAGACAGTCTTTGCTGGCGAAGGCCTTCTCCATCAGGCTGACCAGACGATTGGCGTCCTGGTGGTCTCCTTGTCCGACCTCTGGCTGTACCTCAGGAGGACATGCTCGGGTGTAGCGGTTCACTATCACCTCTTCAACCATGCCGATACGACGGCCGATCGTCAGGCTCCAACCGCTTCTTTACTGCAGGCAACGCAGGTGCCTTTACAACATTACTCGGGTACGAGGTGCTGAGAGCTGCAATCTGCTCCCTCAGCAATCGGTTAAACTCCTGCTGCTGCCAGCTCTGCTGGGCCTGCTGCATGCTCTGCAGGTGTTTCTTAACAAGCTCCTCCATACTGCCGGACTTATCTGTCTCAACCACGGCAGTCTTATGTTGCACATTAACTTGCGCCATTTGTTCAAACAGCGCCTCCATGCTGTCATCCATGCTGTCAGACTTCTCTGTCTCAACAACGGCAGTCTTCACTCAAGACATACACACTCCACAGTCTTTTCCACAGAAAATTCAGCCTTGCTGTGCAGACACTTTTTTTTTTTTTCTGCAAACTCTATTAGGGCCACTGTCTCTTTAAGACTGCTCCAATAGACGTTTCTCTTTGCTGCTGCACACTCCACAGTCTTTTCCACAACAAGTTCAGCTTTGCTGTGCAGACACACTTTTTTTTTTTCTTTTGCAAACTCTATTAGGGCTACTGTCTCTTTAAGACTGCTCCAATAGACGTTTCTTTTGCTGACACACTTTTTTTTTTTTTTCTCTGCTGCTGTTTCAACAGACTTCACCTTTTATTGCTGTCTCTCGCCACTGTGCTGCACGCACATTCCAGCACCAATTGTATCAGCCACTGTGCTGCCCCCATTCTCCGCCAATTGTAAGCTTTTCAGGGGATATAGCTCTGGGATCGCCGTCTGGGTAGACAGAGTGGCACGGAAACAGTTCATTCACAGCAGTACTGGTGCAACTGGCCGCAACCAGTTTTTATTTAAAGTCCACAGCAAACAGATAAAAACAAATCATAAACAGAAGACCTGGGCTTGTCTAGCCACTTACTACACATAGATAGATTTCCCTATCTATCCGGGTCCCGACTCTAACAGCCGGGGCCAAAACAACACATATGTTCAGCATTTACCAGCATGTAGGTTCACAGAGTCTCCTTCTTGTGTCTGAAGGCACCTTCAACGTCCAGACTTGAGAGAGCTCCCCTCCTATTCAGCAGCTATCCGCATGGATTCTCACAGAGACTACTCCTGTGTCCGGGGTACATCGAGCACCCAGACTGAGATAGCTCAAACTCCTGGAGACACCTTCTGTGCCTGGACCCCTTCTGTGTCCAGACTAAGAGAGCTCTCTGACTGTGTTCGCAGACACCTACTTCTGGTCTCCTAATTAACAGCTGAATGGTTTCAGGCCTGAGCTGCAAGTGTGTACTGAATGTAAGGTGTAGTGACCTTTCTCTACCACTAGGTTTACAAAGCCACACATTTCCCTTATACCATACAGCACAGTACCTAGGTGAAATGTACACCCCATTCGACACATATTCCTTCACTGTCTCACAATACACACATACATACACACAGTTTCAATGTTAATTCTTTACAGGTTAGCATTACAGAGGTGGATTACTTACAGTATGGGACGGGACTGGAAATCTTCCTGGTTCATTCTTTCTGACTGACGTATTTTCAGGATTTCTGTGTAGCTTAGGTTCTGTAGTCTACTCTTGAATTGGTCCAGAGAACTCGGCTTGTTTGTGAGTGCTCTCATGATTTGTTCTTTTACAACTTGCATAACCTATTAGAGACAAATAATTGGTAAGTGATAGAAGTGATCTACTGGCCTTCCAGCACTGATCAAAAACAATCTGAACCAGCAAAATACACTACAAAAAGGCAGTGGTTGTCCTCAGTCAAGATACTTTGTTTTACTGGATAAATGACTTTACATAGTACAAGTCGATCAAATTATTTTTTTTAGCTAGTTTCGCAATATGATTTTCCATTGTCTCGACCTTTATAACCATCCAATTTGAAAATAATGTACGTTTTAGTTTTGAAGACCAGGCACTTGCAGCTATTAAATGATGGCTGTGCAGTAAAACTTCTGGAGAAAAATCTTTACATATCTCTCCAGAATTGTTATTCCACAAGTTATTTGAGAGATGTTTCCACCAAAATGTCTAAACTGCACCTATGTGCAGGGATTATGTTAAAATAGCTCAGCTGACAGGCCCAACACAAGTGAATTAGGAAAATGGACCAAGGCTACCCTGTCAAGCAGATTACAAAAGA
Organism: Oophaga sylvatica; assembly: GCA_033576555.1. Classification (NCBI taxonomy): domain Eukaryota; kingdom Metazoa; phylum Chordata; class Amphibia; order Anura; family Dendrobatidae; genus Oophaga; species Oophaga sylvatica. The sequence goes on from JARQOD010000006.1 coordinate 128,026,598, forward strand.
TCATTACACCCCCCCTTAAAGGGAACCTAAGAGCTGTTACTTGCTGCCCAATCCATGTAAAGGGGAGGTTTGCAGAGGAAGGAGGCGCTAGAGCTAGACAGATCCCCTTTCTCCCCTTCCTCTCATCTACATAGAATCTTAACAGTAGAAACGGTCATCTCCTATCTCAGTAATTACCCACGTTGAGAATTTTGAGAATAATCAGTCCTAACTGAGAAAGAAGCAGATTTCTCTGATAAGATATATTACAAAGTCTCCTATTTTTACGTGTACTATTGATTTGTGAGATAAGAATTAAAACCATGGTTATGCTTTCATAAAAAAAACAGAAGTTTTTTCTCAGTCACCATGATTTTCTGCATATTCTAACACAGAAATCTTGTACAGAACTCTCTTTCACATTCCTTCTGCTGCCTTCCATTCCTTGTGACAGACAGGGGAGAGGAGACACTAATGCCATGTATAGGGAAGTGGAGAAGGCACCTGCTAAATTCAGTCCCCCAACTGCTAGACTCGGATTGTGAGGAGGAGGAGGAAGACAGAAATGACAGATCTTCTCTGACATTTTTAGATTGCTGCACAAGACAGAAAAGAATAAAGACAAAGCAACATACTTAATGAGGTACTCTAGTAATTTTTCTGTGTATTTTCCGCAGTTAATATAATATATATATTTCAGGAATACTGTATTATATCAAAATATAGCATATTCTGTGCACATTATACTACATTTAGCTTTAACAATTCAGGTTATCTGCAAATTGTATGAGTGCATTGTTATAGCCATAAATTTGAAAAAACTATGTGAAACGTAAAATTATCAATAATACTTTTAGATGAAAATTAAATATTTAAAATGCAATAGAAGATCCTAAAATTATATTTGTTATAACCCCCCACCAAAGAATCTAGCATTCAGCCATTTCACTGACTATGTAAGAACAAGTAATGGGTTCCTGGGTGTATTACGGTAGCTATAGCTGTAAATTTTAATAATAAAAAAATAAAAGATTGTTACTATGTCCAAAGAAACAATCTGATATTTTTTTTTATCTTGCATAGCGCATTTTTTTTAGAATTCCTGAGAAATTCAGACAAAGAAATCTGTTTAGGATGTATTCTTAAGGTAGGCAATGATCAAATCTGACGTAAAATTTGATAATTTAAACCAAGGTGGAATAATGACAGCCAAATATATTCATATTTTTATTAGTAGCACAGCATGCCCCTGGGGTAAGCTAGGCCAGGATGACAAGGACAGGCGTAGACAAAGCTCTCTCCCAGTACAGTGATTTTCTATGACAACTTATATAAACTTGCTTATTAGTTAATTGAATCCATGGTCAGCTAGCATTAAATTATTTTTCCAATTTCTGACAAAGGCCTTTGGCAAAATATAGCGTGCGCATAAATTCAATGGACTGTGTTAAGAAAAGCAAATTTACATTTCAGCTTGGGAGACTTGTTCAGTGGAAGGAGGTTATTTGAGTCATCATAGGTATCGTATGTTGACAAAGAATAAGACACGCATCAGGTAATCTAAACCTGACATTTCAATTCTTTACTTAAGATACTAAAGATATTCTGCCAATTTCTTTTATATGATTTAGGTAGATTGCTCTGGAGTCTGATCATACACATGATTATTATGTCCTTCATACTATATATTACAGGGTAGAAAAAAATCCTGTGACCAAGGCATTTTTCAGGGAGTGCTGAAGGCATCTGCTGCCAAGATGGCGGTAGTCCAGTAGAACAGATACAGGAATATTTGCACTCAGTTACGCAGAGTCCCTACCTATCAGCATATTACACAGAAGTGTTATGTATGCTGTAGAAAGCACAACACATAACTATACATATGTATATGGCACTTGTTTGTATGTTTATTTTTCTATATAAATTAGTATAACCAATGCTACCAAGTGCCATGCGTTGCATTCTTGTAGCCTGTTTTTAAGGATGCTAGTTTGTCCATCTTGCTGCAGTAAGACTAAGCAATGAATACATTAAAGATGACAATCTGTGCAATCTGTGACATAGAAACTCTCTTCTGTACAAACAGATGGTGTGAAACGCAATCTGATAATTAATAATACATCTATGTTTCCATACCTACTTAAAATATATTCCCTAGATGTTGCTAGTTACATATTTTATGACATTTTTAGCATCTAGACTTTTTCTGGAAAGAGGATATTTATGGACCAATTATTGACAGTGTATTAATAGACTGATGGATTGATAGTATAATATTGTATGTCTTTGCAATGTGGAAGAAATGAGAGTACCTGAAGGAAACCCAAGCAAACACAGGGAGAACACACAAACTCTTTGCAGATGTTGTCCTTGGTGCAAGGTTGGAGTGCTAATCCCTGAACCACTAATCTATCAAAACCTTTTGCATACCACCTACCACCCATTAGCACTGGGACTGAGGTAGTGTGATCCTTTTATAAATGCACACTACATAGGATTGTCTGATCCATAATGGGAATGTGTCAACATTATATGACTTATTGTTTAAATTTTTTGGCCAAGCATATTTGTTAAGAATTTTCGATAACTCCTTTTTTTTTTTTCCCGTACCGCTATCTATACTAAAAAAAAAAATGTAAATCTTACAGATTTCTCTCTAGCCATATAATAGGCTGACACCTCCTGCTCTGCAGCAATCAGTTTTCAGCAGTCACCTCCTTACAATCACAGGCAGGATTACAATAAAAGCTACCACCTCTACATAATGCAGGATCATATAATTATCAATGGCTGATGGTCTCAGCTTGCCTTCCTCACACAAAGACCTTTGCACTGAACATGCCTTGGAAACTTTCCAACAGAAGTCAATAAACATCCCTAATAAATAATTTATTTTGATGGCTGATGTACCAGATTGACTGATGAGAAAAATGAAAAACTGAATGTTTACCAGCTTCAACATTACCAAGATGGATGCGGTAATATATTATTAACAGGTGTGTAGAAACCAGTAATTCTGGTGATGGAAATAAAACAATTACCGTATATACTCGTGTATAAGCCGAGATTTTCAGCACCTTTTTTGGTGCTGAAAATGCCCCCTCGGCTTATACACGAGTCATTGGGCAGAAACCAGCGGGGGAGGGGGTGCCGCGGCAGGAGCCGGTGGCTGGGACATCATACTCACCCTCCCCGTGCCATCGCTGAACGTCCCGGCAATCCTGCGTTGTACCCGGCTTCCTGCAGCTCTCCTGTGCTGCGCAGTGACGTAATACCGCTCATTAAGGTCATGTAATATGGACGCGACGCCACTCCCATAGGCATGGCGTCCATATTCATGGCCTTAATGAGCGGTATTACGTCACCGCTCCGCACAGGAGAGCTGCAGGAAACCGGGTACAACGCAGGATTGCCAGGATGTTCAGCGATGGCACGTGGAGGGTGAGTATGACGGGGGGAGAACGGAGGACGGGGGAAGCATGGAGGACAATGAGCACGGAGCAGGACGGGGGGGACAGAGAGCACAGAGGAGCACGGAGCAGGACGGGGGGAGGATGGAGGGCACGGAGCAGAACGAGGGGGAGGTTGGAAAGCACATAGGAGCACGGAGCAGGACGGGGAGCACATAGGAGCACGGATCAGGACGGGGGGAGGATGGAGGGCACAGAGGAGCACGGAGCAGGACGGGGGGAGGATGGAGAGCACGGAGCAGGACGGAGGGAAGATGGAGAGCACGGAGCAGGACGAGGGGGAGAAAGGAAAGCACATAGGAGCACGGAGCAGGACGGGGGGGCACAGGAGGACGGAGCAGGACGGGGGGGAGGATGGAGGGCACAGACGAGCATGGAGCAGGACGGGGGGAGGATGGAGGGCACAGAGGAGCACGGAGCAGGACGTGGGGAGGATGGAGAGCACAGAGGAGCACGGAGCAGGACGGGAGGTCACAGGAGGACGGAGCAGGAAGAGGGGAGCATAGCGGAGGACGGAGCAGGAGGGGGGGAGCACAGAGGAGAATGGGGGAGCACAAAGCTGGATGGGGGAGCAAGGAGCACGACGGGGGCAGCTGTCATGTGTGCATCGCCACGAAGATCGTCGCGGTTTGCACATTCTGACTTCTCACAGCTGAGTTGCTGTTTCTTTGTGTTTGGCAGTTAGGGAGTTAATTCTGTCTGTGCTCAGTTCTGGGACTGGGTGCAGTTTCTCCCGGCTGCAATTAATTATTTGTTGATTGGTTTCCTTTAAATCTCTGGTTGTCTGTTTGGGAGTTGCCAGTGAAATTCTTCATGCAGACCACAGATAGGATTGTATCTGTATAGACTTAAGTTAAAGAGCTCCTTAGTTGTTTTAAGCTCACCTTGCTTAGAGTTTAATATCCCAGATCATTTATGTTCCTTCTGTGTTTGAGTGTGTATGCAAGTCTGTGTTTTCTCCAGTCTGTCTTATATTTCTAATCTGTGTATTTAGCAGAGATCAGCCCATATCCCTTTGGTGGTAATCAGAATCCTTCTTAGGACTGATTACAGGGTTCAGGGACTGATAGGAGACAGGGTTAGGCTGGAGACTTGGACCTCTGAACCATTATCAGTACCTCCAAGGTGAGGGATTAGTTAGGACCCCAGTTTAGGGTCAGGTTAGACCCCCGGTCCTCTTCTTTCCTGTGACAGTGTATCAAGTCCTCAAGATTAATCCTGAGTTCAACGGATATCGTGTCAGGTAAATCTATTCTATATTTACATGCTGATGTTGCTAATCTATATGTTGTATAGAGTGTTGTTCTTTTAAGAATAGTTTACTGACATCGTACACATATCATAAGACCGCGTGACAGCAGCACAGAGCAGGATGGCGGTTTATACACCCGGCTTATACGCGAGTCAATAAGTTTTCCCAGTTTTTTGTGGTAAAATTAGGGGGGTCGGCTTATACATGAGTGTATACGGGTATGTAGAATCTAAGAACAGGAAAATGTATGAAGCGCAGTGTAAAGTAAGAACTTTTTTATATGAGTCAGTGATTACATAAACAACCGATAATAATTCACATCCAAAGAAAATAGAGGGAGCAAGCCATTACCAAGGAATAAGTAATTCTGTAGACTGTGAGCCCTCGCGGGCAGGGTCCTCTCTCCTTCTATACTTGTGTGTCCCTTGTCTAGCACATGTTTATTGTATCTGTCTATATTTTTCCCTTTTCATATGTAAAGCGCCATGGAATAAATGGCGCTATATAAATGTATAATAATAATAATAATAGTTGAGCACATTTCAGGTCATGTAGACAGGATCTTTGAAATAATTGGACAGCTGATAGGGAATGCATAATATGGAATCTCATTTTTGTCAGTAATGTGAACACGAGGGAAGCGGAGGATATGCCTTGTAACAATGAGATAATGTCAGCATCAATTCTATACAAGACTGATTGAGCCTTCTTAATAACCTACACAGGTTCCTACTGCGAAGGAGAAAAGATCTTTTTCCTTGCCTCCAAACCCTGCGAAGGACAACATTTTGCCTTGTCTGCTGTCTTGGAGAATTTACATTATACAGCATCCAGACAAACACTTATTTTAATCAGCTTTTTAGGTGCTCTGGGCAATTACTTGCAGAAGTAACAGTTATACAGCCATGTTGGCAAACAGACTTTAACAATTGTGCAGCAACTGTTTGCAAACATTTTAAAACAGAAGTCATGTGTAATCAACAAAATATGTTCATTCCTCTGAGTTCACGCCTGTCACGTGGAACTATTGGAAATACAAAATGTTGTAAAGATTCATTATTTCTGTAAGTGCATGGCATAATAATGATAGATACATTTCAATGCCAATAAACATACCCATGTATATTCTGTCAACATCAACAAACTATTCTGTATATTTCACTGATCTTTCTACACTGCACTGTATGAAACCCTGTGGCATCTGCACTAATTTATCAAACAGCTTCAGATAGATGTCACAACTACATCTTGACCGAATCTGCTGACATTTCAGAAGAATGCTGCTTTCACATGAAGTGGATAAAAATATGCACTAAATAATGAAAATGTTGCAATTTTTTTGCCTCAAATGCCAATTATAAAACTCACGGATTAGCCCCGCTAAGTTACAAATGGGCATACATGGAAGCTTCATCTGGATTACGTAAAATAAAATAGAAAAACTAATTCATAGGGGGCAAGAGTCTGAATAAGTACAAGAAGTACAGAGCTCATCAATGGCACAAAACCACAACAAACTTTCCACATGTATCATAGACAAGGTGCTAATCATTTGTAAACTTGGGCTATTTCAATTGAGCAGGGTGCAGTGCATCATATACGCCAGTAGTACCCAACCTTTCTTACCTCAGGAGAAACATTCAGCTGAGAGAAAGTCAAGAACAACATCTAGAGTGCCCCAGAATAAAGACATCCAACTCCTGCCTCCCCCTCAGTAGTGACACTCAAGAGTCCCCCATTATCAGAATAAAGCCAAAGCTTCCCCACAAAAATAACACCAGGCCATTATAGTTACATCTATGGGTTTCCACCTTATCCTCATTTGGTATTCTTGCATCAAGTACTCCCACCATACTATCATATCCAGCTTCAAGCACCCCCTCTGTCTGTATCATCCCATGTCCAGCTTGGCACTTACTTATTTATCTTGCCAACCCATAGGCCAGTACATGCACATCCAGATCTGCTCTTCTGTGTGGGTATGCTCACAAAAGTCACCATCTGGAAACCAGCTCTTCATAGACCCGATGCGAATGCACAAAACTGGAAGATGGCCAGAGCCACACGTCATGGTCCTGCGAGCCACAATTGGTTCCCGATCCATGCGTTGGGTATCCCTGATCTGATCTTTGCAAAAGCCATTTAATCATCTGTTGGTTATCTAGGCCAACAACACGATACTTAAAATATTGTGAATTTAAAATCGTATGCGACATCCACCTACTTTTATAGAATATATGTGGGATAGCCTCACTGATCTAGCAGAATATGATGAACGCGTCTGTGCCTCCATGCACAAATTGTAAATCAATATGAAGCCAGTCCATCTGCCATCTAAGTGGCTTTGGGATCACATAAACTTGTTTGTAATCTGTACTGCAGAAAAGTCACACATATTGGAGTAAAACGATACCTAAAGTACCAAACAATTTCCCAACAGACGTAACTTGATCAGCCTGAAGACAGTCAACATTTTATTACGTAGTCCTATTGGGTTTGTCATAATAGCCTCGGAGAATGTGAAGATGCCTGACATCAATGAGAAAAAACATTTGAATCCCATTATCAACATCAGGCCTGGACTGGGGCTGAAATACAGCCCTGGCATTTGAAATCACACAGGCCCATGTTGTCCCTGTCCCCAAGAAGCAGATGGGATATATTACGAATATTACCCTGGAGTAAAGGAAGATTTACAAGACCAATATTTCTAATGATATCCATGGCCTGCTGGGGTAAATGACAGAGACAGCGACTTTGTGCTCCGTCACAACTCTTAACAATAAGGGTGTCTTGAGAACACCAATTCTGGTATCAAAGTAGCAGACAACGCAGCCCACAACCAGACAGGCCCTTCTGACATTTGCCAGATGGCCAGTCAGGCCCTAATCACCATATTCTTTGATGCGCTTATAGTGCATGATCACCTCATATGTATAAATTTCCTGGATCCTGCATCATCCTTTTGTCTAACCCTGTTAACTATGCTTTTTTTTATAAATCTCATCACAATAATAAAATATGTTACAGTCATTAGTGTCAACCTATTGATTTATACATTTATTTAATAGCACATGGTTAATGCTAGGGGCACGAGTGGACTGCAACCTGCAGTTTCTGTTCAGTTTGGCAGAGAAACACAGAAAGACCAATGATGTGCATACGTGTTGTAGAGATGCATATTACTGTGACCACAGACTGCTGTGACTCTACATCAAACCTGTTCTCCTCTATTGGCTTTGCTGTTAGTATAGAGAATAAGGTTCTTCATGAAAGAAAATTTGGAAAGTGACAAAGGGATATGTTAATGGACCCTGTAATAGTTTAGCAAGCTTTATGAATCCATAATTTACACTGAGCAACATCTATAAAGGAAACCGATGAAAGCAAAATTAAAACACACAAATTAGGAAAAAAATGCATTTATGGTTAAAAATCATAGCCGAGAAAGAACCCACAACTATGTGCTGCCAGTGAAAGAAAGGTCAGCTAGCATCCACTCTCAAAGTGCTTATGAGGATGGGATAGTCTGAGTGATGGACGCCCTAGCGAGGCAGATTAATGGCTGCAGTAGGTGTCACTTCGTTTAGATGAAACTGCAGGTCAGCATTTTAAGCTGTCGGTATATTTCTTTGTGGGAAATAGATGTCTTCTACTGGACTTTGTAGATCAGACTGCCCAGAAGTGTTTGCTAAGACTGTTGGAAAATAAACATGGGCAGTCTTTCATAGCTGCAAATATATTCCTACGAAACCTAAGCTCATGCAGGGCCGGCGTCAGCACCCGGCACACCCGGGCAAGTGCCGGGGCCCTGAGCAGGCGGGGGGGCCCACTCGCCGTCGGGCACCCCGGTGCCCGTTAGCGGTGTCAGCGCCGCCACTGGGCCACCCCGCTTGCCCAGCGCCCCGGCAGCAGCCGGCGCAATACTCACCTCTCCCTGTGCCTCCGCTGCCACAGCTCCGGGCTCCAGGGGGCCCTGCAGGACGCCGGCGCTTCCTCTCAAAGCAGCGCCGCTGAATGACGTCATCATTCAGCGGCCGGCTGTGGCAGTGAGCGCGCGGACGCTGGACAGGTGAGATGTTTGTGTGTGTGTCTGTGTATGTGTCTCTGTGTGTATCAGTGTGTATGTAGTGAGGTGCTTTGTGTGTGTGTCTGCTGTATGTGTGATGGTGGTGGGGGGAGGGCAGTGATGATGATGATGAGGAGACAATGATGATTGATGATGATGGGCAGGCATTGATGATGATGGGCAGGCAATGATATTGATGGGGAGGAAATGATGATTATTGGCAGGCATTGATGATGATGGGCAGGCATTGATGATGATGGGCAGGCAGTGATGATGATGGGGAGGCAATGATGATGATGGGCAGGCACTGATGATGATGGGCAGGCAATGATGATGATGGGGAGACGATGATGATAATGGGCAGGCAATGATGATGATGGGCAGGCATTGATGATGATGGGCAGGCAATGATGATGATAATGGGCAGGCAATGATGATGATAGGCAGGCAATGATGATGATGGGAGTCTTTCCACGGCGCCCTTTCCTGAGCCGTAACAGTGCAGAACGCAGCACAGCGCAGAGTAGAGCTCCATATTTTGTATGGAGCTTTATATGGGGACCAGTATCCTGTATGGAGCATTATATTGGGTCCAGTATTCTGTATGGAGCATTATATGGGGAATGGAGGGGTGACATCCTGCATGGGGTATTATATGGGTGATGAGGGGGAGACTATGTGGTGCCCATAATATTGTATGGAGGACTGTACTGTCCTCTGTGCGCTGTGAGGATTTGGCGGTTTTTGAGCTATTGTACAATTTACAATAGATATCAGTCATGTAATGGAAGAAGAGAAGTATTTGGCATTGTACTATACCTATATTTCTCTGCAGTATCTGTGCATCATGAATCGTGGTCTGTGTTAAAGGGGCCCACTGAGACTCTTTCGCCCGGGGCCCATAAAACCTGGAGCCGGCCCTGAGCTCATGTATTGGGTATTAGAGGCTTGTTTTGTGGTTCCTATTTTCTAAAATAGTATAGGTTCCCGTACTAAGTGATCCTAGGAGACAGCACATGGATCAGACTTTACTCTATATTTTATAAATGGCATACAGCACAGAAAGTAGCAAGCCAGCAAAGACTAAAGTAATGAAAGCAGATCTCCCTGATCTTGAGTACTGTTTTATATTACATGTGGTATGTAGGACATGGTAAATAATAAAGGTCTAGTAAGGCACCGGATGTCTGTGATATGGCTATCATCTCTTGCTAGCAGCGCAGACAGGTGGACTTTGGTAGATGTTGCCATCAGCCTCTTTATGACTGCTCCATGGAGGGGACCATGGAAACCTCTAATACTAGGTGACAAGCCCAAAACAATTATTTTGCTCCTCATATTTTTTTAAAAATCTCCCAGCACAAGCACTGTGCGCTGCAGGGATTCACCATTTTCAAACCTGGTAATGGAGGGTATTTATGCGTTATACATACCCTCGGCCAGTGGGCACGGCCTCGCTCCATCCTCTAGTCAGCCAAACCCACTGACTGTCCATGTCACTGGTCAAGGGGCAGCTTCGGCTCAATACAAGTGTATGAAGCGAGGCTGCGACCACTGGCCAGGGATATGTATAACACATACACACCATCCGTTCCCCTGGTCTGAAACTGGTGAATCCCCACAGCACAATGCGTGCGCTGTGGGGAATTCCTAAGTCTGCAGTCACCCTTTAAGAAGGGGTTGCCCACTTTAATTGTGCTCAGTTGCAGTTTTCAATATCTCAATAATTTCAACTACAAATATATCAAGTGTGAACATTCACCTATTCGGTGAAACTAGTTGGGGATTCCCAGCTGCTGTATCCAATCTATTTTGACAGCTAATGGAAGTTGACCATAAGAAAATATTTCCCTATTATAAGGAAAATGAATATGTGCAAAGTTATGCAATGAACACAAGGAATTTCACATTAAAGATGTAATTTATATATAACCATTAACATCTGGATTCCCAGAATCCCAGAATAGAGACGTATAATGATTAAAAAAAAAAGTAACACAAATTACGTCAATTAAGAGCGTAATCCCCTTCCACAGATAAGGTTTATGCCCAGTTCACATGCATGTAAATAGACTCATTTACTCTGTCTAGACTGATTTATTAACAGTTGCAAAATATATTCACTTCTGGACAGATCTACTGGGAACACGTGCAACATGGGCCTGGCCACAGCTAAACTCAGAGAAACTGCACAGAAATATTCACTCTTTACACATTTGTGGTGTCCTAAGAAAGTAGACAAAGATTGGGCTGAGAACTGAAAAGTAAACTGGCCATGGTTCGAAGCCGGAGAAGTGCAAATCAACGATGGAGACTCACCGGTGGGCCCGGGGACAGTGAATAAAGCAAGGCTTGGTTTTCCATACTAAACTGTGTCCAGCAACAAAGACTAAATAAAAACCACTTCAATTTGTTCTCTTTTACAATCTCTAACAATTATAAAAGACAAATTTGCATAGCACATTGCAAATATTCATGTCTGTTAATATTAGTACATACAATTAAGTAAGGAATCTCTTAAAAAGTAATTTTTCTTAAACATACAGAATATATATCATGTTAAAAGCATCTTCTTTGTAATATGCTTTGATATTTATTACACATGCTTTGAGCAGGTCTAAATAGTGTCCCTTTATTGTGCGGCTGCTATGCTTTTATCATTATATATATATACATATTGTATGTTTGATTTCAATAGTATTATTGGAGTGCAATTCAGTACAGTACATTAGAATATATTTATAAGGACATATTATGCTGATTTAATATTTCTACGTACGGGAAGTAATTTAAAATGTAAATATGTAATATGGTGCTTACTTAAAGCAGCAACTGTAATAGGCAACTAAACTGAATTTCTATACTGAAAAGATGTATCAAGCATTTGCTACTTCTCATGAATTCCTTAGTTCTGAGTGGATTTGCATATTCTTACTCATTTATATGCATAGCTTTTGTGTAAACCCCTCATTTTCTAAGCTCTATGTGAAATGTATAAAGTAATTTAACAGTAAAAGAATAAAACCAGAAATGTTTCTAAAGAACTAAGTAATGGGGTATCAATGGACCAAATTCAGTAAGGTTTGATGGCTAGCAATGAAAATCTAGAATATATTATATATATATACATATATAGTTATATTTAATATTTCACATATGAGAAATAGAGTACAGCACCAAATCCTAAGCAGCCAGGGAGAGTGCTGTCACCCGTGGCAAGAGGGGTCAGATTTTCAGCAACAAATTCTCCTTCGAGGGAAACATGTCATGAATTTTGAAACTACTTCTGTACTTCAAAACAAGGACTGGTATTCTGTGGCAGCACTGTGTCATGAATAATAAGTCTGAGACTGGGATATGTATCAAGTGTCAGAATTAGATTGCCAATGTAAGAGAGAAAAGGAAAATGTGCACCGAGTATAGAAGGCGCTAAATATGGAGCTTATTATAGAGGTAAAGAAAAGACTGAGGGTAAAATGAGGGCAAAATAAAATAACTGACAAATTATGGAGGAAAGTTAGGACAGGAAATATTGGAAATGTTCTCCTGTCAGATATGCTTATTCTTTCCTCTTCTGAAACAAAGAAAATCTGAATTTTTCTTAACCCACACTACCATGAGAATTATTAGGAAAAAGTATTGGCAATATTAACAACTTTTAAAAAAGTACTGGATAATTTCCTCAGCACATTGTGGGTTAGGCTCTGTGCCTATGATCCGGAAGTAGCAGCGTTTTGGATGTTATGCAATTTTTGCTGTGTTCTACTGAACGCAGGTAAATCCTCTGTGTTCACTGAACCGTGCGGATTTCTCGCATTCAATACATCCAATTGATTAAATTTCTGTTGCGGACACTAGCATCTCTACAAGAGAAATTGACATGCTGCGGTCCTGAAAGACGAGCCTCATGTCAGCCTCCGGGAGTGATCCATAGGCGCATATACATGAATAGAGGACATGGCAGTTCTAGAAATCCCATCCACCATACTGTAACATCTGGCCTCTGTAGTTTTGACACTGCATAAAAACTTTTTGGAAAGTGGCAGACTACCATTTATGTAATTAAGAATGGCAGACTTCCATGATGTAATTAGAAGTAGCAGACTACATTGATGTAATTAGAGAGTGGCAGACTACCATGATGTATTAGAAAGTGCAGATACCTTCATGTAGTTGGAGAGTGCAGACACCATTGATGTAATTAGAGAGTGGCAGACTACCATTGATGTAATTAGAAAGTGGCAGACTACCATTCATGTATTGAGAGTGGCAGACTACCATGATGTAATTAGAGAGTGCAGACTACCATTCATTTTGTTGGAGTGACAGAATACCATTCATTTTGTTGGACAGTGACAGAATACCATTCATTTGGTTGGAGAGTGACAGACTACCAACTACCATTCATGCGGTTAAATAGTGACAACCTACCTACAGTGGGTATGGAAAGTATTCAGACCACTTTAAATTTTTCACGCTTTGTTTCATTGCAGCCATTTGATAAATTCAAAAAAGTTAATTTTTTTCTCATTAATGTACACTCTGCACCTCATCTTGATTGAAAAAAAACAGAAATGTAGAAATTTTTGCTAATGTATTAACCTCTTCACCCCCACGGGTGGTTTGCACGTTAATGACCGGGCCAATTTTTACAATTCTGACCACTGTCTCTTTATGAGGTTATAACTCTGGAACGCTTCAACGGATATTCACGATTCTGAGACTGTTTTCTCGTGACATATTGTACTTCACGTTAGAAGTAAAATTTCTTCAATATAACTTGCGTTTATTTTTGAAAAAAACGCAAATATGGCGAAAATTTTTAAAATTTTGCAATTTTCAAACTTTGAATTTTTATTCCCTTAACACTAGAACTACTGATGGAGTCATTTTGACTCCTTTCGTTTTTTATTTCTCTTCTGTGACTACATTTTTCAGAATTCCGGCTTGAAACTCGGTGACTTTTCCTCAAATATGATGTGAAAAAAGATTTTGTGAGAATAAATAATTTTGGTGAAAAATTTGCGGTTTTTTTCAAAATTTACCAAGAACTACTGAAGGGAGTCATTTTGACTCCCTACTATATTTTGAGGTCCTTTTGTCACTAAATGTTGCTATAAAGTTTTGTGCATAATTTTTTCACTCTGTCTTATTTACCCTGATGTTCATATAGATGCAGTTCAATTTACATGTCAACTTTTCACATTTTCCTTGTGTTTTACCGTTTTGCAAAGCGACAATGTCTAGGGACTGCTTTGTTGAAATTATGAGGTTTCTCAGATTTGATGAGAAATCTACTCGATCGGAGAGACTGCAAACGGACAAGTTTGCTCTATTTTCTACTGTGTGGGACAGGTTTATTGAAAATTGTATTGCGTGTTACAAACCTGGCCCATACATAACGGTGGATGAGCAACTTTTCCCAAGCAAAACTAGGTGTCCATTCACGCAGTACATGCCTTCCAAACCAGATAAATATGGCCACAAATATTGGCTAGCTGTTGATAAGGAGAGCAAATATCTGGCAAATGGCTTCCCTTATCTAGGCAAAGATGACACACGCCGTGCTGAGGACCGTTTAGCTGACCATGTGGTAATGAAGTTATTGGACCCGTTTTTGAAAAAAGGTCGCAATGTTACAACCGATAATTATTTTACTTCAGTAAAATTAGCTAAACAGCTAAAAAGCAAAGGAACAACCATCGTGGGAACACTGAACAAGATAAGGCGAGAAGTGCCTAAAGAAATAAAATCGATGAAAGAGGAATTGTACAACACTAAAGTGTTTAGAAATGAAGACAATTTTACACTTACAGTATATCAAGGAAAGCCCAACAAAAATGTTGTCATTTTGAGTTCTGTCCATCCAGATGTTGTTGTTGCGTCTGATTCCGCTAAAAAAACTCCAGAAACGGTAAAGTTTTACAATGAAACAAAATATGGAGTAGATGTAGTGGATCAGATGGCACGAAAATATACCACACGAACATGCACAAGGAGATGGCCTGTTCATGCATTTGAAAATGCCTTAGACTTTGCGGGTATAAATGCATGGATAATATTCAATGAGATAACCCACCAAAAAATGTCACGCAAGGCATTTTTGCAAACGCTTGTGAGAGAGTTGAGTGGTCCTTATGTCACAGATAGGGAAAAGGGTTCCACGTCCCAAGTTTCTACATGCTCAGAAGTGATGGTTCAAACAAAATTTTGCCAGATCAAAGAAAAGTGCAAGAAAAATAGATCTGTCGGCAATTGTAAGACTTGTGGTAAGTCTTTGTGTGGGCAATGTACTGCCATAAATCAAAGGCAATGCCTAAAATGCGAAACACCAAATGTTTAGAAGGTGAATTCTGCGCCATATTTTCATTTTTATGCTCCTCCACCTACATTTTCTCTGCTTTTTGTTCTTCAGTTGTTGTTTATATGTGTGCACTTGAATAAAAAAAAAATGTTTGAAAAACGTCTATTATAATTATTGTTATTTTCTGTAGAAAAATAAGAAAAGCAGAAAAAAACAATCAAAAGCATTACTGTTGGATCTCACAATAATAATACATTACAAAAAATATAATTATTAATAAATAACCACAAATGAAACTCTAAAAATAAACGAAAACAAGCAAGGAGTCAAAATGACTCCTTTCAGTAGTTCTAGGCGGGGTCACGAGTCCAGTAGTCCTAGTGTTAAAACAGAGAAATATGTCACACAAAATAGTTAAGAAATAACATTTTCCACATGTCTACTTTACATCAGCACAATTTTGGAACCAAATTTTTTTTTGTTAGGAAGTTATAAGGGTTAAAAGTTGACCAGCGATTTCTCATTTTTACAACAAAATTTACAAAGCCATTTTTTTAGGGACCACCTCACATTTAAAGTCACTTTGAGGGGTCTATATGGCAGAAAATACCCAAAAGTGACACCATTCTAAAATCTGCACCCCTCAAGGTACTCAAAACCACATTCAAGAAGTTTATTAACCCTTCAGGTGCTTCACAGGAACTAAAGCAACGTGGAAGGAAAAAATGAATATTTAAGTTTTAGCCACAAATGATCTTTTACAAACTATTTTTTTATTTTCACAAGGGTAAAAGGAGAAAATGGACAGATAAAGTTGTTGTGCAATTTCTCCTGAGTAAGCCAATACCCCATATGTGGAGGAAAACCACTGTTTGGGCACACGGCAGAGCTCGTAAGGGAAGGAGCGCCGTTTGACTTTTTCAAACTAAAATTGGCTGGAATTGAGATTGGACGCCATGTCGCGTTTGGAGAACCTCTGATTTGCCTAAACAGTGGAAACCCCCACAAGTGACACCATTTTGGAAACTAGACCCCCTAAGGTACTTATCTAGATCTGTTGTGAGCACTTTGAACCCCCAAGTGTTTCACAAAAGTTTATAATGCCTGGGTGTGAAATAAAAAAAACAATTTTCCACAAAAATGATTTTTTAGTCCCAAATTTTTGAATTTTCCCAAGGAAATTGGACCCCAAAAGTTGTTGTCCAATTTGTCCTGAGTACGCTGATATCCCATATGTGGGGGGGGGGGGAAACTGTTTGGGCGCACGGCAGGGCTTAGAAAGGAAGTAGTAACGTTTTGGAATGCAGACGTTGATGGGGGTCATGTTCCGTTTGCAGTGCCCCAGATGAGCCTAAACAGTGGAAACCCCCCACAAGTGACCCCATTTTGGAAACTAGACCCCCTAAGGAACTTATCTAGATCTTTGGTGAGCACTTTGAACCCCCAAGTGCTTCACACAAGTTTATAATGCCCGGGCATGAAAAAAAAAATCCTATTTATTTCCCACAAAAATTATCTTTTAGTCACTAATTTTTTATTTTCCCAAGGGTAACAGGAGAAATTGGACCACATAAGTTGTTGTCCAATTTGTCCTGAGTACGCTGATACCCCATATGTGGGGGGGAACCACTGTTCACGGCGCACGGCAGAGCTCGGAAGGGAAGGAGCACCATTTGACTTTTTCCAACCAAAATTGGCTGGAATTGAGATTGGATGCCATGTTGCATTTGGAGAGCCCCTGATGTGCCTAAACAGTGGAAACCCCCACAAATGACCCCAATTGGGAAACTAGACCCCTAAGGAACTTATCTAGATCTTTGGTGAGCAATTTGAACCCCCAAGTGCTTCACACAAGTTTATAACGTAGAGCCGTAAAATTTAAAAATCATATTTTTTCCACAAAAATGATCTTTTCACCCCAATTTTTATTTTTCCAAGGGTAACAAGACTCCAAAAGTTATTGTGCAATTTGTCCTGAGTGCGCTGATACCCCATATGTGGGAGTAAACCACTGTTTGGGTGCATGGCAGAGTTTGGTAGGGAAGGAGCGCCGTCTGACTTTTTCAACGCAGAATTGGCTGGACGCCATGTCGTGTTTGGAGAGCTCCTGATCTGCCTAAACAGTGGAAACCCCATAAATGACACCATTTTGGAAACTAGACCCCTCAAGGAACTTATCTAGATGTGTGGTGAGCACTTTGAACCCCGAAGTGCTTCACAGAAGTTTATAACGTACAGCCGTAAAAATAAAAAATCTTTTTTTTTTTACAAAAATGATTTTTTCGCCCCCAATATTTCATTTTCACAAGGGTAACAGGAGAAATTGGACCCCAAAAGTTGTTGACCAATTTGTCCTGAGTACGCTGATACCCAATATGTGGGAGAAAACTACTGTATGGGCGCAAGTCAGGGCTCGGAAGGGAAGTAGTGACGTTTTGGATTGCAGACTTTGATGGAATGATCTGGGGGCGTCATGTCGCATTTGGAGAGCCCCTGATGCGCCTAAACAGTGGAAACCCCCACAAGTGACCCCATTTTGGAAAATAGACCCCACAAGGAACTTATCTAGATGTGTGGTGAACACTTTGAACCCCGAAGAGCTTCACAGAAGTTTTAAAACGCACAGCCGTAAAAATAAAAAATCTTTTTTTTTTTGCAAAAATGATTTTTTCGCCCCAATATTTTATTTTCACAAGGGTAACAGGAGAAATTGGACCCCAAAAGTTGTTGTCCAATTTGTGCTGAGTACGCTGATACCCAATATGTGGGAGAAAACTACTGTATGGGTACACGTTGGGGCTCGGAAGGGAAGTAGTGACGTTTTGGATTGCAGACTTTGATGGAATGGTCTGGGGGCGTCATGTCGCATTTGGAGAGCCCCTGATGCGCCTAAACAGTGAAAATCCCCAAGTGACCCCATTTTGGAAAATAGACCCCACAAGGAACTTATCTAGATGTGTGGTGAGCGCTATGAAGCCCCAAGTGCTTCACAGAAGTTTATAATGTACAGCCGTAAAAACAAAAAAAAAATCATTTTTTTTTTTTTTAAAAATGATATTTTCGCCCCCAGTTTTTTATTTTCCCAAGGGTAACAGAAGAAATAGGACAAATTGGACAATAACTCTTGGGGTCCAGAGTACGCTGATACCCCATATGTGGGGATAAACTACTGTTTGGACGCATGGCAGAGCTCAGAAGTGAAGGAGCACCGTTTGACTTTTTCAACGCAGAATTGGCTGGAATTGAGATCAGATGCCATGTCACATTTGGAGAGCCCCTGATGTGCCTAAACAGCGGAAACCCCCAATTCTAACTCCAACCCTAACCCCAACACACCCTAACCCTAGTCCCAACCCTAACCACAAACCTAACCCTAACACACCCCTAATCCCAACCCTAACCCTAGCGCCAACCCTAACCCTAATTTTAGCCGCAACCCTAATCCTAACCCTAATGGGAAAATGGAAATAAATACATTTTTTTTATTTTATTATTTTTCCCTAAGGGGTTGATAAAGGGGGGTCTGATTTACTATTTATAGCGGGTTTTTATGATTGGCAGCTGTCACGCTAAAAGACGCTTTTTATTGCAAAAATAGTTTTTTGCATCGCCACATTTTGAGAGCTATAATTTTTGCATATTTTGGCCCACAGAGTCATGTGAGGTCTTATTTTTTGCGGTACGAGTTGACGTTTTTATTGGTACTATTTTTGAGCATGTGACATTTTTTGATCGCTTTTTATTTCGATTTTTGGGAGGTTAGAATGAACAAAAATCAGCAATTCATGAATTTCTTTTGGGGAGGCGTTTTTTTCATTCCGCGTGTGGTAAAATTGATAATGCGTTTTATTTCTTCGGGTCAGTACGATTACGGCGATACCTCATTTATATAATTTTTTTATGTTTTGGCGCTTTTATAGAATAAAAACAATTTTATATGAAAAATAATTATTTTTGCATTGCTTTATTCTGCGAGCTATAACTTTTTTATTTTTTCGCTGATGATGCTGTATGGCGGCTCGTTTTTTGCGGGACAAGATGACGTTTTCAGCGGTACCATGTTTATTTATATCGGTCTTTTTGATCGCGTGTTATTCCACTTTTTGTTCGGCAGTATGATGATAAAGCATTGATTTTTTGCTTTGTTTTTTTTTTTAAGGGGTTCACTAAAGGGGTTAACTAGTGGTACAGTTTTACAGGGGGGGTCGTTACGGACGCGGCGATACTAAATATGTGTACTTTTATTGTTTAGTTTTTTTTATTTACAGGAAGAAATGAATTTATTGGGGAATATTTTTTTTTTTTTAATTTATTTTGGATTTTTTTTTAAAACATGTTTATTTTTATTTTTTTTACTTTTTTACTTTGTCCCAGGGTGGGACATCACTGTATTTTATCAGATCGCTGGTGTGACAGTGTGCACAGCACTCTGTCACACCAGCGATCGCACAGGCATAGCTGCAGGCTTCTCAGTGCCTGCTCTCAGCAGGCACTGAGGAAGCCGCCTCCCTCCAGGACCCCGGCGCCATCTTGGATCCGGGTCCTGGGAGGGAGGAAGCCCTCAGAACAGGGCAATCACATCGCGCTGGTCTGAGGGTCTCAGGGGAGCGCGCAGGGAGCCCCCTTCCTGCGCGATGCTTCCCTGTGCCCCCAGTACAACGCGATCATGTTTGATCACGGTTGTGCCAGGGGTTAATGTGCCGGGAGCGGTCCGTGACCGCTCCTGACACACAGTCACGGGTGTCAGCTGTGATAATCAGCTGACCCCGGCGGCGATTAGCTGCGCTCCCTCTGGGAGCGCGGCTAATCGCCTATGACGTACTATCCCGTCCATGGTCAGATTGGCACGGGTTTCATGGACGGGATAGTACGTCTAATGTCAGAGAGGGTGTAGCGTCGGCGTCCCGGCCCTCTGCCAGGCAGGGACGCCGTTCCCCTTACCAGCGCTCTGCGTCCTCGGCGCCTCCAGCGTCCTCCTTCCACCCTGCTGGGTCCGCGCGCTCCTTCCCTGCTGCTGGACTTAGGGCGCGCGCCCGCACCCTCCCCGCTCTTAAAGGAGCCGCGCACATTTTCCAAATTAGTCTCCGGCCAATGCCGGAGGACTCCACCCTATATTAAGGGCTTCCTCCTTAATGGAGGTGCCCGAGCAATGTTGTTGTTGCACTGTATAACTCTGCTTCAGCCCTCAGCTCCTGTTTCCAGTTGCCTGCCTGTTACCTGTCTGTTTGCTGTCTGCCATCTGACTGCAGCCCTCCCGGAGGTTCGGACATCACCTGCAGTGATCCCCGGCTATTACAGAGACTCTTGCCTGCTCATTTGGGAGCGATCATCTGCCATCCGACTGCAGCTTTATCCGAAGGTTCGGACATCTCCAGCAGTGATCACCGGCTACTCCAGAGACTCCTGCCTGCTCGCTTGGGAGCGATCATCTGCCATCGGACTGCAGCCTACCAGGAGGCTCCAACATCTCAGGTCGTATAAGCCTGTATATTCAGAGACTGTCCTGGTCACTTGCCGTGACAACCTGACTACCCAGAGACTGCCCTGGTCACTTGCCGTGACAACCTGTCTACCCAGAGACTGCCCTGGTCACTTGCCGTGACAACCTGCCTACCCAGAGACTGCCCTGGTCACTTGCCGTGACAACCTGCCTACCCAGAGACTGCCCTGGTCACTTGCCGTGACAACCTGCCTACCCAGAGACTGCCCTGGTCACTTGCCGTGACAACCTGCCTACCCAGAGACTGCCCTGGTCACTTGCCGTGACAACCTGCCTACCCCAGAGACTGCCCTGGTCACTTCCCGTGAATTCCTGTCCGTATTCCCGGGCGCCACCTGCTCTCTTACAAGTATACTGTCTTGTATAATAAAGCTCAGTGGTTTCACCTACCAGACCCGTTACAGTTTGCTCGGGCCATGGAACCCGTGGCACCCAAACCCCTTCACTCCCGGAATTGTGTCATGAACTATCTCGCCAGAGGTCGCAACAGGAGGCCATCCTGGGTCACCTGCGGAACGTCAATTCCCGCCTGGACACTCTGAATTCATCACCAGCAACCACCGCTGGAGCCATGACTCACAATCCGGCAGGCTCGCTGCTTCCCAATTCCGTGGTTTCCATTCCCGGACCCCGACTTTCAGCTCCTCCTAGGTTTGGAGGCGACCCTGCTCTGGCTCGTGGTTTCATTAACCAGTGCACCCTGCATTTCGAACTCCTGGCACACCAGTTTAACTCTGACCGGGCCAAAATTGCCTTCATCATGTCCCATCTCACCGGAGAGGCTCTGGCCTGGCTTAATCCTCTCTGGGAGAGAGAAGATCCTCTGGTATCTGACCTGCCTGCTTTTCTCTCGGCCTTCCGGAAGGTATTCGACGAACCTGGACGGAGGACCTCCTCTGCATCATCTCTGTTGCGTCTCCGTCAGGAGAGTCTCACCGTTGGTCAATATGCCATACGGTTCCGTACTCTAGCCTCAGAGTTGGCTTGGGACAATAACGCCCTGATTTCGGTCTTCTGGGAGGGTCTGTCCGGCGTATTAAAGATGAACTTGCCGGTCGGGACATTCCAACCTCCCTTGATGATTTAATAAATCTTGCCAATCGAATTGATCTACGGTTCCAGGAACGTGCCAAAGAGGTCACCCGTGAGAGAGGGTTTCCTCGTGTTGCACCCTCGTTTCAGAGACCTATAACCCCTTCCGTTTCTCCCCAGATGCACACTGCTGAGCCTATGCAGGTCGACCAGACCAAGATGGTCAAAGCCCGTCAGGACTCACGCCGTGCCGAGAGGAGTTGCTTCTACTGTGGCAGTAAGGAGCACTGGATCCGTACCTGTCCGGAGAGGTCGGGAAACGCCTGTGTCTAGGTTCGCTCGGAGAGGTCCACCTAGACCAGAATAAATCCTCTTCATCTCTGCTGCTGTCTGTCTCTATTCTCATCGGTAAGAACCGTTACTTCGAACTGGCCCAACTGATTCTGGAGCAGCTGGGAATCTTGTTTCACAGGCTCTAGTAGAGAAGTATCGCATTCCCACCAAACCTCTGGTTGAACCAGTATCTGTTGCTGCTGTGGATGGGGGTCTCCTACCTCGTCCCATCCAACTTATCACCGAAGCCATAACCCTGCAGGTGGGAATGTTGCATTCTGAGAGCATCTCGTTTCATGTTTTACCTGGACTCTCTCATGCTTTCTTACTAGGTCTGCCTTGGCTCCAAAAACATGCACCCGTGCTCGACTGGCAGAATGGAGAGATTCTTCGCTGGGGACAGGACTGTCATAAAACGTGTCTGGTGCCTGTTCATCCCGTCCGTTCTTCTCCTACACCTGCTAATCTACCTGGACTCCCGATTCCATATTGGTCATTCGCTGATGTCTTTAATAAAAGGAAGCAGAGACATTACCCCCGCATAGACCATATGATTGCCCGATCGACCTGCTACCCGGTACTACGCCTCCCCGTGGGCGTATTTACCCATTGTCCGCTGCAGAGACCAGGTCGATGTCAGAATATATCGAGGAGAATTTAGCGAAAGGATTCATCCGGAAATCTACCTCCCCCGCGGGAGCAGGTTTCTTTTTTGTAAAAAAGAAAGACGGATCTCTTCGTCCCTGTATTGACTACAGAGGCCTAAATTTGATCACGGTGAAGAATAAGTACCCTCTTCCGCTCATTCCGGAGTTGTTTGATCGTCTTAGAGGGGCTAGAGTCTTCACTAAACTGGATCTTCGTGGAGCATACAACCTGGTTCGTATCCGTCGAGGAGATGAATGGAAGACGGCATTCAACACCCGGGATGGCCACTACGAGTATCTGGTTATGCCCTTTGGTCTCTGTAATGCTCCAGCAGTCTTTCAGGAGTTGGTCAATGACATCTTCCGGTACCTCCTCTACTCCTGCGTTGTGGTGTACCTTGACGACATCTTGGTCTTCTCTCCGGATCTCCAGTCTCACCGGAGGGATGTTCGTCAGGTTCTGCTCAGGCTCAGGCAGAATCACCTCTTCGCCAAATATGAGAAGTGCCTCTTTGAGCAGACCTCGCTTCCGTTTCTGGGCTACATTATCTCTCAAACAGGTCTACGAATGGATCCGGAGAAACTGTCTGCCATCGAGAAGTGGCCCCGACCAGAGGGGTTGAAGGCCATTCAGCGGTTCCTGGGATTCGCTAACTATTACCGTCTCTTCATACCGCACTTCTCTTCCAGGACTGCTCCAATCTCAGCGCTCACCCGCAAGGATGCTAACCCCAGACAGTGGACGCCCGAAGCAGAGGAGGCCTTTCTTTCCTTGAAACAAGCCTTCTCTTCCGCTCCAGTGCTGCATCGCCCGGACGGCAACAAGCAGTTCTTCCTGGAGGTGGACGCTTCCTCTGCTGGAGCCGGAGCGGTACTTACTCAAAAATCTTCATCCGGGAAGATGGTTTCCTGTGGTTTCTTCTCCAAACTCTTCTCCTCCTCCGAGCGCAACTACTCCATAGGAGATCGAGAGTTATTGGCCATTAAGTTGGCATTGGAGGAGTGGCGTTACCTACTCGAGGGGGCTCTTCATCCGGTAATCATCTACACGGACCACAAAAATCTGTCTTACCTTCAGCATGCTCAGAGACTTAACCCTCGCCAAGCCCGGTGGTCCTTGTTTTTTGCCCGTTTTGATTTTCTTTTGCATTTTCGCCCGGCTGACAAAAACATCAAGGCGGATGCCTTGTCCCGGTCCTTCCTGGTGTCGGATCTCGAAGATGAGCCTAAACATATCATCGATCCCGCCAGAGTGATGCAGGTGGCTCCCGTGAGTCTAAATCGTCTCCCTCCTGGTAAGACGTTCGTATCAGAGACTGATCGGAAGAGAATTCTACATTGGGGTCATTGTCTAAACTCGCTGGCCACGCTGGTCAGAAAAAGACCTCCAACTCATTACCCGGCATTATTGGTGGCCTACCCTGCACAAAGACGTAATAGACTTTGTTTCTGCCTGTGTCTCCTGTGCCCGCAACAAAGTTCCGAGACACCTGCCTGCCGGCCGTCTTCTTCCGCTTCCTGTACCCGCTGCTCCCTGGCAACATATAGCCATGGACTTCATTACGGATCTGCCCGTCTCTGCCGGTTGTACGGTCATTTGGGTGGTCGCTGACCGCTTTTCCAAGATGGCTCACTTCATTCCTCTGCCAGGTCTTCCGTCTGCACCCGAGTTGGCTAAAGACTTTATCCGCCACATCTTCCGTCTCCATGGTTTGC
>JARQOD010000006.1:128050999-128082243 GCA_033576555.1 Oophaga sylvatica
GCACTGTCTACATCGTGGAGTGAGGATATTGATGCCAGTGAAAGAATAGAGTCAGAGAGTGTGTGGATGTCTAGGTGTGCAAGGTGTCTGCGGGGGTGCACGTGTTGCTGGACATGGGTGACAGGAGAGAGGACAGGGATGAGAAAGTGAGTAGATGGTGGTCAGATAGAGGGAGAGGGGAGGTGGTGAAGTTAGATAGAGAGCAGAGGCGGGTGAAGACCAAGTCTAATGTATGACCATCCGTGTGGGTGGCTGAGGAGGACCACTGAGTAAGTCCAAAGGATGAAGTAAGGGACAGAAGTTTGGAGGCTGCTGACTGAAGGGTATCAGTGGGGATGTTGAAGTCACCCATGATGATGGTGGGGATGTCAGTGGAGAGAAAGTGAAGAAGCCAGGTAGTGAATTGGTCGATGAAGGCAGTGGTCGGGCCTGGAGGTCGCCATATAAGACTACCCCTCTTCCAACACATACAGTAAAATTAAAATAATATCAGATTTGATTTCAATATGGTAATTTTAATTCAAATGCTTATGACATGCAGGTACTTAGCAGGAAAACTGTCACCTATAAACATAAGCCTGTTTATCATTAAACATGTATAACAAAACAGTACAAGTGGATTAAATTTTTCCTAATTCACTCTAAAGCTGAAAGGAAGGATAAGACAATAAACCTATGGGAGCTGCCATGCTGTTTGTTTTCTAAGCTGTCAACCAGAGGAAGATAAACAATAGAAAGCAAGTGTCGGGCAAGTCCCTGGCGAGTTAGCAACGCCCATCATAACTGCAAGTTACGGTATTTTTACAAGCTTTGCTGGTGATGACAGTTTCCCTTTAAAAGCCTTCAAAAGCCTCCTGTTCGTCATCTGATATCATAAGTACATCAATGACATCTTGTGACACATTTGTAAGGCAGTTTTCGTATGGATCGAATTATGTATCAGATGGTGTGGTCTCAGCTTTGGCTTCCTCTTCATCTTGCCACAAGTAGTCTTCCTCCATACCATCTAATGAATTTGATATGCCACACTTCTTGAAAGACTTAATTACTGTTTCTGCATCAATATCATTCCAGGCTTTTATGACAAACTTGCACAAAACATCCAACTGTGGAGCACGAATGTTTCCTCCTTTTGTGAATGACTTTTTGCCGCTAACCATACATTGATCCCACTGTTCTCGAACATCCAGTGGCTGTACCAATGATGTCAATCCTGCAGGAATAACTGCCGCATGTGTGTTTAGTCTTGCAAGCCTTTGCTTGGTGCTGAGAGTTAAATGAGCCCTGAACATATCCCACACCAGTAGACTACATTTTTGAATAAGTCCACCTAGTCGCCTGCTCCATACATTATCAAGCCATAGCTTTACCTCCTCCTCATCCATCCAGCCTTTTTCATTCACATGTACAAAACAACCAACAGGGAACTTAAGTTTCGGCATTGTTTTTCTTTTAAAAATAATCATTGGTCTGAGTCCGGCACCATCAGCTGTGCCTCCTAATAACACTGTAAAACTGGACTTCTCATGCCCTGTTGTTTTAATTAAAATTGTTTTTTTCACCTTTTTGATGGACATTTTTATTTCCAATCATATCAAAATTCATAGGAGCTTCATCCATATTTCCAACACTACTTAATGGATAGCCATGTTTAGTGCACTGTTGTATTATGTATTGATGGAAACTATTTAGTTTGCTATCAAGATCTGCAGGTATTTTTGGGCAATTTTCGTCTCAGTACCATATTATGCCTTGCCATAAATCTAGTACACCAGGATACAGTGGCCTTAAAAGCTGTTGCTGTGATCTGGGTTAGATTTGGCCCACTGAAGTGCAAACCGTTTTGGCAATGCTCATTCACCAGGTCTGCTACATGTTTTTAGAGTTCTGGACAATGTGGGGTGACTCTGCTTAATGCACATTTACCCCTTGGCACACGCTTTAATGCTTTTTAATTTGCTTTCCAGTCCCGAACCATCTTTTCTGTTACTCCATATTGTCATGCAGCAGCGCAGTTATTATGTTTCATTGCAAAGTTTACAACTTTAAAGGGAACTTGTCACCCCCCCCGGCCGTTTTTAAGTAAAAGCCACCTTCAGCAGCAATAAGGCAGCAGTCTGTGAAGGTGGCTCTTTTTTTTCTGTGCCCCTGGAACGCTGAAATATTCAGTTTTAAAAATCGGTCCCCAAACCTTAAATGAATCACTGAGGTATATCCTGTTCCTGTGACTTATCCTCCCCCCCAGCCGTCCATCAAGCCCCTTCATTGATACCGCGCCTCCTGCAGGCTTTTTTTCCTTTCGTTTCTGTGTGGCGCCTGCACTCTTGTATCAGTCCCCGGGCATGCGCACTAGTTCTGGGCGTCAACACATCCGACCCTGCTCCGTCCAAAGCCCCGCCCCCTTCTGAACTCGCAGTGACTCCGGATGTGTTCATTGATCACATCCGGAATCGCCACACCATATACATAGGACTGTGTTATTTACCTTGCGGCAACGGAGCGTCGCCGCAAGGTAAATAGATATGCTGCGATCTAAAAAGACGCGCTGCATGTCCGGTTTAGCGGGTGTGTCACCCGTGTAATCGGACGCATAATGGAGATGGGATTTCATAAAATCCCCTTCACTATGCAGGAACATCTGGCCACTGCGGATTAAACGCTGCGGTAGGACGCAGCATTCAATCCGCAGCTAATACTGAGTGTTTCCTGACTGTGGAAACATACCCTTAGGGATCAAAACAGAAAGGGATAGCTAATCCCACATGAGAATAAACGCGTATCGACCCATATGTGGGTCTTATCATAATGTGTACAAACCAAAACTCCTGACTTCATATTAACCCCTTAATGACCAAGCCATTTTGTAGGTTAAAGACCAGGCCAATTTTTACAATTCTGACCACTGTCTCTTTATGAGGTTATAACTCTGGAACGCTTCTACGGATCTTGGCGATTCTGAGATTGTTTTCTCGTGACATATTGTACTTCATGATAGTGGTAAAATTTCTTCAATATAACTTGCGTTTTTTTATGAAAAAAACGGAAATATGGCAAAAATTTTGAAAATTTTGCAATTTTCAAACTTTTAATTTTTATGCCATTAAATCAGAGAGATATGTCACAAAAATTAGTTAATAAATAACATTTCCCACATGTCTACTTTACATCAGCACAATTTTGGAACCAAAATTTTTTTTTGTTACGAAGTTATAAGTGTTAAAAGTTGACCAGCAATTTCTCATTTTTCCAACAAAATTTACAAAACCATTTTTTTTAGGGACCACCTCACATTTGAAGTGAATTTGAGGGGTCAATATGACAGAAAATACCCAAAAGTGACACCATTATAAAAACTGCACCCCTCAACGTGTTCAATGCCACATTCAAGAAGTTTATTAACCCTTTAGGTACTTCACAAGAATTGAAGCAATGTGGAAGGAAAAAATGAACATTTAACTTTTTTTCCCAAAATTTTTCTTTCGACACAATTTTTTTAAATTTTGTCAAGGGTATCAGGAGAAAATGAACCACAATATTTGTTGTACAATTTCTCCAGAGTACACCGATATACCATGTGTGGGGGTAAACCACTATTTGGGCGCATGGCAGAGCTCGGAAGGGAAGCAGCGCCATTTGACTTTTTTGGCTGGAATTGAGATTGGACGCCATGTCGCATTTGGAGAGTCCCTGTGTGCCTAAACAGTGGAAACCCCCCACAAGTGACCCCATTTTGGAAACTGGACCCCTCAAGGAACTCATCTAAATGTGTTGTGAGAGCTTTTAACCCCCAAGGGCTTCACAGAAGGTTATAACATAGTGCCGTAAAATAAAAAAATCATATTTTTTCCACAAAAATGATCTTTTCATCCCAATTATTATTTTCCAAAGGATAAAAGGACCCCAAAAGTTATTGGGCAATTAGTCCTGAGTACGCTGATACCCATATGTGGGGTAAACCACTATTTGGGCGCATGGCAGAGCTCGAAGGGAAGCAGCGCCATTTGACTTTTTGGCTGGAATTGAGATTGGACGCCATGTCGCATTTGGAGAGTCCCTGTGTGCCTAAACAGTGGAAACCCCCCACAAGTGACCCCATTTTGGAAACTAGACCCCCCAAGGAACTTATCTAAATGTGTTGTGAGAGCTTTTAACCCCCAAGCGCTTCACAGAAGGTTATAACGTAGAGCCGTAAATTAAAAAATCATATTTTTTCCACAAAAATGATCTTTTCATCCCAATTTTTATTTTCCAAAGGATAAAAGGACCCAAAATTTATTGTGCAATTAGTCCTGAGTACGCTGATACCCCATAGGTGGGGTAAACCACTATTTGGGCGCATGGCAGAGCTCGGAAGGAAGCAGTGCCATTTGACTTTTTTGGCTGGAATTGAGATTGGACGCCATGTCGTATTTGGAGAGTCCCTGTGTGCCTAAACAGTGGAAACCCCCCACAAGTGACCCCATTTTGGAAACTAGACCCCCCAAGGAACTTATCTAGATGTGTTGTGAGAGCTTTGAACCCCCAAGGGCTTCACAGAAGGTTATAACGTAGAGCAGTAAAATTAAAAAATCATATCTTTTCCACAAAAATGATCTTTCCACCCCCAATTGTTATTTTCCAAAGGGTAACAGGATCCCAAAAGTTATTGTGCAATTTGTCCTGAGTACGCTGATACCCCATATGTGGGGGTAAACCACTATTTTGACGCATGGCAGAGCTCGAAAGGGAAGGAGCGCCTTTTTCAAATGCAGACTTTGATGGAATGGTCTGTGGGTGTCATGTCACGTTTGGATAGCCCCTGATGTGCCTAAACAGTAGAAACCCCCCACAAGTGACTCCATTTTGGAAACTAGACCCCCCAAGGAACTTTTCTAGATGTGTGGTGAGCACTTTGAACCCCCAAGTGCTTCACAGAAGTTTATAACGTAGAGCCGTGAAAATAAAAAAAATCATATTTTTTTCCACAAAAATAAACTTTTGCCCCAAATTTTTATTTTTATAAGGGTAACAGGAGAAATAGGACCCCAAAAGCTATTGTGCAATTTGTCCTGAGTACGCTGATATCCCATATGTGGGGGGGAACCACTATTTTGACGCATGGCAGAGATCGGAAGGGAAGGAGCACCGTTTTTAAATGCAGACTTTGATGGAATGGTCTGCGGGTGTCATGTCGCGCTTGGAGAGCCCCTGATGTGCCTAAACAGTAGAAACCCCCCACAAATGACCCCATTTTGCAAACTAGACCCCCCAAGGAACTTATCTAGATGTGTGGTCAGCACTTTGAACCCCAAGGGCTTCACAGAAGTTTATAACGTAGAGCCGTGAAAATAAAAAAAATCATATTTTTTTCCACAAAAATGACCTTTTTGCCCCCAAATTTTTATTTTTATAAGGGTAACAGGAGAAATAGGACCCCAAAAGCTATTGTGCATTTTGTCCTGAGTACGCTGATACCCCATATGCGGGGGGAACCACTGTGATCGCCTTACTGCGATCTTTGGGAGGCACAATGAACAAATCTACCAAAGGTGAAGAATTGGTTTTCTTTTTTACGCCGTTCCTCGTGCGGTATTAGTGATTAGGCGACTTTATTCCTCGGATCGGTGCGATTACAGCGATACCAGATTTACACCCTTTTTTCATGTTTAGCTTCTGTCACACACTAAAAGATGCTTTTTTTTGTAAGAATTTTTTGTAAGAATTTTTTGCATCGCCGTATTTTGAGAGCTATAATTTTTCCATATTTCGGCCGACAGAGTTATCTGTGGGCTTATTTTTTGCGGGACGAGCTGACGTATTTATTGGTACCATATTTGGGCACATAACGTTTTTTGATCGCTTCCTATTCCGATTTTTGTGGAAGCAGAATGAACAAAAACCAGCAATTCAGGAATTGTTTTTTTTTTTATTTTTTTTCCCCCGTTCCGCGTGTGGTAAAATTGATAAAGCAGCTTTATTCTTAGGTCACTACGATTACAGCGATACCTCATTTATATATTTTTTTATGTTTTGGCGTTTTTTACACAATAAAGAATTTTATAGAAAAAATAATTATTTTTGCATCAGTTTATTCCGCGAGCTATAACTTTTTTATTTTTTCACTGATGATGCTATATAGCGGCTTGTTTTTTGCGGGACAAGATGACGTTTTCAGCGGTACCATGATTATTTATATCTGACTTTTTGATCGCGTGTTATTGCACTTTTTCCAAGCGGTATGATGATACCGCTTGGAAAAAGTATAATTTACTACTTTTTTGTGTTTTTTTTTACGGCTTTCACTGAAGGGGTTAACTAGGGTTACGCTTTTATAGATAGGATTTTTACGGACATGGCGATACCTAACGTGTATTTTTTTTGTTTTTATTTTTTTTATTACATAAAAATGTGTATTTTTTAGGGGATTTTTTTAAAATTATTTTTTAATATTTTTTTACAATTTTTTTAAAAAAATGATTTTTTTCAACTTGTCCCTTTATGGGACTTTCATTTTTTTTACTTTTGATTGCAGTTACAATGCATTGCAATGCTCCAGCATTGCAATGCATTGTACCTATGGGGAAAGCTGCTGTGACATGATCACAGCAGCTTCCTGTAGCTAAATGACCCGGAGGTTGTCATGACAACCCCCGGGTCATCAAGGCAGAGATCGGGCCCTGCAAATACAGTGCAGGGTGCCGATCTGAGGCAGAGGGAGCTCCCGACCCTCTACCTCCCCCCCTGAGCTCTGCGATCGCGCTGGATCGCAGCAGTCAGGGGTTAACAGCCAGGGGCGGTGGGGGCTCCGCTCCTGGCTGTCAGTGCAGGAAGCTTGGCCACTGCAGCGCCGGCTCCTGCACTGATCGCGCTGGAGAAGCTGAAATTTCAGCTTCTCCTGCGCGATCGCTGCTGTGTTTGGTCAGTCAGATTGACTGACCAATTACAGCGCTGTGAGTGCGGGGACCGACGGCAAAGGTCCCCGCACCGCTTGCCGTGCCTGTCAGCTGTCTGTGACAGCTGTCGGCACTGATCTACCACTGCGTGTTTACACGCAGTGGTAGATCAAAGGCATGACGTGCATAGTCCGTCCTGGTGCCGGAACTGGCACGTTGCCATGACGGACTGTGCACGTCAGTGGACATTAAGGGGTTAATTAAGGAGTTTTGTTGTTTACTCATTATGATTAAGACCCACATATGAGTCGAAATGCGTAAAGCTTTATTTTCATGTGGGATTAGCTATCCCTTTCTGTCTTGATCCCTAATAATGTTCTTAAGAGGATTTGAGTATAAAGAAATGTTTTTTATAATCAAGAAGATGTGCTGGATAATTATGGATTAATTTTGCATGCGAGCTTGAACGCTATTCCATGTACCTTCGTGGATAACTGCACCTGCTGTGGATAATTTAAAGGTGAGGTGATAAACTTTTCTTTATATTTCATGTACTATATGTGGTACCCAGTATACAACAACCAGCCAATCACGGCAAGCGATGTACGGCAACATACCTTACCGGCGATTAGCTTTTTGTTGTATACCATATAAATCATGCTTGGATTAGTCAGCGCTCCCTGCCTGCCTAGACCTCCCCGTCGCCAAGCCTATCAGAGCGGTAGCGCATCCCTCTGGCCTGCCCTTGTATCCCATTACCGGTACCTCCTTCTCTGCCTCTCAGATCTCGCTACTGAGTACAGATGGGCGGATACCTGGATGTTAGGGTCCGGCCGAACAATTACAAAAAGTTTGGGTTTAGGTACCAGAACAGTACCCGAACCTGAACCTGGACCCCATTCACTTGAAC
The DNA here is from genome assembly GCA_033576555.1 of Oophaga sylvatica. Classification (NCBI taxonomy): domain Eukaryota; kingdom Metazoa; phylum Chordata; class Amphibia; order Anura; family Dendrobatidae; genus Oophaga; species Oophaga sylvatica. Next base: position 128,058,782 of record JARQOD010000006.1, read on the forward strand.
ATCCCGAACATCCAGTGTTTGCTGCGCTGTCCTGCGCAGGACAGCGCAGCAATCACAGCTTCTGATCGGAGGTGAAATCTTCCCCGTCGGTCAGAGAGCCGCGGTTCCCACGCTGTCAAAAGATAGCGTGAGCGCTCAGCTATGATCAGAGGTATAAAGTTTACCTCCGGTCACTGGTGTCAGCTCATGGGACAACTGCTCCCACCAGCTGACACCAGCAGCTGCTAATAACAGCGAGAGCAGGAGCGGCTGATGGAAGTATTCATCAGCTGCTGCTACGCTGTAAATAAATAATTAAAAAAAAAACCTGGCATGGGTTCCCCTGTATTTTTGCTAACCAGCCAGACAAAACTCACAGCTGAGGGCTGCAACCCTCAGCTGTCAGCTTCAGCAAGGCTAGTTATCAAGAATAGAGGGGTTCCCACGCTGTTTATTTAAATAAATAACTTAAAAAATAGCGTGTGGTCCCCCCATATTTGACAACCAACCTTGCTGGGGCTGGTAATCTCAGGCTGATAAGGGGCCATGGATATAGGACCCCCCAGCCTAAAAATAGCAGCACATAGCTGCCCAGAAAAGGCACATCTATTGGATGCTCCAATTCTGGAGCTTTGCCCATCTCTTCCCACTTGCCCTGTAGTGGAGGCAAGTGGGGTTAATATTTGTGGAGTTGATGTCACCTTTGTGTTGATAGGTGACATCAAGCCCACCGCTTAGTAATGAAAAGGCGTCTGTAAGACACATATCCATTTCTAATGCTATAGTTGTATGGTAAATAAAGACATAGCCAGAATAAAGTCCTTTATTTGAAATAAGACTAAACAGTTTTCCATTTTTATTTAAACACTCAATTCCAACGAAGCCCTCGATCTCCTGTAATGAAAGTAAAATGAAAAAACAACAATATACCATACTTGTCCATTGTTCTGTCCCATGCCGTAATCCATGTCTGGGGATAAAGTTTTCAACCTGGACAGTGCCAAGATGTGACCGTCCAGGCTGAGAATGACTGGTGAATGAGCAGCTGCGAGTGCAGCCTCAGTGACTGGGGGTGACATCAAGGTTATGTCCGGTCACTGAGGCTCCGTTCCCAGCCGAGCTGAACTGCCGTGACCTCGGTGACATCCCCTCTAGCAGCGTGAGAGTTTTTCCTCACAGTGCTAGCCGGGGATTTCACCAAGGTCAAGGCAGTTCAGCCCGGCTGGGAATGCAGCCTCAGTGACGTCACCACTCGCAGCAGCTCATTCCACTGTGGTTCTTAGCCTGGACGGTCGCATCTTGGCACCGTTCAGGTTGAAAAATGTTTATCCCCAGACATGGATTACGGTGTGCGAAAGAACGACGGACAGGTATGGTATATTGTTGCTTTATTATTTTTGGTTTATATTAGGAGATCGAGGGCTTCGGTGGAATTAGAGCGAGGTTGTAAGTATGGTTTAATTGAGATTATTAAAGGAGTCTGTGTCTTTCTTTCAATTAAAGGACTTTATTCTTGGTGCGTGTGTTTTTATACAATGTGACTATGGGGTTAGTAATGGGGGTGTCTTATTGACGCCTCTCCATTAATAACCTCGGGGCTTGATGTCACCAGACAATACAAAGGTGACATCAACCCTAGAAATATTACCCCACTTGCCACCGCTACAGGGCAAGTGGGAAGAGCCGGAAAAAGAGCCAGAACTGGCGCATCTAATAGATGTGCCTTTTCTGGGCAGCTTCGGGCTGCAACTTTTAGGCTGGGTGGGACAATATCTATGGTCACTTACCAGCCTGAGAATACCAGCCCCCAGCTGTCAGCTTTAGCAAGTTTGGTTGTCAAAAATGGGGGGACCCACACCGATTTTTAAAATTATTTATTTAAATAATTAAAAAAACAGCGTGGGGACCCCTCTATTCTTGATAGCCAACCTTGCTGAAGCTGACAGCTGAGGGTTGCAGCCCCCAGTTGCGAGTTTTGCCTGGCTGGTTAGAAAAAATACAGGGGAACCCATGCCGTTTTTTTTTTTTTTTTTAAGTATTTATTTCCAGCGCAGGAGCAATTAATACAGTACTCCCATCTGCCGCTCTTGCTCTCACTGTTATTAGCAGCTGCAGGTGTCAGATGATGGGATCAGTAGTCTCATCAGCTGACACCAGTGAGCGTCAAGCTGTCTTTTGACAGCGTGGGTACACGGCTCTCTTACCGGTGGGGATGATTTGACCGCCAATCAGAAGTTGTGTTTGCCACGCTGTCATGCACATGACAGCGCAACAAACACCCAGTGTTCGGGCAGCTGAACTCAAACAATACGGAACTTTACTGTTCGGGTTCGCCCATCTCTACTCCTGAAGACTGCAGTGAAGTGGCTATGGCGCGCTTGTGTGAGATCTGAGAGGCAGAGAAGGAGGAAATAGGATATAAGGGCGGGCCAGACAGGGTGAAAGAGGAGTGTTTTTCTGAGCACAGCTCCACTCTCTCTTTTTTTCCATGCCCCGGGCGTCTGCACTTGCTTCACTTACACCTTCCCGGTGAGGCGCCCCCTCACCTCGTCATCGGGACAGCTCTTCCCCAAGACCGCAGATTTCGCCGCACCCACCCTAAAAGACGACACCCGGCATATAAGACGACCCTCAACTTTTGAAAAGATTTTCAGGGGTTAAAAAGTCGTCTTATATGGCGGAAAATACGGTAATTGCATAGTACAGGTGTGCTCAGTTACTGTAAACTATGATAAAATGTGGCAGTATGCAAATAATGTAGATGAGTCACACTGTCACGGAAGCAAGATGCATGCAAGTTAGCAGCTACTGCATCTATACCCTCCACAGAGACAGACCAGGCAACTGCTTTGGGACTCGGGGGGGGGGGGGGTAGAGCGGGCCTGTACTGAACTGTTTTTTACAGAGAATATATGAGATGTTTTACATGCTCTATAAGAAGGCCCATTGATTAAATGGGTATGTGTTCTACAGAACCTCCATAACAAATACCAAAGACTAAAGGATTGTGACCCCAATTCATCGAGACAAACAATGCTCACACTGGTCTTCATGGGGGTGTGGAGTCAGCAGCATCTAAGAAGTGGTGTGCACTTCTTAATAAATCAGGAGTGTCTGAGAAGTGGCATGCACCTTGCTTCAAATCTAACTCCAGTGAGTGACTGCAATTACATGAAACAAAATAATGTCATTGTTGTTCAGAGACATAAACAGGTCTGTAATAAGGTGTGTATAGCAATTCAGGGACTGGAGTAAGATTTCTGGAGAAATGAATACCAAAGCTCATCGTGAATTAGATGAGCTGGACATCATGCTCCCATCCTGCCCTATCTCGGCCCACTTGATGGAGCTGGGTGAAAGAGGCATGAAAACCAAAAACAGTTGCAAAAATTGTTCGCAACTCCGAGATGCGCAAAAATTTTGCATTTTTCTCAAAGCTTTTTACGCCAGTTTTCTGGCTTTTCACTACAGCTTTGATGAATCAGGGCCTATAACTCTAGACCACAGCAAGTATAATTTAAAAGTTCAATTGAAATAATGATAGGAAGATGTACAAATATCTAAAAATACTATGCCCCTTATTACACCAAAATTAAGACATCGGTAAAAACAAACACAAGTAAATTTTATTTAAATAATTTCATTGCAAAGAGTCAAGAGCTTTATAATTGTTAAACTACATTTAAATTAGCTGTTTTACACTGCTGTGGTCTGTAAATGCAAACAGACATCAGATTAACCCCTATAGTGCCACATGAGCCTTGACAAAGTTGGATGGAAATGAACATTTGCAGGCTCATTTAGCTTTACGAGGGAAACAGAAAAGTGATGCAGCTGCTGTAGGAAGAATCTGAATTTTTTTTTATATTTGTTAAATACACAAGAATTGAAATTGGATGCACATTCATTTTTGTACTTCTAACAGGCAGTTTAGGACAGATTCAAACAAAAAGCTAAATAGAGGTGGAAATGTGCTCCTTGTGGGCTGTAGCACTGACCGCTGAATTGACAGAGCAATCCCCATGGAGGCTCTTTAAAGAAGGCCCTAATCCAGCTGAATCGTTATTCCTACAGTTTCTCACATACAACTTGATGTCATATACAGATCTGGGACATGATCAAGGAAAGCAGAACACTCATATTAGCATTAAAGTTTCCAGTGCAGCCTAGTCAGCGCTGTGTAGCTGCAGGACTACATTTTAGCCAACACTCAGTTCTAGCAAGACACTCGGTTCCAGCAAGTAAGCTTGTAAATTCAGGTCATGTGAGATGTGTAGTTGGTTATCAAGGTCAGAACGAGGTGCTTTGTAAATGCGGTGCACTATGCAAGGTCTCCTCAAGATTTTTCTCTGCTCTTCACACTAGATGTGTAAAAAGGCAATGGGTCCACTTGGGATATCTGGGGAGGATTTTATCAACATTGGGCTGTAAGAACTAAGTAAAATCAGACATTAACTCCTTACTTGAATTTTGTCTGCTAGAATTCTAGCATCAGGGTTTCTTTCATAAGCCATACCTATCAACAATGGGCCGGAAAATGATTGTCTACTTTTGAAAATTGTGATAACCATGGCATCCAGAATAAATGCACTAAAACAATGTGTTTGTACATTGTGCATGTACAAGTTGTTTTGGCTTCTAGCGGCATAATTTTCTTAGTTAATGCTTAACATGCATAAATGTGTATATACTTTTTCTCTTCTAAGCAATAGAGCCTCTCATTCTCTCCATGCGTAGTCACTAAAGGAGCATTTACACTTATCAATAATTGCTATGTGCCACTTTTTGTGGAATCACAATGATAACTGCCAAAGATTAAATTACATTTTGTTAATAAAAGTTGTAAAGTAATATTTTGTTGTACAATGGACGTCTCACGATATTTCCAAAACAAATGTTAACAAGATTCACCTTGCTTTACAAGGTATCGGCATGAGTACAATCAATGAACTTGCGAGCGTGCCAATCAGATTCTGGTTAGGATTTTCACTGATCATTTGTCAGTTAGCTCTGTGTACATTGAGCTTTATTGTTTGAACATGATCTGCTTTATCCTTAATTTTTAATTAATGGAATCAATGTATTGATTGGGATGTGAAATAAACTCGTTAAAGTTTACCCTGTGAGGCGCTGTCCAGAATCAATAGAGTATGACAAGTGGATGCAAAAGAAGTCTTGTTAATTTGAACACTGTGAAAGGTTTTGTTTTTTTTAAACCTTGTAATTTTAATGATTTATTATTCAGCAATATTTAGGTTTTGTTGCTGTTTGAAAAGTCTAACAGCAAAGAAAAAAAACCCTGGGTACATTTTTATGACCTTACAGGCAGTAAATTGACTTTTGCTTTCCTATTTCCCATTACAGGAATGACATTACGTACGATAATCTAGAAAAGAAAAACTATTGCCATTTCTAGAAGCGCATGTGATGAAAATGAAAACTGTATAATTTTACATGAGATGACCAAACCATTTAAAAACAACAAGACAGCAATTGCTATAGGGTTTGGATAAAAAGTGCTGCTTCAAAAACAATACTATTATAATTAGATGCAAGCTAAACATCCACCAAGCCAATGTTTGCATCAGGAGAAGACATCTGGTCAATCATTAAAAAGCTGGATAAAAGCAAAAAAATGTGTCATCAAATGATGCCCAGATGGTATATTGTCTCTGCAATACACGGAGATATTATGTGCTTTGCTACAGATGTGGAGAAGACATTAAGGGAAAAATCACAGAAAACTGCTGATGTCATTGTGAGATTAAGATGCAAACGCAGGAGAAAGCATGAGCAAATCTCATTAATGTTCATTTCTTGCATTGTAAAACACAGCATTCAGATTTTCATATATTGACTTTAATCTTGCATGCTGTTATATTGCATTCTACAAAAAGCAAACATGAGTGCTGCCAGGCTTGATTACAACTTTAATAAAATACCAAGAAATGAACAGTTTTCTTTAGTCATGAGATGTAATAATCATGATCCTTGGTAAGCTGGGCTAAAGCATCTGCTAGACCTCTTATCTCTCTCTCTCCTGGGCATAGCTATAGTTCGGGGTTTATAAACGGTATGCCACACTAATCGAGATTGCAAGCGAGATCGCTACTGCGTCACCATTTATGACGCAGTAGCGATCTCGTTAGCGACTTAGCTGTGTGTGACATGTAACAGCGATGTGGCCCCTGCTGAGATGTCGCTGATCGCTTATAAACGTTCTGAGCCGTTTTTTGGTCGTTGGTGTCCCGCTGGTGAGCCTGAATCGCTGAGTGTGACACCCTTTATGAACGACTTCACCAGCGTCGCAGGTGGGACTAGGTTTTCCCAATGACCGCAGAGGTCGTTATACAGATCGCTGATGAGATGTGTTTGGAATCACAGATCGCTGATGAGTTGTGTTTGGAATCTAACTAGCGATCACTTAGCGATCGCACTAGCGATCTCGCCAGGTTAAGTCGTTGTCGTGATCGCTGTTGCGATCACTAAGTGTGGCAGTGCCTTAAGTCAAGGGATCTACGAGTCTTCTGCTACCTGCCATAAGTAATTTACAGTGGCATGTAAAAGTTTGGGCACCCCTGGTCACAATTACTGTTATGGGGAACAGTTAAGCAAGTTGAAGATGAAATGATCTCTAAAAGGCCTAAACTTAAAGATGACATATTTCCTTTGTATTTTAGGCAAAATAAATATATTTTCATCTTTTACATTTTTAAAATTACAAAAAGGAAAATTGGCCGATGCAAATGTTTGGGCACCCTGCATGGTTAGTACGTAGTAGCACCCTCTTTTGAAAGTATCACAGTTTGTAAACGCTTTTTGTAGCCAGACAAGAGTCTTTCAATTCCGATTTGAGGTATTTTCATCCATTCTTCATTGGAAAATTCTTCCAGTTCTGTGAGATTCCTGGGTCGTCTTGCATGCAATGCTATTTTGATGTCCAGCCACAGATTTTCAATGATGTTCAGACCAGGAGACTGTAAGGGCCATTGTAAAACCTTCAGCTTGGGCCTTCTGAGTTAGTCTATTGTGGATTTTGACGTTTGTTTGGGATCATTATCCATTTGTAGAAGCCAACTTTAGCTTTTTTTTACAGATGGTGTTATATTTGCATCAAGAATTTGTTGAAATTTCATTGAATCCACTAGGATAGTGAACAACCCATAATCCTAACAGGCTAATTAAAGTCTGAAACCTTGGTCAGTGTTATCCAAGCACATAAATCTCCAAGGGTGTCCAAACTTTTGCATCGGCCCATTTTCTTTTTTGTAATTTTTAAAATGGAAAAAAAATGACATTTTTTTTTTGGTTTGCCTAAAATACTAAGAAAATATGTCATCTTTAACTTTAGGCCTTTTAGAGATTATTTCATCTTCAACTTGCTTAACTGTTCACAATAACAGTAATTTTGACCAGGAGTGTGCAAACTTTTACATGCTACTGTATATTTCTAGGTAGATGTGCCTCGTCTAGAAATCTAAGAATGCATAATATTGCATCTGGTCTGTCTGCATTGTCTGCACTTGATTATTTATTCCATGCATTGCATTCCCTTTTGTTGTTCAGTGGCGGCACAGGAGAAACCCCAGTAATGTCAAAGGACAGTCAAATTCAATGAGGTGGAGACTGTGTATTCTGTGCGAGTCTTCTAGCAGTGCTATTATACAGGTCGTGGAGAGGGAGCAGAACCCAAGCAACTAGTACATTACCTAGACACTGCAGCAGCTAAGACTATAATGAGACTGTGCATCATGCTAGGTGTAAACTGGAAAGTGACGGATGTGGCAGAGGGCTCATAGAACTGGTGAGAAAGGGGCACACGGTTTGAATATGAAGGCGAGTGAGGCTGATGACAAGGAAGCGTCTGATGAGCACAACCTTAGGTCTCTTTCACATATCAGTTTTTTGCCATCAGGTGCTATCCAACATCGCTTTGGATCTGGTTTTATTATGTAAAACCCGTCTCATCCGGTTTTTTATCCGTTTTTCGACGGATTACAACGGATCCGGTTTTTTAAAACGCCCCTTGGGGGCTTCCAAACGTGATTGGCTACTGAAAACCTATACATACACTGTTCCTACAGTCTATCTTTGACAGGTTGTAGAGGAGCAAGTGCAGGTTGGAGAGAAGAGCAAGTGGCTGGTGAAGATGGACGTTGTGATAGGAAACATTATGAAGAATTTGGTGGATTTCGCAGTGGAGGCGAATCATCTGAAAGCGATTGTTCTGGAGAAGGAGAGAAAGATACAGCAGTGCATCATGCGTCAGCAAAGACGACGACGCCATTTCTGGATCCACCCCATCACAGCCCAGAGAATGACGCGTGGGGTGTATTCTACACTATACGTGGAGCTACGAGGAAACCCTCAGAAATTTTTCAAATATATTAGGATGAAAATGGAGACCTTTGATTTCTTAGCAGAGCGCATTGGAGACCTGATAAGAAGATCTGACACGTATTGCTGCTTCTCCATTTCACCGGCGGAGCGTCTAATGGTGACTCTTCGGTAAGTCATATTTATTTGATCTGCTTGCTTGAGAGCACACTTGTACTGGAATGTTGTTGCTGGTAGTTAGTATACGGCCATCTGACTCAGCTTTAACAATTGGAGATACTATAAAAATAATTTTTTTTATACAGGTCCTTCTCAAAAAAATAGCATATAGTGCAAAATTTCATTATTTTCCATAATGTAATGATTACAATTAAACTTTCATATATTTTAGATTCATTACACACCAACTGAAATTTGTCAGGTCTTTTATTGTTTTAATACTGATGATTTTGGCATACAACTCCTGATAACCCAAAAAACCTGTCTCAAAAAATTAACATATTTCAACCATCCAATAAAATAAAAGTGTTTTTTAAAAACAAACAAAAAAACCATCAAATAATAAAGTTCAGTTATGCACTCAAGACTTGGTCAGGAATCCTTTTGCAGAAATGACTGCTTCAATGCGGCGTGGCATGGAGGCAATCAGCCTGTGACACTGCTGAGGTGTTATGGAGGCCCAGGATGCTTTGATAGCGGCCTTAAGCTCATCCAGAGTGTTGGGTCTTGCGTCTCTCAACTTTCTCTTCACAATATCCCACAGATTCTCTATGGGGTTCAGGTCAGGAGAGTTGGCAGGCCAATTGAGCACAGTAATACCATGGTCAGTAAACCATTTACCAGTGGTTTTGGCACTGTGAGCAGGTGCCAGGTCGTGCTGAAAAATGAAATCTTCATCTCCATAAAGCATTTCAGCCGATGGAAGCATGAAGTGCTCCAAAATCTCCTGATAGCTAGCTGCATTGACCCTGCCCTTGATGAAACACAGTGGACCAACACCAGCAGCTGACATGGCACCCCACACCATCACTGACTGTGGGTACTTGACACTGGACTTCAGGCATTTTGGCATTTCCTTCTCCCCAGTCTTCCTCCAGACTCTGGCACCTTGATTTCCGAATGACATGCAAAATTTGCTTTCATCAGAAAAAAGTACTTGGGACCACTTAGCAACAGTCCAGTGCTGCTTCTCTGTAGCCCAGGTCAGGCGCTTCTGCCACTGTTTATGGTTCAAAAGTGGCTTTACCTGGGGAATGCGGCACCTGTAGCCCATTTCCTGCACACGCCTGTGCACGGTGGCTCTGGATGTTTCTACACCAGACTCAGTCCACTGCTTCCTCAGGTCCCCCAAGGTCTGGAATCGGTCCTTCTCCACAATCTTCCTCAGGGTCCGGTCACCTCTTCTCGTTGTACAGCGTTTTCTGCCACATTGTTTCCTTCCAACAGACTTCCCATTGAGGTGCCTTGATACAGCACTCTGGGAACAGCCTATTTGTTGAGAAATTTCTTTCTGGGTCTTACCCTCTTGCTTGAGGGTGTCAATGATGGCCTTCTTGACATCAGTCAGGTCGCTAGTCTTACCCATGATGGGAGTTTTGAGTAATGAACCAGGCAGGGAGTTTTTAAAAGCCTCAGGAATCTTTTGCATGTGTTTAGAGTTAATTAGTTGATTCAGAAGATTAGGGTAATAGGTCGTTTAGAGAACCTTTTCTTGATATGCTAATTTTTTGAGACAGGTTTTTTTGGGTTATCAGGAGTTGTATGCCAAAATCATCAGTATTAAAACAATAAAAGACCTGACAAATTTCAGTTGGTGTGTAATGAATCTAAAATATATGAAAGTTTAATTGTAATCATTACATTATGGAAAATAATGAAATTTAGCACTATATGCTAATTTTTTGAGAAGGACCTGTAGTATCTCCAATTGTTATAGCTGAGTTCTGGTATGTAATGCTGTGATTTGAAACTCATTTTTTTTTCACAGATTCCTGGCAACTGGAGAATCTCTTTCCTCACTCCATTTCCAGTACAGACTTGGGATTTCCACCATCTCTGGAATTGTGAAGCACACATGCCGTGCATTGTGGGACTCTCTAGTTGCGGAATTTCTACCACAGCCCACAACAGAGAGTTGGATAGAAATTGCAGAAAAGTTTGAACAAATATGTCAGTTATCTAATTGCCTGGGCGCTGTGGACGGGAAACATATCCGGATTGTTAAGCTAGCAGGATCTGGATCCGCATATTTTAATTACAAAAAATATTTTTCAATTGTCCTAATGGCCATCGCTGACGCGGAGTACAAATTTATTGCTGTAGATATTGGGGCCTATGGCCGCTCCAATGACTCTCAAGTGTTCAAACTGTCAGCAATGGGCCGTCAGCTGTATGGAAACACCTTCCAGTTCCCATCCCCTAGACCGCTGCCTCAAACATCTGGCCCACCTATGCCTTTTGTTTGTGTAGGGGATTGTTATGTTTCGGTAACTGAGGAGAAATAGCAAAAATAGCCAAAGTAGCAATACACCAGAGAGGCTGGAAACTATTGGGTTGCAGAGCCCTAAACTAACCGCAACACTAGAAGTAGCCGTGGAGCGTACCTTCCAGTGGCTAATGGCAATTGGTCAGTCAGGTGCACCCTGACTCCATAAGAACCAGAGAGTTCTGGCGCCGCCCCCCTATGGACACAGAAGACATGCAGAGAGCAGGTAGGAGACCAGAGGTATAAAGCGTGGAGATGCCAGCAGACAGATATCACAGCATGACCTGGAGCAGTGAGCAAGTTGGTATGTGGGGAATGGGAGGCCATGCAGTGATGCCAGCAGGGTTGTTACAGATTTCTATAGGAATCCATAAAATGACTGGTACTTTCTCCTTGCTTTTTAATTAATCCACAACTATTTGTCAGGAAAGACCAGAGTGTACCTACACTAATCTTTTTCTGTTGTAGTAGCTCTTTTATGTCTATTTACATGGACCAGGCTAAAGAACTGACAATTAGTATATATATGTACCGACTGACAATCATTAGGAAGTTCAGTGCGTATAGGCTGCCATAGTTCTCAGCAGCACAAGTCCTGTTCACACACAACGATCATTTATTCTGCACAAAAGATCATTTCATTGGATGATGGGTGGCCTGGTTAAAGGGAATCTGTCACCCCATCAGCTGTAGCCACCGCCATCAGGGGCTTATCTACAGCATTCTGTAATGCTGTAGATAAGCCCCCGATGTCACCTGAAAGAGAAGAAAAACGAGTTATATTATACTCACCCAGGGGCGGTCCGCCGTCGTCCGGTCCGATGCCTCCCATCTTCTAGCGAAGCCCTCCTCTTCTTAGCTTCCCGTCGCGGCTCCGGCGTAGGTGCACTGCTCTACCCTGGTGAAGGCAGAGTACTGCAGTGCGCAGGCGCCGGGAAAGGTCAGAGAGGTCTGGCGCCTGCAGTACTCTGCCCTCATCAGGGCAGAGCAGTGCGCCTGCGCCGGAGCCGCGACGGGAAGCTAAGAAGAGGAGGGTTTCGCTAGAAGATGGGAGGCCCCGGAACACGACGCCCTTCGGACCGGACGGCGGACCGCCCCTGGGTGGGTATAATATAACTCGCTTTTTTCTCTTTCAGGTGACATCGGGGGCTTATCTACAGCATTACGGAATGCTGTAGATAAGCCCCTGATGGCGGTGGCTACAGCTGATGGCCGAAAAATGGGGTGACAGATTCCCTTTAAACAGAAATATTATTGTGAAACAAGCATTCTTAATGGGGTTGTTCGGTCTAAAATAATAAGTCTGGAGTCACTCTGTGTGACTGCAGACTTAAGAATTCCCCCAGCGCATGCAATGTGAACTGCGAGGCTTCACAGATTTCTCAGCTGGGACAAGCGGGTTGTATGTGTGATACCACTTTGTATCAGTTGAAAGTCAGGTCTAACACATACAGTTTACCTTACTCTCAACTGACAAGTTGTATCACACATACCCCGTCGGCGTTCGGGAGCATAGCTGCGGTATGTGAAGAAATATGATTCAACCCATGTTGTGCTCAGTGAGGTGATCTCCAGCTTCATCCTCCTGTCAGTCTGACAGCTTTAAATCAGAGCAAGGACACTCATTATGTCCAACTGAAAAACAAATAGACATTGAGGATGATGACGCTAAAGATAACCCCTTTTGTGTTTAGCGAGGAATAGATATATTTCTTCTCATATAACAGCTGTTCTCCACTGACTGATGTATGTGTGATACAGCTCTTGTCAGCTGAGACGCAGGCTTCACCAGCTGTATGTCTCCTGTCTACAGTCAGTCCTGATTCGAGAATAGGATGAGCAGCAGTCTGAATTATATCAGGGACGCCATTTTAGTTCATTCTCTGAAAAGCCCTCTAAGTCCGTCATACAAGTTAGATGGCTGTCAGACGAACGATAGTTTGGTCAATCATTTGTCCGACTCTCCCATACAAAGGACCGCTCATACTGCCGAGCACACCTGTGATAACTATGAGAGAGCTATTGTCAGATATATGTTGCGACAGCTTATTTCCAGGAGTAAATATGATTGTCCAAAATCGAACATGCCAGATCAATATTTCAGCCAACAAATTTTCTGGGGCTCCCATACAGTGGTGGCCAAAAGTATTGGCACCCCTGCAATTCTGTCAGATAATACTCAGTTTCTTCCTGAAAATGATTGCAGACACAAATTCTTTGGTATTATTATCTTCATTTAATTTGTCTTCAATGAAAAAACACAAAAAGAATTGACCTAAAGCCAAATTGGATATAATTCCACACCAAACCTAAAAAAGAGGGTGGACAAAAGTATTGGCACTGTTTGAAAAATCATGTGATGCTTCTCTAATTCATGTAATCACCAGCACCTGTAACTTACCTGTGGCACCTAACAGGTGTTGGCAATAACTAAATGACACTTGCAGCCAGTTAACATGGATTAAAGTTGACTCAACCTCTGTCCTGTGTCTTTATGTGTACCACATTGAGCATGGAGAAAAGAAAGAAGACCAAAGAACTGTCTGAGGACTTGAGAAACCAAATTGTGTGGAAGCATGAGCAATCTGAAGGCTACAAGTCCATCTCCAAAGACCTGAATGTTCCTGTGTCTTCCGTCCGCAGTGTTATCAAGAAGTTTAAAGCCCATGGCACTGAGGCTAACCTCCCTAGATGTGGAAGGAAAAGAAAAATTGACGAGAGATTTCAACGCAAGATTGTGCGGATGATGAATAAAGAACCTCGACTAACATCCAAACAAGTTCAAGCTGCCCTGCAGTCCGAGGGTACAACAGTATCAACCCGTACTATCCGTCGGCGTCTGAATGAAAAGGGACTGTATGGTAGGATACCCAGGAAGACCCCACTTCTTACCCCGAGACATAAAAAAGCCAGGCTGGAGTTTGCCAAAACTTACCTGCGAAAGCCTAAAACGTTTTGGAAGAATGTTCTTTGGTCAGATAAGACAAAAGTCGAGCTTTTTGGGAAAAAACCATCAACATAGAGTGTACAGGAAAAAAAAGAGGCATTCAAAGAAAAGAACACGGTCCCTACAGTCAAACATGGTGGAGGTTCCCTGATGTTTTGGGGTTGCTTTGCTGCCTCTGGCACTGGACTGCTTGACCGTGTGCATGGCATTATGAAGTCTGAAGACTACCAACAAATTTTGCAGCATAATGTAGCGCCCAGTGTGAGAAAGCTGGGTCTCCCTCAGAGGTCATGGGTCTTCCAGCAGGACAATGACCCAAAACACACTTCCAAAAGCACTATAAAATGGTTTGAGATAAAGCACTGGAGACTTCTAAGGTGGCCAGCAATGAGTCCAGACCTGAATCCCATAGAACACCTGTGAAGAGATGTCAAAATGGCAGTTTGGAGAAGGCACCCTTCAAATATCAGGGACCTGGAGCAGTTTGTCAAAGAAGAATGGTCTACAATTCCAGCAGAGCATTGTAAGAAACTCATTGATGGTTACCGGAAGCGGTTGTTCGCAGTTATTTTGGCTAAAGGTTGTGCAACCTAGTATTAGGCTGAGGGTGCCAATACTTTTGTCTGGCCCATTTTTGGAGTTTTGTGTGAAATGATCAAGGATTTGATTTTTGCTTCATTCTCTTTTGTGTTTTTTCCTTGCAAGCAAATTAAATGAAAATAAAAATAGCAAATAATTTGTGATTGCAATCATTTTCAGGAAGACACTGAGTATTATCTGACAGAATTGCAAGGTGCCAATACTTTTGGCCACCACTGTACATGTTAAATTGATGACCAAACCCATTAGGGGGCTTTAATGTACATATGAACACCTATCTATATACAGCTCTGGAAAAAATTAAGAGACCACCACATCAAACTCCTGTCATGGGCGGCCCATTCTCCAGACCTGAACCCCATTGAAAACCACTGGAATGTAATCAAGAGGATGATGAATAGTCACAAGCCATCAAACAAAGACAAACTGCTTAAATTTTTGAGCCAGAAGCAGTGAAAGACTGGTGGAAAGCATGTCAAGACGCATGAAAGCTGTTTTTAAAAAATCATGGTTATTCCACAAAATATTGATTTCAGAAGTCTTCCTGAGCTAAAACATTAATATTGTTATTTCTAAATGTCAATGAACTTGCTTTCTTTGCACCATTTGAGGTCTGAAAGCACTGGGCTTTTTTTTTAATTTTGATCATTTTACAAAATTTATTGATGGAAATTCGGAGACATGTTGTCAGAAGTTTATAGACTAAAAGAACAACTTACATTTTACTCAAAAATATACCGGTCATGGGCAGGAGTGGGAAAACAGGGGCGAGGAACCCTGGGCCCCTGAACTGCCCCTCATGCTAAGGGGGTGCTGTTGTGAATTTGTTGGAGACGACTTCGGAGCTGAGGCTCCCTCCGGTGGTTGCTGAGGGTATTGAACCAATTAAGAAAAGGGTGTCAGGTGGGGCTGACTGGACTGATATAAGTGAGCTGAACTTCCATGATCCTCGCTGCTAATCAATTGTTGCTTCCAGGTCTTTGTTGGAATTCCAGCTTGCTTTCCTGCTATCATTCAGATAAGTGACTTTCTGTTTTTTTTTTCTGTGGTTGGATTTTCCTTGCTTT
This sequence comes from Oophaga sylvatica, assembly GCA_033576555.1. Lineage (NCBI taxonomy): Eukaryota > Metazoa > Chordata > Amphibia > Anura > Dendrobatidae > Oophaga > Oophaga sylvatica. The sequence continues at coordinate 128,074,197 of JARQOD010000006.1, forward strand.
TTGCAGTCTTGCCATGGACTTCAGCCGAATCCCCTTTGGGGGCTTGCGCTGCCCTCTGTTCTCATTTTGTATTTGCACTTGTTCTCTGTTCCATTGATATTTTTTATTGCTGGGTAGCTGTGTGTCACACCAGAGATCTGATATAGGTGGTCGAGATCGTGTGGTCTCAGGTTTTTTGTAATCAGAAGTGCTGGTATTTCTTTTAGGGTTTTTCTGGGTTGCAGACAGAATTTCTCTCCTGTACTTTACTTTCTAGACAGATTTGGGCCCCAACATTTGCTCATTCTATTTTCTGTCTGTGTTTGTGTTTTCCTCTTGTCTAACTGCCATTACATGTTTGGGGGCTTCCTATTTTTGGGGGCTTTACTCCGGGGCCGTTAGCTTTCCTCTTTCTATCTTCAGGTGTAGCTAACTCTCCGGCTGTGCCGAGGCGTCTAGGATCACCGTAGGTAAGCTCCACAGCTACTTCTAGTTGTGCGGTTAGTTTAGGGATCTGCAACCCATTAGGTTCCAGCCTCTCTGGTGTCTTGCTGCTTTGGCGGTATTTTGCTCCTGTTCTCCTCAGCTACCAAATCATAACAGGGTGCCCTGTCTTTCCTTAACTTGAGGGGTGCCCTTGAAGGTAGGGAGGCCCAAGTCACCGACATGTCCCTATCTCCTGTTTAGCCCTGAGCTAAACCCCCCAACCCCCTCCCCAGGAGGTGACACAGGGAATATAGTAAACTGCACCAATATAACAAAAAGAAGGAAAAGACAGACACCTAGGGGACAAGGCAACTAAATAACAAAACTTAGCTTTCTCTGCTTGCGCTGCCCTTGTTCTCATTTTGTATTTGCACTTGTTCTCTGTTCCATTGATATTTTTTATTGCTGGGTAGCTGTGTGTCACACCAGAGATCTGATATAGGTGGTCGAGATCGTGTGGTCTCAGGTTTTTTGTAATCAGAAGTGCTGGTATTTTTTTTAGGGTTTTTCTGGGTTGCAGACAGAATTTCTCTCCTGTACTTTACTTTCTAGACAGATTTGGGCCCCAACATTTGCTCATTCTATTTTCTGTCTGTGTTTGTGTTTTCCTCTTGTCTAACTGCCATTACATGTTTGGGGGCTTCCTATTTCTTTGGGGGCTTTACTCCGGGGCCGTTCGCTTTCCTCTTTCTATCTTCAGGTGTAGCTAACTCTCCGGCTGTGCGGAGGCGTCTAGGATCACCGTAGGTACGCTCCACAGCTACTTCTAGTTGTGCGGTTAGTTTAGGGATCTGCAACCCATTAGGTTCCAGCCTCTCTGGTGTCTTGCTGCTTTGGCAATATTTTGCTCCTGTCCTCCTCAGCTACCAAATCATAACAGGGTGCCCTGTCTTTCCTTAACTTGGGGTGCCCTTGAAGGTAGGGAGGCCCAAGTCACCGACATGTCCCTATCTCCTGTTTAGCCCTGAGCTAAACCCCCCAACCCCCTCCCCAGGAGGTGACACAGGGAATATAGTAAACTGCACCAATATAACAAAAAGAAGGAAAAGACAGACACCTAGGGGACAAGGCAACTAAATAACAAAACTTAGCTTTCTCTGCTGCAATGTATCGCACAGCAGAGTAAGGCACCAGATCAAGGTAATAGCTGAAGTACCACTGCACTCAGCAAGCTCCTAACTGCAGCTTGGTTGGTCTCCAAAAACGAAGTGTATCACCAACAGTCAGCCGACGCATTAGGTGACCTTTTAAAGGATGGTGGGAGTGGTCACCACCTGCACCAGCCAACTCAGCAGCAATGTAATTACACCAGCGGTCACCGGGGGAAGAGACTGACATTAACCCCCGATGGTCTGAAAGGAAAAAAGTTTTAATATGAAAAGCAAAATCTGCCACAGATCCAAAAATGGATCGTGACAACACCTATAAAGAGAAAAATCAGACAAACTGAACATTTGAAAGTTGTCTCTTAGCTTTATATACAGCTCTGGCAAAAATTAAGTGTATGTATGTGTGTGTGTTTCTATGTATGAAGCCCACTCCACTCCACATAGCCATACTCATTCCACACGCAGTTAGCGCATACGGGCGGAGACACATTCATCTCGAAAGCCACGCTGCAAAATTCACCGGCTGCGACGTCCCAGCTGTTTCGAGCTACAATCAGGGCCGCCGCCTTCAGAGTATCAGTGCGCAGCAGACACAGGCCACATCTAGCTCCATCGTGTCTAGAATGGAGATGTTCCTGTGAGGCATGACATCAAGGGAAAGGGAGGAGCCTCATGGATTACACCGCTGTGCTCATAACAAGAAGTTGCTGTGTGGTGCTGCAGAAGAAGTAGGCTTTGTATAAGATACGCTTTATTGCAATTAGTGCAATTTCTCTTGGGATCAAGTGTTTCCAATTGTATATGGAAGAGGAGTGTGAGGTGCTGCTGGAGGAAGCGACTATAAAGGAGAAAAGCTGTGATGCAGAAAAATGCTGTGTAAAAAGGAGCATGAGGTGCTGGAGGAATAAGGCCCCTTAACTGCTGCCGTTAAAAGTCGTATAGGCAGTCATTAACCCCTTACTGCCATCGGACGTACTATCCCGTCCATGGTACCTGGGCCCGTATGACCGGGGACGGGATAGTACGTCATAGGCGATCAGCTGCGCTCCTGAGGGGAGCGCAGCTAATCGCCGCTGGGTGTCAGCTGATTATCACAGCTGACACCCATGACTGTGTGTCAGGAGCGGTCACGGACCGCTCCCGGCACATTAACCCCTTGCACACCGCGATCAAACATGATTGCGGTGTACTGGGGGCACAGGGGAGGATCGCGCAGGGTGGGGGCTCCCTGCGCGCCCCCCTGAGACCCTCAGAGCAGCGCGATGTGATCGCGCTGTTCTGAGGGCTTCCTCCCTCCCAGGACCCGGATCCAAGATGGCGCCGGGGTCCTGGAGGGAGGCGGCTACCTCAGTGCCTGCCGAGAGCAGGCACTGAGAAGCCTGCATCTATGCCTGTGCGATCGCTGGTGTGACAGAGTGCTGTGCACACTGTCACACCAGCGATCTGATAAAATACTGTGATGTCCCACCCTGGGACAAAGTAAAAAAGTTAAAAAAGTAAAAATAAACATGTGTAAAAAAAAAAAATCCAAAATAAATAAAAAAAAAAAAAAATATTCCCCAATAAATTCACTTCTTCCTGTAAATAAAAAAAACAAAACAATAAAAGTACACATATTTGGTATCGCCGCGTCCGTAACGACCCCCCCTATAAAATTGTCCCACTAGTTAACCCCTTTAGTGAACCCCTTAAAAAAAAAAAAAAAACGAAGCAAAAAATCAATGCTTATCATCATACCGCCGAACAAAAAGTGGAATAACGCGCGATCAAAAAGACCGATATAAAAAACATGGTACCGCTGAAAAGTCATCTTGTCCCGCAAAAAACGAGCCGTCATAAGCATCATTAGCGAAAAAATAAAAAAGTTATAGCTCGCAGAATAAAGCGATGCAAAAATAATTATTTTTTTATAAAATTGTTTTTATTCTATAAAAGCGCCAAAACATGAAAAAATGATATAAATGAGGTATCGCCATAATCGTACTGACCCGAAGAATAAAACTGCTTTATCAATTTTACCACACGCGGAACGGTATAAACGCCTCCCCCAAAAGAAATTCATGAATTGCTGATTTTTGTTCATTCTAACCTCCCAAAAATCGAAATAAAAAGCGATCAAAAAACGTCACGTGCTCAAAAATGGTACCAATAAAAACGTCAACTCGTCCCGCAAAAAATAAGACCTCACATGACTCTGTGGGCCAAAATATGCAAAAATTATAGCTCTCAAAATGTGATGATGCAAAAACTATTTTTGCAATAAAAAGCGTCTTTTAGCGTGACAGCTGCCAATCATAAAAACCCGCTATAAATAGTAAATCAAACCCCCCTTTATCACCCCCTTAGTAAGGGAAAAATAATAAAATTAAAAAAAAGTATTTATTTCCATTTTCCCATTAGGGTTAGGGTTGCGGCTAAAGTTAGGTGGGTTGGCGCTAAAGTTAGGATTAGGGTTGGGATTAGGGGTGTGTTAGGGTTAGGTTTGTGGTTAGGGTTGGGACTAGGGTTAGGGGTGTGTTGGGGTTAGGGTTGGAGTTAGAATTGGGGGGTTTCAGCTGTTTAGGCACATCAGGGGCTCTCCAAATGTGACATGGCGTCTGATCTCAATTCCAGCCAATTCTGCGTTGAAAAAGTCAAACGGTGCTCCTTCACTTCTCAGCTCTGCCATGCGTCCAAACAGTAGTTTATCCCCACATATGGGGTATCAGCGTACTCTGGACCCCAAGAGTTATTGTGCAATTTGTCCTATTTCTTCTGCTACCCTTGGGAAAATAAAAAACTGGGGGCGAAAATATATTTTTGTACAAAAAAAAATATTTTTTTGTTTTTACGGCTGTACATTATAAACTTCTGTGAAGCACTTGGGGCTTCATAGCGCTCACCACACATCTAGATAAGTTCCTTGTGGGGTCTATTTTCCAAAATGGGGTCACTTGTTGGGGATTTCCACTGTTTAGGCGCATCAGGGGCTCTCCAAATGCGACATGACGCCCCCAGACCATTCCATCAAAGTCTGCAATCCAAAACGTCACTACTTCCCTTCCGAGCCCGACGTGACCCATACAGTAGTTTTCTCCCACATATTGGTATCAGCGTACTCAGGACAAATTGGACAACAACTTTTGGGTCCAATTTCTCCTGTTACCCTTGTAAAATAAAATATTGGGGCAAAAAATCATTTTTGAAAAAAAAAAAGGATTTTTTATTTTTACGGCTGTCGTTATAAACTTCTGTGAAGCACTTCGGGGTTCAAAGTGCTCACCACACATCTAGACAAGTTCCTTGTGGGGTCTATTTTCCAAAATGGGGTCACTTGTGGGGGTTTCCACTGTTAGGCGCATCAGGGGCTCTCCAAATGCGACATGACGCCCCCAGACCATTCCATCAAAGTCTGCAATCCAAAACGTCACTACTTCCCTTCCGAGCCCTGACGTGCGCCCATACAGTAGTTTTCTTCCACATATTGGGTATCAGCGTACTCAGGACAAATTGGACAACAACTTTTGGGTTCCAATTTCTTCTGTTACCCTTGTGAAAATAAAATATTAGGGGCGAAAAAATCATTTTTGTAAAAAAAAAAAAGATTTTTTATTTTTACGGCTGTACGTTATAAACTTCTGTGAAGCACTTCGGGGTTCAAAGTGCTCACCACACATCTAGATAAGTTCCTTGTGGGGTCTATTTGCCAAAATGGGGTCACTTGTGGGGGGTTTCCACTGTATAGGTGCATCAGGGGCTCTCCAAATGTGACATGACGCCCCCAGACCATTCCATCAAAGTCTGCAATCCAAAACGTCACTACTTCCCTTCCGAGCCCTGACGTGCGCCCATACAGTAGTTTTCTCCCACATATTGGGTATCAGCGTACTCAGGACAAATTGGACAACAACTTTTGGGTTCCAATTTCTTCTGTTACCCTTGTGAAAATCAAATATTGGGGACGAAAAAATCATTTTTGTAAAAAAAAAAAAGTTTTTTTATTTTACGGCTGTACGTTATAAACTTTAGTGAAACACCTGGGGTTAAAAGTTCTCACCACACATCTAGATAAGTTCCTTGAGGGGTCTAGTTTCCAAAATGGCGTCATTTATGGGGGTTTCCACTGTTTAGGCAGATCAGGAGCTCTCCAAACACGACATGGCGTCCAGCCAATTCTGCGTTGAAAAAGTCAGACGGCGCTCCTTCCCTTCCAAACTCTGCCATGCACCCAAACAGTGGTTTACCCCCACATATGGGGTATCAGCGCACTCATGACAAAAATTGCACAATAACTTTTGGAGTCTTGTTACCCTTGGAAAAATAAAAATTGGGGTGAAAAGATCATTTTTGTGGAAAAAATATGATTTTTAAATTTTACGGCTCTACGTTATAAACTTGTGTGAAGCACTGGGGGTTCAAATTGCTCACCAAAGATCTAGAAAAGTTCCTTAGGGGTCTAGTTTCCAAAATGTGGTCATTTGTGGGGGGTTTCCACTGTTTAGGCACATCAGGGGCTCTCCAAATGCAACATGGCATCCAATCTCAATTCCAGCCAATTTTGGTTGGAAAAAGTCAAATGGTGCTCCTTCCATTCCGAGCTCTGCCGTGCGCCCAAACAGTGGTTCCCACCCACATATGGGGTATCAGCGTACTCAGGACAAATTGGACAACAACTTATGTGGTCCAATTTCTCCTGTTACCCTTGAGAAAATAAAAAATTAGTGACTAAAATATAATTTTTGTGGGAAAAAAATAGGATTTTTTATTTTCATGCCCGGGCATTATAAACTTGTGTGAAGCACTTGGGGGTTCAAAGTGCTCACCAAAGATCTAGATAAGTTCCTTAGGGGTATAGTTTCCAAAATGGGGTCACTTGTGGGGGTTTCCACTGTTTAGGCTCATCTGGGGCACTGCAAACGGAACATGACCCCCATCAACGTCTGCATTCCAAAACGTTACTACTTCCTTTCCAAGCCCTGCCGTGCACCCAAACAGTTCCCCCCCCACATATGGGGTATCAGCGTACTCAGGACAAATTGGACAACAACTTTTGGGGTCCAATTTCCTTGGGAAAATTCAAAAATTTGGGACTAAAAAATCATTTTTGTGGAAAATTGTTTTTTTTTTTTTTCACACCCAGGCATTATAAGCTTTTGTGAAACACTTGGGAGTTCAAAGTGCTCACAACAGATCTAGATAAGTACCTTAGGGGGTCTAGTTTTCCAAAATGGTGTCACTTGTGGGGGTTTCCACTGTTTAGGCGCATCAGGGGCTCTCCAAACACGACATGGCGTCCAATCTCAATTCCAGCCAATTTTAGTTTGAAAAAGTCAAACGGCGCTCCTTCCCTTACGAGCTCTGCCGTGTGCCCAAACAGTGGTTTTCCCCCACATATTGGGTATTGGCGTACTCAGAGAAATTGCATAACAACCTTATCTGCCCATTTTCTCCTTTTACCCTGTGAAAATAAAAAAAAAGTTTGTAAAAGATCATTTTTGTGGCTAAAAAGTTAAATATTCATTTTTTCCTTCCACGTTGCTTTAGTTCCTGTGAAGCACCTGAAGGGTTAATAATCTTCTTGAATGTGGTTTTGAGTACCTTGAGGGGTGCAGTTTTTAGAATGGTGTCACTTTTGGGTATTTTCTGCCATATAGACCCCTCAAATGACTTCAAATGAGAGGTGGTCCCTAAAAAAAATGGCTTTGTAAATTTTGTTGTAAAAATGAGAAATCGCTGGTCAACTTTTAACCCTTATAACTTCCTAACAAAAAAAAATTTTGGTTCCAAAATTGTGCTGATGTAAAGTAGACATGTGGGAAATGTTATTTATTAACTATTTTGTGCGACATATTTCTCTGTTTTAAGGAATAAAAATTCAAAATTTGAAAATTGCAAAATTTTAAAAATTTTCGCCATATTTGCGTTTTTTTCAAAAATAAACGCAAGTTATATCGAAGTAAATTTTACTTCTAACGTGAAGTACAATATGTCACGAGAAAACAATCTCAGAATCGCGAAGATCCGTTGAAGCGTTCCAGAGTTATAACCTCATAAAGAGACAGTGGTCAGAATTGTAAAAATTGGCCCGGTCATTAACGTGCAAACCACCCTTGGGGTGAAGGGTTAAGGGTTAATATTTGTGTTAAAAATTTTTTAAGAAAGGGGCTAATAACGGCAGTCACAGCATACAGGAGAATACCAGAGCAGAGCTAAAAATGGTAGAAGTCGGACAGTACCAGTATTTTAAACGAACACATTGAACATACTTTACTGATAGCTATCATATGCTGAAATAATAATTAAAAAAAAACGATGGAAGAGAATTTTAATTTTTCGGCCAAGGCCCTCTTTCTATTTGATGGTCAGAATAGCAAAATGTGCCACAAATTTAAAAAAAAATAAAATAATTAAAATATATATATATATATATATATATAAAATGTGGAATAGAAAAACAAATCATCAAATAAATCACAACAGTTTACGAGATTCAG
>JARQOD010000006.1:128082343-128133413 GCA_033576555.1 Oophaga sylvatica
TTTTTTTTTTTTTTTAAAATTCCCCCCGAGAAAAATATATCCCTCTTTTAAAACCTTAAATCAGAGCGGTTAAAATATTCGGCCTTTTACTCAGATGGAAATAAGGGTGTCTGCACCTGCCCTAACACTAAAAAATAAAAAGAGGGAGCAGAAAAAACAATGATCAGCTTTGGAAATTTTTTGGAATTTTTTGAAGAGCATTTTGATATATAATGAAGATAATTTAGAATGTTGTTATTATTGCATTTAGGAAGCAACTAAAAATAAAAAAAAAATTCCGAGCATTGGTATAATTTGCACACAATAAAATCATTTGCACAAAACTTTAATAAAAATATTTTTCGGAAAAAAATACTGTGCTAAATACCTACCTTTAAAAATGGGTTTTCTATCCACGCTATCTTTAAAAAACATGCAGACTTATGTATTAGAATATCTGTTACGCTTGTGCCACGACCACAAAAATCTAATGAGTGCTATCAGTCTTTTTGACAGATAGTACTTGTCCCCATATTATTCTATGGGGCCGTGCACATATCTGATTCCGTCCGAGGAAAAAAGTTTGCAGTATGCACCATTTGCCACTGAGAATCGGATGGCAGTTGACATTGCCAATTCATCTCTATGGGTCTGTGGAGAAAAAAAATAAAAAAATCGGACGACTTGCATGCTATCTGAGTGTGGTTCAATTTTCATGGACTGACAATATAGAAAAGGTGGAGAAAATTTTTTTTTTTTCTCCAAGTCAGAGACAATCAGATCACGCGCTGATTAAATTCTGATCAAAGTGCGATAAGCATAATTGCACTAATTTTCTCGGATGAAAGAAAAACCGTCATGTGACCCAAGCCTTAGAAGCAGCAGGTGCCAAATTGTTAAATTATTAAAAAGTAAAATAAAACATGTTTTGTTATCTCCCACTATTTGTAATAAAGCAAAGGGCATTTCCAACTTTCTAGAACAATTGCTTTTTGAAGAACTAGGCATAAGACAAAAAACTTGCCTTGTCCTGAAAACAAATGAGCTCTTAGAAGGTATAAGAAATTAATTGTAAATGCGACACCTTTCATACGAGACAGCAGGTAAATTACACACTGGCACATTTTTAAGGAGAGCAAAGTCAACTATTCATTTTTAATGAAACTAAAATCTAAAGTGAAGATTACTCATGCCGGCCTTAATTTGCCCTTTGTAATTGCTATATAAGATCCATACTTTGCTCCACAGGTCTCAGACGATACATGGATTACAATAAGGCATGGGAGGGAAATTAATTCTCCCAAGGGGCCACATGAGACTGACAGTTGTGGAGGGCCAAACCAATAGGCTGAAATTAATTCTGCTCAATATTAACATATTACCGTATATACTCGTGTATAAGCCGAGATTTTCAGCCCCTTTTTTCGTGCTGAAAATGCCCCCTCGGCTTATACACGAGTCATAGGGCAGAAACCAGCGGGGGTGGGGGTGATGCCGCGGCAGGAGCCGGTGGCTGGGATCATACTCACCCCTCCCCGTGCCATCGCTGAGCGTCCCTGCAATCCTGCGTTCTCCCAGTCTTCTTGCAGCTCTCCAGCACTGAGCGGTGATGTAATACCCGCTCATTAAGGTCATGTAATATGGACGCGACGTCACTCCCATAGGCGTGGCCTCCATATTCATGGCCTTAATGAGCGGTATTACGTCACCGCTCAGTGCTGGAGAGCTGCAAGAAGACTGGGAGAACGCAGGATTGCAAGGACGCTCAGCGATGGCACGGGGAGGGGTGAGTATGATGGAGGAGAGGACAAGGAGCTTGAGCAGGACGGGGGGGGGGAGAACGGGGGAAGCTGGAGCAGGACGGGGGAAGCATGGAGCAGGAGGGGGGAGATCGGTGGACGGGGGAAGCATGGAGCAGGAGAGGGGGAGATCGGTGGACGGGGGAAGCATGGAGCAGGAGAGGGGAGATCGGTGGACGGGGAAGCATGGAGCAGGAGGGGGAGAGATCGGTGGACGGGGGAAGCATGGACAGGAGGGGGGGAGATCGGTGGACGGGGGAAGCATGGAGCAGGAGGGGGGGGAGATCGGTGGACGGGGGAAGCTGGAGCAGGACGGGGGAAGCATGGAGCAGGAGGGGGGGAGATCGGTGGACGGGGAAGCTGGAGCAGGACGGGGGAAGCATGGAGCAGGAGGGGGGGAGATCGGTGGACGGGGGAAGCATGGAGGAGGACAATGAGCACGGAGCAGGACGGGGGAGGATGGAGGGCACAGAGGAGCACGGAGCAGGAGGGGGAGCACAGGAGGACGGAGAAGGAATGGGGGAGCACAGCGGAGGACGGAGCAGGAGGGGGGAGTACAGAGGAGAATGGGGGAGCAGAGCTGGATGGGGAGCAAGGAGCAGGACGGGGGCAGCACAGAGCAGGAGGGCAGTTTATACACCCGGCTTATACATGAGTCACTAATTTTTCCCAGTTTTTTGTGGCAAAATTAGGGGGGTCGGCTTATACACGGGTCGGCTTATGCACGAGTATATACGGTAACTATAATTATTTTATATTAACCTCTTCATGATTGAGCCTTTTTTAGTTTTTGCGTATCTGTTTTTCGCTCCCCTTCTTCCCAGAGCCATAACTTTTTTATTTTTCCATCAATATGGCCATGTGAGGGCTTGTTTTTTTTGCGGGACGAGTTGTACTTTTGAACGTCACCATCGGTTTTACCATGTCGTGTACTCGAAAACGGGAAAAAAATTCCAAGTGCGGTGAAATTGCAAAAAGGAGTGCAATTTCACAACTGTTTTTGGGGTTTTGTTTTTTTCCATGTTCATCAAATGCTAAAACTGACCTGCCATTATGATTCTCCAGGTCATTACAAGATTGTAGACACCAAACATGTCTAGGTTCTTTTTATTTAAGTGGTGAAAAAAAAATCCAAAGTTTGTTTAAAAAAAAAAATTGCGCCATTTTACAAGACCTGTAGCATCTTCATTTTTTAGGATTTGGAGCCGGGTGAGGACTTATTTTCTGCGTGCCGAGCTAACGTTTTTAATGATACTATTTTGGTGTAGATTCAATCTTTTGATCGCCCGTTATTGCATTTTAATGTAATGTTGCGGCGACCAGCAAACCGTAATTCTAGGATTTTGACTTTTTTTTCGCTATGCCATTTACCGATTGGATTAATTCTTTTTATAGCTTGATAGATCGGGTGATTCTGAAAGCGGTGATACCAAATATGCGTATGATTTTTTTATTGTTTTATTTTGAATGGGGCGTGATTTGAGCTTATATATTTTTTTAATATTTTTGAAAACTTTTTTTTTTTACTTTTTGCAAACTTCAATAGTCTCCCTGAGAGACTAGAAGCTGCAGTTGTTAGATTGGTTGTGCTACATACAAGCGATGATCAGATCGTCTGTATGTAACAGAATTGATCACTTGCTATGAGCGCCGACACCACATGTCATGCCAACCCATAGGTGACCCGCGATCATGTGAAGGGATCACCGATGAGAGGGCGCGCTTGCAGGAAGCACGTGTTAAATGCAGCTGTCAGAGTTTGGGTTAACACCTGCGGGTGGATCGCGATTCCATTCGCGGCTGTTAGAGGCACATTTAAGCTGTTCAAAAGAGCTGACATGTGCCGGGAAAGATGTGGGCTTAGCGCCAGAGACATATGCTGTACTAGGGGTTAATATTAATTGTATCACTGAATATTGAGCATAATTCAGTCAGCTGACATCCCCCTATATACCGTTTTGAGATCACATAACCTCCCATATACAACATGAGCATCACATAGACTCCCATATACAGTATGAACCCCTTATAGCCTCCCATATACAGTATGAGCCCCACATAGCCTCCCATACACAGTATAAACCCCACAGAGCCTCCCATACACAGTATAAGCCCCACATAGCCTACCATACACAGCATGCCCCACATAACCTCCCATACTGTATACCACATGAGCGTCACATAGCCTCCCATACACAGCATGAGCCCCACATAGCCTCCCATATTCAGTATAAGCCCCATATAGCCTCCTATATACAGTATGAGCCCCATATAGCCTGCCATATACATTATGATCCCCACATAGCCTTCCATATACAGCATGAGCCCCACATAGCCTCCCATACATATTAAGAGACCCACATTGCTTCCATTATATAATTTGAGCCCCACATAGCCTCCTATACACAGTATAAGCCCCTTATAGCCTACCATATACAGCGTGAGCCCCACATAGCCTCCCATATACAGCATGCACTCTACATAGCCTCCTATGTACATACAAACATTCCATGCATTAAAAAAAGTCAGAGGGCTGGATGAGGCCCATGGGCCTCACTTTGGCCAAGTCTGCAATAAGGGACTCATAAGCACAGTATTCTTAGGTGTGAATTTTGCCCATATAGTTACAACACCAAAAACATTTACGTCTTTCCATTCGCAACAATACCACTCTATTGGATCCATTATCAATTCATTGTAAATTTTGTACAACACAATACAAAGGCTGCACCACCTGGACTCTGCAAACAGTAACAGCTATACACAAGGGGTGCATTTGCTTCCCTACCTTCTGCCAACTTTCTTATTCATTAGATAAATTGCTTAAAGGGAATCTGTAAAAAAATACTGAAAAAGCATCCCTCGGCTTATACACGAGTCAATTGTTCCAGAAATCCGGGGGGGGAGGGGGAGCGGCGGGTCACAGAGGCAGGAGGCGGCAGCAGTGGCTAAAGCCTGTGCCACTGCTAAAGAGAAATTAATATTCATTTTTCTTATAGCGTGCACAGTGACAGCTGCAGCCGCCAGCTTCCAGAACACATCCTACATACCTTCCTGCACATCCTCACTGCATCTCCTTTGTTCCGGCGCCAGAAGCACTTCCTGCAGAGCGATCACGTGGCCCCGCTCATTAACCCTTTCCTGACCTGTGACACAGCGTATGTGTCATGAAAGGATTGCGTTCCTGCGGGTCGGATGATCGGGGTCACTGAAAGGTCACCCAACACGCAGGCACAAGACCCTTTGTGCTTCACCACAGGGGGGTTGTCTTAACCCCCACGTGGCTACGATCACTCTGATTGGCTGTTAAAAGTGAAACAGTGCTCCCTTTATTCCGAGCCCCGACGTGTGCCCAAACAGTGGTTTACCCCCACAAATGGGGTATCAGCGTACTCAGTAAAAATTGCACAACAACTCTGGGGGTCTAATTTCTCCTGTTACTCTTGGGAAAAAAAAAATTGGGGACTAAAAAAATTATTTTTGTGGAAAAAAAATGATTTTTTATTTTCACAGCTCTGCGTTATAAACTTTTGTGAAGAACTTGGAGATTCAAAGTGCTCACCACACATCTAGAAGAGTTCCTTGGGGATCTAGTTTCCAAAATGGGGTCACTTGGGGAGGTTTCTACTGTTTAGGCACATCATGGGCTCTGCAAACGTAACATGACACCCGCAGACCATTCCATCAAGTCGGCATTTCAAAACGTCACTACTTCCCTTCCGAGCCCTGACGTGTGCCCATACAGTAGTTTTCTCCCACATATGGGGTACCAGTGTACTCAGGACAAACTGTACAACAACTTTTGGGGTCCAATTTCTCCTGTTACCCTTGTGAAAAAAAAAAATTGCGGGTTAAAAAAATCAGTTTTTGAGGACAAAAAAGATTTTTTGTTTTTACAACTCTGCATTATAAACTTCTGTGAAGCACGTGGGGTTCAAGGTGCTCACCACACATCTGGATAAGTTCTTTGGGGGGTCTAGTTTACAAATTGGGGTCACTTGTGGGGGGTTTCTACTGTTTGGGCACATCAGGGTCTCTGCAAACGTAACAAGATGCCCGCAGACCATTCCATCAAGTTGGCATTTCAAAGCATCACTACTTCCCTTCCGAGCACTGACGTGTGCCCAAACAGTGGTTACTCCCCACATATGGGGTACCAGCGTACTCAGGACAAACTGGACAACAACTTTTGGGGTCCAATTTCTCCTGTAACCATTGTGAAAATAAAAAATAGGGGGCTAAAAAAAATGATATTTTATTTTCTGGGCTGTGCGTTATAAACTTCTGTATAGCACCTGGGGGTTCAAAGTGCTCACTGTGCATCTAAATAAGTTCCTTAGGGGGTCTTGTTTCCAAAATGGGGGCATTTGTGGGGGAGCTCCAAAGTTTAGGCACACAGGGGCTCTCCAAACACGACATGGTGTCCGCTAACGATTGGAGCTAATTTTCCATTAAAGTCAAATGGCGCTCCTTCCCTTCTGAGCCCTGCTGTGCGCCCAAACAGTGGTTCCCCCCACATATGGGACACCAGCGTACTCAGGAAAAACTGGACAACAACTTTTGGCATCCAATTTATCCTGTTACCCTTGGGAAAATAAAAAATAGGCTAAAAAATCATTTTTGAGAAACAAAAATGATTTATTTTTTACTGCTCTGCGTTTATAAACTTCTGTGAAGCACTTGGGGGTTCAAAGTGCTCACTACACATCTAGATAAGTTCCTTGGGGGGTCTAGTTTCCAAAATGGGGTCACTTGTGGGGGGCTTCTACTGTTTAGGCACATCAGGGGCTCTGCAAACGCAACATGACGCCCGCAGAACATTCCATCAAGTCTGCATTCCAAAATGGCGCTCCTTCCCTTCTGAGCTCTCCCATGCGCCAAAACAGTGGTTCCCCCCCACATATGGGGTATTGGTGTACTCAAGACAAATTGCACAACAACTTTTGTGGTCCAATTTCTCCTGTTACCCTTGTGAAAATAAAAAATAGCGGGCTAAAAAAATCATTTTTGAGGAAAAAAATTATTTTTTTATTTTCACTGCTCTGCGTTATAAACTTCTGTGAAGCACTTGGGGGTTCAGAGTGCTCACAACACATCTACATAAGTTCCATAAGAGGTCTAGTTTCCAAAATGGTGTCACATGTGTTTTTTTTCATTGTTTAGGCACACAGGGGCTCTCCAAACGCGTCATGGTGTCCGCTAACGATTGGAGCTAATTTTCCGTTCAAAAAGTCAAATGGCGCTCCTTCCCTTCTGAGCCCTGCCGTGCGCCCAAACAGTGGTTTATGACCACATATGAGGTATCTGTGTACTCAGGAGAAATTGCCCAACAAATTTTAGGATCCATTTTATCCTGTTGCCCATGCAAAAATGAAAAAATTGATGCTAAAATAAAAATTTTGTTGGAAAAATTAAAATGTCCATTTTTTCCTTCCACGTTGCTTTAGTTCCTGTGAAGCACCTGAAGGGTTAATAATCATCTTGAATGTAGTTTTGAGTAGCTTGAGGGGTGCAGTTTTTATAATGGTGTAACTTTTGGGTATTTTCTACCATATACAGGTCCTTCTCAAAAAATTAGCATATAGTGCTAAATTTCATTATTTTCCATAATGTAATGATTACAATTAAACTTTCATATATTTTAGATTCATTACACACCAACTGAAATTTGTCAGGTCTTTTATTGTTTTAATACTGATGATTTTGGCATACAACTCCTGATAACCCAAAAAACCTGTCTCAAAAAATTAGCATATCAAGAAAAGGTTCTCTAAACGACCTATTACCCTAATCTTCTGAATCAACTAATTAACTCTAAACACATGCAAAAGATTCCTGAGGCTTTTAAAAACTCCCTGCCTGGTTCATTACTCAAAACCCCCATCATGGGTAAGACTAGCGACCTGACTGATGTCAAGAAGGCCATCATTGACACCCTCAAGCAAGAGGGTAAGACCCAGAAAGAAATTTCTCAACAATATTAAGTGCAAAGGCACCTCAATGGGAAGTCTGTTGGAAGGAACAATGTGGCAGAAAACGCTGTACAACGAGAAGAGGTGACCGGACCCTGAGGAAGATTGTGGAGAAGGACCGATTCCAGACCTTGGGGGACCTGAGGAAGCAGTGGACTGAGTCTGGTGTAGAAACATCCAGAGCCACCGTGCACAGGCGTGTGCAGGAAATGGGCTACAGGTGCCGCATTCCCCAGGTAAAGCCACTTTTGAACCATAAACAGCGGCAGAAGCGCCTGACCTGGGCTACAGAGAAGCAGCACTGGACTGTTGCTAAGTGGTCCCAAGTACTTTTTTCTGATGAAAGCAAATTTTGCATGTCATTCGGAAATCAAGGTGCCAGAGTCTGGAGGAAGACTGGGGAGAAGGAAATGCCAAAATGCCTGAAGTCCAGTGTCAAGTACCCACAGTCAGTGATGGTGTGGGGTGCCATGTCAGCTGCTGGTGTTGGTCCACTGTGTTTCATCAAGGGCAGGGTCAATGCAGCTAGCTATCAGGAGATTTTGGAGCACTTCATGCTTCCATCGGCTGAAATGCTTTATGGAGATGAAGATTTCATTTTTCAGCACGACCTGGCACCTGCTCACAGTGCCAAAACCACTGGTAAATGGTTTACTGACCATGGTATTACTGTGCTCAATTGGCCTGCCAACTCTCCTGACCTGAACCCCATAGAGAATCTGTGGGATATTGTGAAGAGAAAGTTGAGAGACGCAAGACCCAACACTCTGGATGAGCTTAAGGCCGCTATCAAAGCATCCTGGGCCTCCATAACACCTCAGCAGTGTCACAGGCTGATTGCCTCCATGCCACGCCGCATTGAAGCAGTCATTTCTGCAAAAGGATTCCCGACCAAGTATTGAGTGCATAACTGAACTTTATTATTTGATGGTTTTTTTGTTTGTTTTTAAAAAACACTTTTATTTTATTGGATGGTTGAAATATGTTAATTTTTTGAGACAGGTTTTTTGGGTTATCAGGAGTTGTATGCCAAAATCATCAGTATTAAAACAATAAAAGACCTGACAAATTTCAGTTGGTGTGTAATGAATCTAAAATATATGAAAGTTTAATTGTAATCATTACATTATGAAAAATAATGAAATTTAGCACTATATGCTAATTTTTTGAGAAGGACCTGTAGACCCCTCAAAGTGAATTCAAATGTGAGGTGGTCCCTAAAAAAATGGTTTTGTAAATTTTGCTGTAAAAATGAGAAATCGCTGGTCAACTTTTAACCCTTATAACTTCCTAACAAAAAAAATGTTTGCTTCCAAAATTGTGCTGATGTAAAGAAGACAAGTGGGAAATGTTAATTATTAACTACATTGTGTCACATAACTCTCTGGTTTAACAGAATAAAAATTCAAAATTTGAAAATTGTGAAATTTTCAAAATTTTCGCCAAATTTCCATTTTTTTCACAAATAAATGCAAAAATTATCGACCTAAATTTACCACTAACATGAAGCCCAATATGTCACGAAAAAACAATCTCAGAATCGCTAGGATCCGTTGAAGCGTTCCTGAGTTATTACCTGATAAAGGGACACTGGTCAGATTTTCAAAAAATGGCAAGGTCATGAAGGGGTTAAGGTAATGAATATTCACGCCACTCCACTCCCATAGGCGTGGAATGAATATTCATTACCTTAATGAGTGGTACCACGTTATCACTCTGCAGGAAGAGCTGCTGGTGCCGGAACGAACGAGATGCAGCGAGGGCATGCAGGAAGGTATGTAGGATGTGTGTTTTTTTTTTAATGGGAACCATGCATATAAGGACAGTGACAGGGGAGCCATGCATACAAGGACAGGGACCGGTGAGCCATGCATACAAGGATAGGGGATAAGGAGCCATGCCTACAAGGATATGGGATAAGGAGCCATGCATACAAGGACAGCGATGAGGGAGCCATGCATACAAGGACAGCAACGGGGGAGCCTTGCATACAAGGAAAGGGACCGAGGAGCCATGCATACAAGGATAGGGATGAGGAGACAATGCATACCCGGCTTATACTCGAGTCAATAAGTTTTCCCAGTTTTTGTGGCAGAATTCGGTGCCTCAGCTTATACTCGGGTCGGCTTATACTCGAGCATATACGGTATATGTGATCCCGTGCTGTAATGTCTGTATAATTTCTGCCCCTGCTATGTACTGTGTAATGTCTGTGTCTGTGTGGGAACATGATCTGATCATACCACAGCTCCTGGCCGGAGGGCTCGGGGGGAGGTGAAGTGTACAGACATTACAGCACGGGATCGCAAATTATTCTTTGAAATAAAAAAGTGTTTAAAATCAGGCAGTAAGATTACCTCACAGAAAAAAATCAGCTGTGATCCGTGCTGTAATGACTGTATACTCTTTTGCTTCCTCCCCTGCCCAGGAGCTGTGATATGATCAGACCATGTCCCTGTACGGTCAGACAAGCTATTACACAGTACACTGCAGGGACACATTTATAAGATTATCTCAGCACAGGAACATTTTATTTAATACATCCAATTGTGGAAATAATTATTATTCCACGTACTATTAATTAAAATGTTGAGTAAAATTAACTTTGATTATGGGAAAATTCAGTTAAGAGTACTGTAGTTTATAAAACTCAGGATGTAGAGAAAGCATACAGACAGAACATAAAAATTCCACTGTGGAAAAATCTGTGATACAAGCTGTTATTATTAAATTGAATAAAAATGGACACCTATAATATCACATTGTAGAGTGCAGGGAGAGGACACACATACAGCATATGGTAATTAAAGGTTTGCTAAAAAAAAAAAAATGTACAGTTTATTAATACTTTATTACTTTCTCACAATAAAATTCCACACTTTTTTTTGGCGTTGCCATATTCTAGGAGCCATTCCCGATATGGATGTATGAAGGCCCGGTTTTAGCTTAAACGGTTATTTCATTCGGTATCATTTCTGGGCTTGTGACTTTTTATATACAGTAGATATAAAAAGTCTACACATCCCTGTTTAAATGGCAAGTTTTATTCATGTAATAAAAACATACTAGGAAGAATCATTTCAGAACTTTTTCCAAGAGCCCAGAACTGAATCCAACTGAAAATTTGTGAGTTGACCTGAAGAGGGCGCTGTACATATTAACACACAATCTGACAGATTTAGAGCGCTACTGCAAGGAAGAATGGACAAAGATTGACAATATTAGGTGTGCCATGCTGAGGGGAACGTGATTTTCACTGTATGTAGCAATACTGTAGTACTGCTGTATATAACAAGCATATTGACATATTTACTTTAATCTGCAGTTCATTCACAATACCATAATACTAAACTGATATAGTTTTATTTATGCTATAGAAAGATAGTGCATGTCTTTTCAGAGTCAAAGACATACTACATAAACTGTGCGAACAGAGTGCTAGTTACTTGAAAAAAAAATAGGTTTGTGTTGCCTCATTTTTGGTACAATTTTTTTTGTCTATTAATAAGGATGGGCGAACCCAGGGCCTGTAAAAGCATAAAATTAATAATAAACATTATAATTATACTTAACTGCCCTGCGACGCATTATCTCATCCCACTGTCTCCAGGCTGCATCTGCTTCCGGGGCCGCTCATTAAGTTCCAGCAGTTTCACGGCACTCGGCAGTCTTCGGCTTTTTCCGGAAGTGTTCGTGCGGTGTCGTGACCGCACGAACACTGCCGGAAAAAGCCGAAGACTTCTGAGTGCAGTGAAACTGCTGGAACTTAATGAGCGGCCCCGGAAGCAGATGCAGCCTGGAGACAGTGGGATGAGATAATGCACTTCCGAGTGCAGTGAATACCGCAGGAAGTTATTGCTCAGCCCCGGAAGCAGATGCGTCCGGGAGACAGCGGGATGGGAGGACGCGTCGCTGAACCGGTAAGTATAATTATGTTTATTATTAATTTTTCGCTTTGTTTTACAGCCCCCCGCCCCATCCCATATCTGTAAAGTTCAAGCTCAGGGTTCGGACCCAAGATCGCGTCATCTCCGGCCCCGAGCTCGAACTTTACAAAAAAACTGGGGCGAACCCGCCGATCCCGATCATCGGGGGGTTCGCATATCACTATCTATTGATCGAACAGTAAGGTGGCTTAATTTTACAGGGATGAGTTGTACATTTTATTGGTACCATTTTGAGGTACACACAGTACTTTAATCATGCTTTTTTTATATTTTTGGGAGGCTAGCTTAACAAAAATCATCCACTTTATCATGTCTATTTATTTCCATCATTCATTGGCATATAGATAACCAACATAATGACGTTATACTTTGGATTGTTATAGAAGCAATGATCTCAATTATTAATATATTTTATTATTATTTATGCAATAAAAAATTGCGTTGGTATATTGAGATTCAACTTTTTTGTGATGGGGCTTTTCGAGCTTGTTTTTTCCAAGACTTCTCCCGCGCTGCGCCAATCCTCTGGAATGCTCTACCCCAAGAAATTAGGACTATCCACAATTTGCATGGTTTCAGGAGCTCCCTCAAAACACATTTGTTCAGAGTGGCCTATCACATTCACTAACCAAAGTCGTTCTATGTTTAAGTGTGTATGTGTAGCCCATTCACTATCTCCATCCATGCCTCACTCCCTCAAGATGGCTGGACCATCATTGTAAATGCACCATTGTATATACACACCTGTACTTTGTATATCCCCCACCTCATTGTAGATTGTAAGCTCTCACGAGCAGGGTCGGCTTATTTTGCTTTAATTATTGTATTGTTAAAGTTGTTACCTATGACTTGTGTTTTGAAACTGTTAAACTGTAAAGCGCTGCGGAATATGTTGGCGCTATATAAATAAAGATTATTATTATTATTATTTGCAGGATAATCTGCAGTTTTCATGGGTACCATTTTGGGGGCACATGTGACTATCACTTTTATTCCATTGTTCATAAGGCAAGATTATTAAAAAAAAAACACCAATCATATGGCTTATTCCTTTTTTTTTTATTTACCTGGTGGGATAAAAAGGCATTCTAATTTTGCAGTTTCCTTTGTTAAAGAAATAAGCATTGGAGATGTAACTGCTGGACAGAAGTCCCTAGAACAGAGTCTTACATAACGGCATCCTTGGCTTTTCTTTTGATTAGCTGGCCTGGCACTATGTCACATGTGCATTGTGTCACAATGATGACATCGCAGCAGGCCAGCTAATCAAAGGAACTGTGGATGCTGTCATGTATGAGGTGGTTATCAGGGTTCCAGACCAGCGGCCCACACATCACTGACACGGCCGATGACCCAATCTTGCGAATCGATATGCACAAATTCTATTAAAGATATAAAAAATGTAAAGTTTTTGTTGCATTTTATTACATTTTTTTCAGAAGAAAATCCTATTTATTTTTTTGAAATATGTTTTATTGTGTCTTCATTTTATAAACCATTACTGTTATTTTCAATTGATGGAGCTGTGAAAGGTTTGAGTTGTTTGTTTTTTTTGCTTAACAAACTGTAGTTTTTATTACTATAATTTTGAGCTTTAATTTTTGTTTTTGCCAGCTTTCAGCTTCTTCATACCCGGACTAAATGACAGGTCTCTCTCTGAGTATTGTAAGAGCCCTGGCAATCAGTTCGGAAACTTTGTGACATTTATAATTCACACACTCAATCTTTCAAGTGCTAGAAGAAGTCTAGATTTATATCTACCGTATTTTTCGGACTATAAGACGCACCGGACTATAAGACGCACCCAGGTTTTAGAGGTGGAAAATAGGGAAAAACATATATTTGAAGCAAAAAATGTGGTAAAATATTTAATAACATAAATAGCATACTATTATATGTGGTGTTATTATATATAATAGTATGTTATTATGTTGGAAGCTACGGGTAGGAGATGGTGCTGCGGGACCAGTGTGGTGTCTGTAAAGTACTATGTGAAGACGCTGGAGGGTGAATATAAGGCCGGGGTCACACATGCGAGAAACTCGCACGATTTCATGTGAGTCTCCCGCATGAACACCCAGCACTGCCGCCGGCACTCAGACTGGAGCGTGCGGCTGCATAGAAATACATGCAGCATAGAAATACATGCAGCCGCACGCTCCGGTCCGAGTGCCGGCGGCAGTGCCGGGTGTTCATGCGAGAGATTCGCACAAAAATCGTGCAAATTTCTCGCATGTGTGACCCCGGCCTGTGAATGGGGGCATAGGGCTTATATTTAAAGCCACACTCCAGCACTGAAAAATAACACTGGAGTGCAGCTTTAAGATCCCATGGGAGAACTATAACTCTCAGCATGTCCTGCAGATCCTATGGCATGCTGGGAGTTATAGTCCACCACAGGATGGCAGAGTGCTTTTTTATGTGCTGTATTACTAACCTTTTAATTAATTCTCTGTTGTACAGTGTGTCTGAAGGACCTGTGATGACATCATGAAGAGGCAGGGCTTTGTGTGGTCATGTGATGCTCTAGCCCGCCCTCTTCATGACCTCATCACAGGTCCTCCACAGGAGCATTCAGCATCGCATCAGCACAGCCCCCAGGCTGTCAGGTATGCGATGCCTCCTGCTGCACTCAGCTCCTGCCGCCTCCTTCTACTTTGGACAGAGATTTCCCCAGCTGCTGCAGGAATCAGGCTCTGGGGAACCATGTGGCTCTGTCATTTGCTGCTCCCTGCTCAGCTGATAGGAGGGCGGGGAAGAGGCTAATTAATATTCACTGCACTTAAGTATCCAGACCAGTGGTTTCCCCAGCTCTGGATTCCTGCAGCGGAGGGGATATTTTCCTGTTTCCTGCCATCTCACTCCACCGCTGCCCCCTGTCCCCCTCCCCACATGTTACATTCCGACCAAAAGACGCACCCACTTTCCTCCCAAATTTGGAGGAAAAAAAGTGCGTCTTATGGTCCGAAAAATACGGTAATTTCAAAATACCGTACAATAAGTTATACTTTATGTAATAAGGTATTGTATTCGCACTAAGCATTTTGAGACTACAAACTATTCAAAAACTTTAATACATCCTAAAACTATAGCAGTACAAAGTTTGGGTTAGGCAATACCTATTTACGGCTTGCTTGTTTTATATCCTTCGCTTATAAAGCCTTTTGCTATCCCAGGGGAAATGGCAGAAAAATGGTAAGACCATATTCTACGGTATTTGCATTCCTTTGTGTTAAGAATAGGCCAGTGTAGCGTTCATATAAAATGTAGGTTACATGGCTGTGATAAAATATTTATTTTGCACCACAATGTATTTTTTATAAGAATCTTTCAAAATAGGAATTTGTGAAGAATGGGCAGTGAAATACTATAATATTGGATTTGGTGGCTGAATGGACAGTGAAATACTATAAGATTGGATTTGGTGGCTTAAAAAAGAATACTTGGAGTGAATTGGAATTCCCTTTAAAAACCTGTATTATAATCAGATGTTTTAAAAAGTCATGTAGATAGAGATGATTTTGTCCAAAATAATTTAAGTAGACTAAGTAGCATTACAAGGGAAACCAATAGTGTGCAATTTCCAGGTTTGTGCTACATTGGCCGTGACTGAAGCCTCTATAGAGTTCTCATATCTAACTGTGCTTTACAAAAATTTAAAGCACCTAAATTTTGACTTCTGCTGGACATACTCTTGTGCCCTTGATTTTTTACCCATTTTCTACATAATGTCATATTAATAAAACTTTCACTGTAAAAAAACACACGGCTTGAGAAGTGACACGTTGCTGACATATGTTTTAACCCCTACCTCATGCTGTCCTCAGTTTACATAGCAAAAACCTGCTGACAGATTCCCTTTAATGAGAAATTTTATTGCCATTATTAATTAAAATAATTTGTGACCTTTAAATACTATCCTATTTCAAGGTTACAGCATTGAAAATAAATGCAAAACATTACTTATTATCCACAAATAATTTTATTTAAAAAAAAAAAAAACCTTCAAATTGTGGATGGACAGAGTCTATATAATTGGTTTACAGTTTAGCTCTCATTTATGTTGTAGGGGTACCTCCAGGGAATGGGTGTGAAACAGGATGGAGCTGGTAATCATTTTGTAGTACCTTTCATCTCACATTAAGTGTATTTTACATTTCATTGCCATTTGAATGATTTACTGAGAGATGCAGATTCTTGCTACATAGCACCAAGAGATTTATGAACGTGAATAGAAATTCAGCAGCACTGCTTTGTGCTCAATTTCCATCTGATCAAAAGAAATGAAAAGCTCCAGTCCTAATGAATATTTTGGCTGTTAAAGCACCTCAGTGAAGCCAATAATATTTTACTACAGGCAGAAGACTTTTCAAGTATGAAAGTTACTGCACTTGAAATTCTTCTCAAGGTCTTAAAAAAATGTGGACTAGTGTGTTTCAAGACACAGTTTCTCAATCTCTTTCTATTGGGGCTCACCAAACACAGTTATTGTTGGGCCCAATTACACAGGTATGCAAAATTTGGGTTAATTAATTCTTTTTCCAAATCCAATGACCAATTCTTACGTTTTCTTATGCCGATTCCAAATAACATTTTGCACAAAACGCAAGATGAACAAGAAAAATCTTTATTGTAGCCAATTATTGACACAATGTTCTATATAAAAATTTATTGAACATTAATTCTGCAACTTTATTGGAAATTAATTCTCATTGCTCTTCGCTAACATCACCAAAGGTTTTCAAGAAAGTAGTCCAAATGGCAATGTAGAAACGTAACTTCAAATTCTTCAGATAACCCAAGACTTTGAAACATTTCAGCATGTTCTCCATGATGGACTTAAATTTAGGATCTTTGCTGTTAACTACAAATTTATTCACAACTTCTTTAAAACAATTCAAAGCCCTTTTGTTATCTGTTTTCATTTTTGTTTTGAACAAGTCATCCTTCATGAATGTTCGAATATCCAGACCCACAATATTGCTTTACTTTAGTTTTGCTTCGGAGAGTCCTTGAAAACTAGGTACACAGGTACTTAAAAGTCTCTCTTTCTTACGGTAGAGCTTTCATAAACTGCTTCATCAGTCCAGCTTAATGTGAAGTGGTGGCAGAATAACTTTAGTGGGATCAACTAAACTTTTGGCAACTATGTTCTTGAGTCCAGGTTGCAAAGATGTTTTTGTTTATGTCTCCAGTGATGAGTCCTATCCCGGCTGTCCCATTCACACAAAAAGCATGGGTACTTTGTGTATAGTCCTCGTTGAGCAAGGAGGAAACAGAACTTTCAGATCACATAATGACCTTCCTTGATCTTCTTAGTTAAGTCCTTGAAAATACAGTCTAAATTCTCATAGCTTACCTTCAAGTGCACAGAATGCCCTACACACACTGAAGCATACTTGCTGCCATTGTGCAGTAGCACAGCTTTCAGACTTTTTTTTGGATAAATCAACAAGTCTCCTCACATTGCACTCAATGTTAAATACTTCCACAGCCCAAGAACATCACTGCAATACACTAGAGCATCGTTTTTAGAAGAATAAGGAAGCAAGTCCTTTTCTCTGCTTTTGTACCATGAAAATCAAGTAACAGGTTCTTTCCCTTTAGTCTAAAGCCTAAAAGGTGTGTAGAATGTTTAGAAAGGACCAGGTCCCTGACTAAATCATTTAATTTGAGCTGTGAAAAAAGCTGTAGCTCATTGGGACTACCATGAAAGTCCACCAGAATCCTGCTCTTCTAGTTCTGAATCTTCTGAATCAGGTGTATCTTCAAGTTTCTCCAGAGGTCAAGGGACAGAATTGCTGACGAGAGCTCCGGGTATATAATTTCCTTCTTATTTTAAAGGTTGAATTGCTCCATGTTGCACGTATAAAATTAGCAGCCATCACTTTGATTTTGCGGTTCTCTCTAGATCATAGGCACGCCAAAACAAAAGCTCTGTATCTTCCCTTTTAGAACACTGTAGTAGCTCTTCTACACAAACAGCACACTACATATGGATCCTACGACTTGTCCTGATCACCAAGTTTTTCAACCAAGAACACATAATATACTTTCTTAATGATCTCCGTATAGCACCCTCGTTGTTTCTTAACTAGAAAACAACCACAAATGGAGCAAAAGTTGTCAGATGAATTCAGACATCCCATTGAAACCATTTTGATCAAGTTGTTAGAAACAGAAGCTTCACCATAATCACTAAATACTGAAATGAATGGTGGGAAGAACACCACCACACTCTTATAAACTCTTTCTAAAAGAAAATTTGCCTTTGCTCCCAATAGCAACCAATTACAGCACAGCTTCCAGTTCTTATACTGCGGAGTTAAAATTAAACCTGTGCTCTGATTGGTTGCTATGGACACCACCACACTGTTATGAACTGTGAAAAAACACAATAATTGAGCTTAACTTGAGTTGGTACACATGCAGCACATAAAAGCATGTTCACATTGGCCATAAAACATATAAACCTAAAAAAGAAAAAGTGAGCAAACCCTGCTGTAACTAAGTAAATAAAAAGCAAAAGTGCATTTAACCCCTTAGTGACAGAGCCATTTTGCAGCTTAATGACCAGGCCAATTTTTACAATTCTGACCACTGTCACTTTATGAGGTTATAACTCTGGAACGCTTTAACGAATCCCGCTGATTCTGAGAATGTTTTTTTGTGACATATTGTACTTCACGTTAGTGGTAAAATTTCTTTGATATGACTTGTGTTTATTTATGAAAAAAACGGAAATATGGCGAAAATTTTGAAAATTTAGCAATTTTCAAATTTTAAATTTTTATGCCCTTAAGTCAGAGAGATATGTCACACAAATTTCTTAATAAATAACATTTCCCACATGTCTACTTTACATCAGCACAATTTTGGGAACAAAATTTTCTTTTGTTACGAAGTTATAAGGGTTAAAAGTTGACCAGCGATTTCTATTTTTACAACACCATTTTTTTTAGGGACCACATCACATTTGAAGTCACTTTGAGGGGTCTATATGATAGAAAATACCCAAAAGTGACACCAATCTAAAAACTGCACCCCTCAAGGTGCTCAAAACCACATTCTTATTAACCCTTCAGGTGCTTCACAGGAGCTGAAGCAATGTGGAAGGAAAAAATTGACATTTAACTTTTTTTGCAAAAGCTTTACTTCGGAACCAATTTTTTTTTTTTCACAGGTGTTAAAAGAGAAAATGAACCACAAAATTTGTTATGCAATTTCTTCTGAATACGCCGATACCCCATATGTGGGGGTAAACCACTTTTTGGGCGCATGGCAGAGGTCGCAAGGGAAGGAGTGCCGTTTGACTTTTTCAACGCAGAATTGGCTGAATGCCATGTCGCGTTTAGATAGCCCCTGATGTGCCTAAACAGTGGAAACACCCCACAAGTGACCCCATTTTGGAAACAAGACCCCTTAAGGAACTTATCTAGATCTGTGGTGAGCACTTTGAACCTCCAAGTGCTTCACACAAGTTTATAATGTAGAGCCATGAAAAAAAAAAATCATTTTTTTCCACAAAAATGATCTTTCACCCCAATTTTTAATTTCCCAAGGGTAACAAGACCGCAAAAGTTTTGTGCAATTTGTCCTGAGCATGCTGATACTCCATATGTGGGGGTAAACCACTTTTTGGGCGCACGGCAGAGGTCGCAAGGGAAGGAGCGCTGTTTGACTTTTTCAACGCAGAATTGGCTGGATGCCATGTCGCGTTTAGAGAGCCCCTGATGTGCCTAAACAGTGGAAACCCCCAACAAGTGACCCCATTTTGGAAACTAGACCCCTTAAGGAACTTATCTAGATGTGAGGTGAGCACTTTGAACCTCCAAGTGATTCACACAAGTTTATGACGTAGAGCCGTGAAAATAAAAAATCATTTTTTTCCACAAAAATGATCTTTTCACCCCAATTTTTATTTTCCTAAGGGTAACAAGACCCCAAAAGTTTTTGTGCAATTTGTCCTGAGCATGCCGATACCCCATATGTTGGGGTAAACCACTTTTTGGGCGCACGGCAGAGGTCGCAAGGGA
Organism: Oophaga sylvatica; assembly: GCA_033576555.1. NCBI lineage: Eukaryota > Metazoa > Chordata > Amphibia > Anura > Dendrobatidae > Oophaga > Oophaga sylvatica. Next base: position 128,102,077 of record JARQOD010000006.1, read on the forward strand.
AGGAGCTCCGTTTGACTTTTTCAACGCGGAATTGGCTGGACGCCATGTCGCATTTGTAGAGGCCCTGATGTGTCTAAACAGTGGAAACCCCCCACAAGTGACCCCATTTTGGAAACTAGACCCCTAAGGAACTGATCTAGATGTGTGGTGAGCACTTTGAACCCCCAAGTGCTTCACAGAAGTTTATAACGCCCGGGCGTGAAAATAAAAAATCATATTTTTTCCACAAACCTGATCGTTTAGTCCCCAATTTTTTATTTTCCCAAGGGTAACAGGAGAAATTAGACCACAAAAGTTGTCCAATTTGTCCTGAGTATGCTGATACCCCATATATGGGGGGGACCACTGTTTGGGCGCATGGCAGGGCTTGGAATGGAAGCAGCGCTGTTTGACTTTTTCAAACCAAAATTGGCTTGAATTGAGATAGGACACCATGTCGCGTTTGGTGAGCCCCTGATGCGCCTAAACAGTGGAATCCCCCCACAAGTAACACCATTTTGGAAACTAGACCCCCTATGGAACTTATCTAGATTTGTTGTGAGCACTTTGAACCCCAAGTGTTTCACAAAAGTTTATAATGCCTGGGTGTGAAAAAAAAAAAAAACAATTTTCCACAAAAATGATTTTTTAGTCCCAAATTTTTTATTTTTCACAAGGAAATTGGACCCTAAAAGTTGTTGTCCAATTTGTCCTGAGTACGCTGATACCAAATATGTGGGGGGGGGGGGAACTTTGGGCGCACGGCAGGGCTTGGAAAGGAAGTAATAAAGTTTTGGAATACAGACGTTGATGGGGTCATGTTCCGTTTGCAGTGCCCCAGATGAGCCTAAACAGTGGAAAACCCCCACAAGTGACCCCATTTTGGAAACTAGACCCCCTAAGGAACTTATCTAGATCTGTGGTGAGCACTTTTAACCCCCAAGTGTTTCACAAAAGTTTATAATGCCGGGGTGTGAAAAAAAAAATCAATTTTCCACAAAAATGATTTTTTAGTCCCAAATTTTTGATTTTTCACAAGGAAATTGGACCCCAAAAGTTGTTGTCCAATTTGTCCTGAGTACGCTGATACCAAATATGTGGGGGGGGGGAGAAACTGTTTTGGCGCACAGCAGGGCTTGGAAAGGAAGTAATAACGTTTTGGAATGGAGACGTTGATGGGGGTCATGTTCCGTTTGCAGTGCCCCAGATGTGCCTAAACAGTGGAAAACCCCCACAAGTGACCCCATTTTGGAAACTAGACCCCCTAAGGAACTTATCTAGATCTGTGGTGAGCACTTTGAACCCCAAGTGTTTCACAAAGGTTTATAATGCCTGGGTGTGAAAAAAAAACAAAAAACAATTTTCCACAAAAATGATTTTTTATTCCCAAATTTTTGATTTTTCACAAGGAAATTGGACCCCAAAAGTTGTTGTCCAATTTGTCCTGAGTACGCTGATACCAAATATGTGGGGGGGGGGGAGAACTGTTTGGGCGCACAGCAGAACTTGGAAAGGAAGTAATAACGTTTTGGAATGCAGACGTTGATGGGTGTCATGTTCCGTTTGCAGTACCCCAGATGTGCCTAAACAGTGGAAACCCCCCACAAGTGACCCCATTTTGGAAACTAGACCACCTAAGGAACTTATCTAGATGTGTGGTGAGCACTTTGAACCCCAAAGTGCTTCACAGAAATTTATAAACGCAGAGCCGTGAAAATAAAAAAAAATTTTTTCCTCAAAAATTATTTTTTTAGCCAGCTATTTTTTATTTTCCCAAGGGTAACAAGAGAAATTAGAACCCCAAAATTGGTGGGCAATTTGTCCTGAGTGCGCTGATACCCCATATGTTGGGGTAAACAACTGTTTGGGCGCACGGCAGGGCTCGGAAGGGAGGGAGCGCCATCTGACTTTTTGAACGCCACGTCATGTTTGGAGACCCCCTGATGTGCCTAAATAGTGGAAACCCCTCAATTCTAGCTCCAACCCTAACCCCAACACACCCCTAATCCCAACCCTAATCCTAACCCTAATCCCATCCCTAATTCCAACCCTAATTGTAACCCTAACCCTAATTGTAACCCTAACCCTAATTGTAACCCTAAGCCTAATTGTAACCCTAACCCTAATTATAACCCTAACCCTAAGGCTGGGTTCATTTTGCGTTTTACCAGCCCGTTCAACACATAGCATTGACGGGCTGGTAACGGTATAGTATGACGCGATCGCGTTATGCTATACCAGCTAGCGCAGAGGAATCAGCAGATGATTCATCTGCGCTAGCGGTCACGGAGCCCAGACGCTGCAGCCCGCGTACGAGGCTCCGTCACTGAATGATGGCATGTCGCGAACGCATACCGCTTTACGGCATTCGTCGCGATGCGCCCTCAAATGGGGGTGAATGGCAGCGTTAACGGACTGCCATAACGCAGTATGAACCCAGCCTAACCCTAACCCTAATTATAACCCTAACCCTAATTATAACCCTAACCCTAATTATAACCCTAACCCTAGCCTTAACCCTAACCCTAACAGAAAAATGAAAAAAAATATAATTTCTATATTTTATTATATGTCCCTAACTAAGGGGGTGATAAAGGGGGGGTTATGTACTGTTTTTTTTATTTTGATCACTGTGATAGTTTATCACAGTGATCAAAATGCACTTTCTGGAGAATGAATGAAACTTTTTTGAATCTGCCACCAAGCAGATCGGCGGGCGCACTGCGCATGCGCCCGCCATTTTTTTTGTACAGGAAGAAGGCGCCGGGTTCCTGGGGCCTCGAGGAGGACGGAGGACACCGGTAAGTATAGGGGGGGGGGGCGATCGGGGGACCTGGGGACCCTCATTCTCTCCCCTCTGATGTGCGATCACATCAGAGGGGAGAGAAATCATTTTTTTTTTTTTGCGGTCGCCGTTATACTTAGTATAACTGCGATCGCGACACCGGGGTCGGTAACTACCGACCCCGATCATGTCCTCTGGGGTCTCGGCTACCTTCGGCAGCCGAGACCCCAGAGAAAATTGCCCACCCCCCCCGGCAGAACGCGGCGGGCGCACTGAGCATGCGCCCGCCATTCAAGATGGCGGCGCCCACCAGAGGAAGCAGGTGGGCCCGCGGGCCACAAGGGGCACATTGGGGGACACAAAGGGGGTCCCGGGGACCCTTTTTCTCTGTCCTCTGATGTCCGATGATATCAGAGGACAGAGAAATGAAACGGCACATCAGATTTTTTTTTTGTTGTTGCGGTCGCCGTTATAGGGTTAATAACGGCGATCGCAACATCGGGTCGGTAAAAACCGACCCAATTCATGTTCTCTGGGGTCTCGGCTACCCCCGGTAGCCGAGACCCCGGAGAAAATGCGCCTCTGGGGGGCACTATTCACTTTTTCCACAGCGCCGTAAATTAACGGCGCTGTGGTTTAAGTACCCTTAATGACCGCCGTTAAAAGGCGTATCGGCGGTCGTTAAGGGGTTAAATACACAGAGTTTTTAATAATACTGTTTTTGATCAAAAATAGCATAAAAGCCATCCCAACGTGACAAGGTAACTCTGATGAGACAGTCCTACACTGTCTTATATTAAAAACCTTACCATGGGTCAAGGTTGACCTCAGTGTGTGAATAAGGGCAGACAAAAGGACTGGGCCCCACCAGTGAAACACCAGTCAGGGGAAGCCTTATTTACAAGTTCCAGCTCAGGAGAGGGAGGCCACACCCCGGCTTGCACAGAATGCAATAATACAAAGAAAAAAAACACAAAAATTGAGCTTAACTTGAGTTGGTACACATACAGCACATAAAAGCATGTTCACATTGGCCATAAAACATATAAACCTACAAAAGAAAAAGTGAGCAAACTGTAACTAAAAAAAATAAATCGGTCTTTACTGCCCATAACAATCAATCACAGCGCAGTGTTCATTTCTTATACTGCTGAATAATTGAATGCTTTGGACGCCACCACAATCTTTGGAAGCTGGGTTAAGAAAACCTTTTCTGCCCAGCAGCCAATCGCAAAACAGAGTCCATTAATTTCTAGCCAATCTAATGACACAAAAATCATCCAAAGGTCACGCAAAAGGGTCAAAGTATGGTGCAAGAAAAAAGCCTATGAAGTCAGTGTTCATGAAAAAACGGTACATGATGGAATTTTTTAGATATTTTTACTGAGTTCAGTGATTGAAGGTATATAAAAATCACCTCTTACTTTTCAAACAATGTTAACCTTGAAGACCTGTGTTTATCAAAATAGTACATTTAGCAGACAAGCCTTAACACATTGACCGCTGACGTCATTATCCGGGGCAGCCCATATGCAGCTAGATGGCCAATCAGCCAACTATCTGCTGAAGACATTACTGAGACACTAAGGGAAAGTCCCTAGGAAGCTAATATTGTTCACATAATACTGTACAATTTTGATTAATTGGGGTACGTATATATCAGTAGGCAGCGCTGAAAGAATAAACTCAGCTACTGATATATAAGTGGGCAGCGGCCAATATGTTAACACCATGCTATAGTTTTTAGTAAAATATAAACAAGAATGTAATATTAGCCATATCACCCTAATGTTGTTATCCATATAAATAAATATGTCCCTAAAACTGAACGTAAACGCCAGGGTAATTTTTACATAAAAATAAAAAGAATCATACATACTACAAAGGCCAGATCATCATTGTTCTGTCCACCTTTGGGATTTAGATGGAATAAAAAGGTGCTTAGATCCTAACAGAAGTTTTTTTGTTCTTACCTTGTTGAAGTCTTCAAAAGTTGCCCTCATTTCCTTCCACGTTTTGTTCAACAGCTGGATGCAAATGCAAAAGAATTCCTCAAAAGATCGATCATGTGTGAAGAACATAGGGTGAAAATCATTGCAGGTTTCACTGGCTGAAATAAAGAACACAAAAGAATAAAACGATTTTCTTCTTCCCTTCTACATACACTGCCATTGAAGGGGTTTTCCCCACAAACAAAAGTTAATTTTAATCAATAGATTTTTGAATAATAATGACTTCAACAATTAGATGTGTTTAAATAAAATGTTCCTGTGCTGAGATAATCTTATAAATGTGCCCCTGCTATGTACTGTGTAATGGCTGTGTCTGACCGTACAGGAACATGGTCTGATCATACCACATCGCCTGGGCAGGGGAGGAAGCAAAACAGAGTATACAGACAGGACAGCTTGGAATCACAGTTGATTCTTTTTGTGAGGTAAAACATTTCACTGCCTGTTTTTAAACAATGTTTTACTTCAAAGAAAGAATTATCTGTGATCCCATGCTCTAATGTCTGTATACTATTTGCTCCCCCCTGCCCAGGAGATGTGGTATGCACATACCATGTTCCTGTACGGTCAGACACAGCCATTATATAGCACATAACGTTTGTGAGATGCGGTTCTCACCTCCGGACCCATACCTTGTTCCATAACAGGGGCATACTCTCGCTTGTTCCAGCTGGCATCTGGCCAGCAGTAAGTGTAGAGATGGCTGTGCAAGCTATAAAATCTCTTGAGACAAAATCCTCTTACATCGTCACACCCCATAACTACGTATATCATAAAAATCTATTCAAGTAATGGTACCAACGTCGAGATATATAAATATTAATATATATACAGACTATAGTTTTTCTACCATTAAGAACAGCAGTTTGTAAGACATGAACGTAGAACATAGTATTGTCAATATTTCTAGAAATACAAAATGCTTTTTTTAATCAACTAAGACTAATTTTTGGGTTTTAACAGGGATATATATTCTACAGGCCCTAACATCTAAATTGGAATATGAGGCTTAGTCATGCATTACTGGCACATCACTTGGGATTTAAACTCATCATTTTTCCCCATTTGAACACAGAAATGGTCTTCAGCTTTAAACAGTAATCTCTCCAAAACAGAAATCCAGCCCGCAACAACATGTCAAAAGTGAATAAACACGAGGCAATGCAAAGGCCTGCAGGCAGTAAGGTGCAATCTGTTAGTCCTCCGTGTGACTCCAAAGCAATTTATTAGTGGAAACATTCTGTGCACGCATCAGTCACAAACCTGGGGCTTTCATATTCACGGCTATAAATAGAAGACCTCACACTACCTTCAGCCATCAGATTAGGAGCATGCATATTCTGCTTTCAAACATCAGCACTTGAATCACCGGCTGTCCACTACATAGAACCATTGACCACTACTATTAACCAAACAGTATGTCAGGCCAGGAAATATTTTATGTGCATCATGGATTCACAGGCAGAAAAACAATATTTGTGTAAACCTCCATATTACTCAGCTTTAAGCACTCAACTATAGGAAAATGCAAAACCTGAAGCAAAAACTGCAATCTACTCTCTTGCATGTGGTCTTAAAGGGGTATTCCAATCTCCACGATCCCATCCCAATATGTAGTAGGTGTGATACTAATAATATTAGCAAATACCTCCAATTAAAAAGGTAGTATAGTTTTTCTGATTCGCTATATCTCTTTCCTCATGTACAGGCATTGCAGGACTTTAAGCATTCATGGTTACAACAATTGATATAGTGATAGTTAGTTAGCTAGTGGTCGTAACCATGGATACCTATGGTTCTGTTATGGTGTTTAACCCCTTTGATGCAAATGTGTTTGCCTATAGTCTCCATGGTGACGAAAGATGGCTGCGGGGTCACTCAGACATGGTGGCCTGCAAAGCTCCTGATTAGAGCAAAAGATGACACGACTCCTCACTGAGTGAGAGACACTGATCTATTAGATCAGCGATCAGGGCAGGAAAAGGTGATGTCCCATCCAGGGACAAGGTGAAAAAGTAAAAAAAAAAAGTTTTTAAGAAATTGTAAAAATAAAAAACAAAGAAATGAAAAAAATTAATCCAATAAATACTTATATTTATGTAAAAAAATAAACAAAGTATACATTTCGCATTGCTGCTTCTGGAACCACCAAACCTATAAACCTGTCCCACTAGTTAACCCTTTCAGTGAACTCCATAAAAAAACTTGCAAAAAAATATGCTTTTCCATCATACTGCTGAACAAAAAGCGATATAAAACGAGATTAAGAAATCAAATGGTACAATAAATGGTATAACTGGAAACATCATCTTGTCTATCAAAAAATAAGCTGCCATACAGCTCCATCAACAGAAAAATAAAAAAGCTATAGCTCTCAGAAAAGATGCAAAAATAATTCTTTTTTTCTATAAAATACCATGTACACTCGTGTATAAGCCGAGATTTTCAGCACATTTTTTTGTGAAAACGACCCCCTCTGCTTATACATGAGTCATTGTCCAGAAAGACGGGGTGAAGGGGGAGCTGTGAAGCAGCGGCAGGAGCTGGCAACTGTTGCACAGTGACAGCTGTAGCTGCAGCCGTTGGCTCCCAGAAGACTTCATACTCACCCTCCTTGCGCTGTCGCTGCATCTCCATCCCGATGCTGACAGCTCTTCCTGTGCTGAGCACTTGTCTCCACACCCATAGGCGTGGAGCGCAAATTCATTACCTTAATGAGCGGTACCATGTGACCGCTCAGCACAGGAAGAGTTGCCGCACCGGGACAACAGAGAAGCAGCGACAGAGCGAGGATGGTGAGTAGGACGGAGTGGGTGTGAGCCATGCGGGACCGGGGGAACCAAGCCATGCGGGACCGGGAAGCCATGAATACAACAGGGGGAGCCACACATACAAGGACAGGACAATGGAGCCACATACCAGGACAGGACGGTGGAGACACATACCAGTACAGGACGGGGAGACACATACCAGGAAAGGATGGGGGAGCCACATACCATGACAAAATGGGGGAGCCACATACCAGGACAGGATGGGAGAGCTACATACCAGGACAGGACGGGGGAGCCGCATACCAGGACAGGGATTAGGGGACAATGCATACCCGGCTTATACTCGGGTCAGCTTATACTCGAGAATATACGGTAGTTTTTATTGTGTAAAAGCGACAAAACATAAAAAATAATTATAAATGTGGTATTGCTGTAATAGCACTGACACAAAGAATAAAGTTGCATTATCAATCTTACCACACGTGGAACAGAATTAAAAAAAAAAAAAATTCCTGAATTGCTGTTTTTCTCTGCCTCCCAAAAATCGGAATAGAAAGCGATTATAACGTTGTGTGACCGAAAATGGTACCAATGAAAAAGTCAACTCGTCCTGCAAAAACAAAAGCCATTACATGACTCTGTGGGCAGACATATAGAAAAATTATAATTCTCAAAATATGGTGAACTAAAAACTTTGGTTTGCAAAAAAATAATTTTTTAGTGTGTCATAGCTGCTAAACATAAAAAATCTGATATCACTGTATTCGCACCAGCCTAAAAAATAGAAAGTCATCTAATTACTTATAGCGTGCAATAAATAGTGTACAAAATATATAAAACCAATTCTTCACCTCTCACAAAGATCACACAAAGGCTCATCTCACATTTATCCTGCGCTCTATGAAGAATGCTTACACTGGTATTTCCTTTGTAAACCTCTAAAATCTGTAATTCAGACTGAACCAGTGGTGGGAGATTCCTAATAATGAGGCTGATGGAGACACTGTGGATGAAGTCTGGCCTATGATCCGGTGGTGACCTTTTTAGAAGTGTATAAAAGTGCGGTCAGCCACAGTTTTGTGCACCTGTGAAAAAAAGGACAGACGGAGTACAGAGTAACGTTGATACGTCAGTATGGTGATTAGATCCGTCAGGGGATTCATCTGAATCACGTCAGTTGGAGATTTAGATAGAAACCCCGATGCAAGTGCTCAGCGTAGAGCGCAGGATGTGATAAAAAATGTTATGTAAAATATTCCCAATAAAAGCGTCAACTCAATCCCCAAAAAATCAAGTACCCACTCGGGTCTGTCATCAGTCAACGGATATATAGGGGCTTCCATGTTACTGGTAGCACAAAGGCTCTGAAAAAGAGCTACGGCTCCTTGCCTCCCAAAAGAAATCCAGCAAATTCTGCGCTCCCAAATCCAAATGACCCCCTCCATTCTGAGCCCCACAGTGTGCTTAAACCACAGTTAGCATCCACGTTTGGCATTTCTGTAGCGATGAGAGTACGTTTAATTTATGCCGCCAATGTCTCCAGCACAAGCTGGTCACAATGTATGGGTACTACAATATATGGGCACTGCTATGGCAGATTTGGAATTTTCCCTCAGCAACACTGACTGCTGGTTGTTTTTGGCAAACACCCATGAAGTCAAAATAGTCACTCTACCTGTAGATAAATTCCCAAAGGGGTGTAATTTCCAAAATGAGGTCACTTCAGGAGGATTCTGCACTTTGAGGCTCTGTATATGGAATCTGCAAACTACTCTACGAAAATTTGTTCTCCAAGAGACAAAGAGCGCTCATTTCGTTCAAAGTCACGCCATATGGCTGAGCAGTACTGTACAGCCACATATGGGGTATTGCCACATTCAGCAGAAGTTATGTGATAAATTTTGGTGCCATTTTTACCAATTTCTCCATGTGACAAACTAAAATCTGGGGCAAAATCAACATTTTTGTAGTAAAAATTTAATTATTTTTTCTTCCCCGCTCAATGGTATAAAATGTTGAACATGCATGTGGTGTCCATAAGATCACTGCACCTCTACATTAATTCATGGAGGGGTGTAGTTTGCAAAATGAGAACACTTATGGGGGGATTTCTGCTGTTCTGGCATCTCAGGGGCTCTGTCAATGGTGCCAAAAGTAGTTTTCAACCACATATGAGGTATTGGCGTACTCAAGAGAAATTGCGTAACATACTTTGTGGTCCATTTTCTCCTATCATTCCATCTGAAAATAAAAAACTTGGCGCAAAGTAACATTTTAGTGGAAAAAATTATAATTTTCCATTGACTCAGTCCAATTCTATGAATTGCCTGAGGGGTAAAAATGCACAATACACAGCTAGATGAATTTTTCAAGAGGTGTAGTATCCAAAATGGGGATATTTGTGAGGGGTTTTCGCTATTTTGGCATGTCAGGGGCTCTTCAAATGTGACATGGCATCTGCAATCTATTCCATCCAAAATTGAGCTCGAATATTCAATTGGCACTTCATTCCTTCATTACTCAGGACAAATTGCACATCAAATTATATGGTCCATTTTCTCCTGCTATCCTTGTGAAAATGAAAAATTAGGGGAAAAAGGAAAATACTTGCGGGGAAAACATATTTTTTCATTTTCACAGCTCAACATAATAAAGTTCTGTGAAGCATCTGTGGGTGAAAAGTGCTCACCACACCTGTACATAAATTCCTTGAGGTGTCAAGTTTCTAAAATGGAGTCACTTAATGTGGGGTTTCCACTGTTTAGGCACATCAGTGGCTCTACAAACGCAATATGGTGTCCACCATCTATTGCGGCTAATTTTGCGCTCCAAAAGTCAAATGGAGCTCCTTCTCTGCCGAGCCCTGATGTACGTCCAAACAGTAGTTTTCCTCCACATATGAGCTATTGGCGTACAAATAAGAAATTGCACAACAAATTGTATGGGTCAATTTCTCCTGTTCCCCTTGTAGAAATACAAAATTTGGAGATATATGAACGTTTTTGTGGGAAAAATTAACGAGGTTATCCACTACATTTTATAATGCCCTCATCAATTTAAACCTTGTAAATAAGTCTTTTTGAAAATACATACAAGCTGCCATATGTTCCTGTGAGCGGAACCATCGCTGACCGCTCAATCTGCATCATGTGACCCAGTCACAGACCCCCTTCACCGATTAACTGGGCTGTTGACGAAGTTTCAAAGCACATCACAGCCCAGTGTCCATCACACGCTTTTTCTCTCACCTCTGCTTTCATCGGCCGCAAGCGCGCGCTGGATACTGGGCTGTGACGTGCGGTGAAACTCGACCAACATACCAGTCGATCAGGGGGTGACTGCGACTGGGTCACCCCCGACTTGGTCACGTTTGCCTTAATGAAGGGATTCCAGAAGTTGACATGACAACAACGGCAACTGCAGCCAGTGTAACGTGATGTCGCTCATAGGCACAAATGACGGCAGTATGTATTCACAAAAAGACTTATTTACAAGGTTTAAATCGATGGGGACATTATAAAATGTAGTGGACCTCTTTAAAATGTTAAGTTTTTCCTTCCATATTGCTTTCATTCCTGTGAAGCACCTGAAAGGTTAATAAACTTCTTCAATGTGGTTTTGAGCACTTTCAGGGGTGCAGTTTTTAAAATGGTGTCACTTTTAGGTATTTTCTGTCATATAGACTCACTTCAAATTTGCTGTGCCCGCTATAAAAAATGGTTACGTAAATTTTATTGTAGAAAAGAGATTGCTCATACACTTTAAGCTTTCTAACTTCCTAAAAAAAAATCAACAAATAAACGCAAAAAATGTCTAACTAAATTTGCCACTAACCTAGCATTATGTGTCACAAAAAAAACCCAATAGAAACACTGGTTTTTGTTATTACCACATAAAGTGACACAATGTGATCAGAATTGTAAAATTTGGCCTGGTCAGGAAGATGAAAACAGACTTCGAGGTGAAGGGGTTAGCCATGTAAGGATCCTCCAATTTTTTATTTTGTTTTTGAGTTTTCGCTTTTTTCTTTCACATGCTATAACTTTTTAATTTTTCCCCACTATTATTTATATCTCAACATAAAGTAACGAAAAATAAGGAAAACATTCCAAATGCATTGAAATGGCGGAAAAAAAAGTGCAATTAACAATTTTTTTTTCCTTTCAAAGGAAGATGAGTGTTCATTGGTCTTTAACGCCTTTCATTATCAATATTTTTACATAATTAAGTGGTTATAGAAAAATTCAGGAATGGATAAGTAAAAAATTAAATATTTGGTATGAGATACCTTTTATTTATTTTTTTTAATTATTTTATCCTTTTATGATGGCTTGATTTTTGTATTCGAGCTGTAGTTTTTCATTTTAGGGTATTTACACAGTTTTTTAATCCCCTCACCCTCGAGCCTGTCTTAACCTTCCTGACCAAGCCAAATTCTAAAATTCTGACCAGTCTCACCTTACGAGGTAATAACTCTGGAACTCTTCAACGGATCCTGGTGATTCCGAGATTGTTTTTTCGTGAAATATGATAGAGGTAAAATTAGTTCGATATGACTTGCGTTTATTTGTGAAAAAAATGGAAATTTGGTAAAAATGTATAAATTATCAAACTTTTAATTTTTATCCCCTTAAATCAGAGAGTCATGTCACATTTCCTACATGTCTACTTTACATCAGGATAATGTTTGAAATTTTTTTTTCTGTTAGGAAGTTAGAAGGGTTAAAAATTGACCAGCGATTTCTCATTTTTAAGTCACTTTGAGGGGTCTATATGACAGAAAATACCCAAAAGTGACACCATTGTAAAAACTACACCGCTCAAAGTACTCAAAACCACATTCAAGACATTTATTAACCCTTCAGATTTTATATATTTTTTACATTTAAAAATAAACATTTTAATGTTTAACACATTTTTAAGTAGTCTCTTTTGGGGAACTGATCATACAGTCGCTTGATTGAATATTGAATACACTGCAATGCTATGGGCTGGTGTTTATAAGAAGTTCTAACATGGCAGACCCCGATGACTTCAGTAGATCAGTGGCTGCCATGGTAACAGATGGGCACCCCACGATTGTCTTTTTAAATGACGCGGTCAAGCATTTAAGAAGTTAAAATGATGCGATGGTTGCTAGCTCAGATAGCATCCGATACTGTTAAATGTTGGCTTCGTAGAACAGCAGGCACCCACGCTTTATTAAGCGAGCTCAGCTTCTGAGTCCGTTCTTAAGGCAAGGGTCACATGAGTGTATCAATCAGAAAAGTGCTAACCGATTTTTCATGCGATAGTACTCGGACTAATGCTATTCAATAGGACAGTGCTGGTAACTGATTTTTTTTTCACTGACAGAATCTGTGGAAATAAATCGCTTTATATTGAGACTTCACTCTGAAATCTGGAGACACTCACCCATTCATTAATTAAGCAAGTGCACTCCATTTTTTTGCCTCAATATCAGAAAAATCACAGCAATAAAATGCAAAGCAATCACATCTTGTGAATATCAAGGATGAAGATTCCAGCGTCGCTTTCCAAATATGGGAAAAACGCTTCTTTGTTACATCAGGTTAAATGCGAGGTTACAGACAAGGGGCTGAAATTGAATGTGAAGACGATGGTCATTTCTCAATCATTAGTGCCTCTACGGGCCCAATATGAATGAATCACCCTCGAGATGAATGTTTGGAATAATTTATCAACGGCTGAGCACCTCCTCATGGAATAAGGTAGCACAAACTGAAGGCTGAGAACAAAACCTTCATTAGATAATAGAAGTCAATGGGATTCAAGGTAGCGTCAAGTCTTTTTTTCCCTTATTTTTTTTGTGACATGTTGTGAATAAACCCAGGATGTAAGCACTCAGCTGCTGAGTATCTGAGATGTTTTCCATGCAGCTCATAAAGAAATAAGCTAAGCAAACCACAAATGAGCTAGTCGGAACTAATGGTAAGAAATCCATTAATGTCCATTAAAAAGAGCAAGTCATCCATAATAATAAATAGAAAAAGTTCATGCTTTTTATGCTGTAGTAATATTGTTTTATATTGCAGGGAATTGAAGCAATTACCAAAAGCTTTGGCCTAATGATAATACTATTGACACTGTGCAATTGTACCTTAGAGGGAACCTATCACCCCCCCTGGGCCTTTTTAAGTAAAAGAGCCACCTTCAGCAGCACTAAGGCTGCATTCTGTGAAGGTGTCTCTTAGGTTTCTTATCCCTAGGAACGCTAAAATACAGAGTTTTATAATTTGCCCGCCATACCTCTATTGTGCCCAGGAGGTATGTCTTCTTCCCCTGTGTCAACCACCTCAGAGCCGTCAATCATCTCCCTCTTGCATCTGTGCGCAGCCTCCTGTGTTCCTGTTACATGCCCGACGCCTGTGCTCTGCCAACATTTCTCGGGCATGTGCCATGCGCACTGGCTGGGAACTTACATCAGGCAAAATGTTGGCAGAGCGCAGGCTGTGTTGTGCAGAAGTCTTGTGGATACACAGCTGATAGTCCTACTGAATAGACTGTATTATGGCAAGAAAAAAGCAGCTAAGTAAAGAAAAACGAGTGGCCATCATTACTTTAAGAAATGAAGGTCAGTCAGTCTGAAAAATTGGGAAAACTTTGAAAGTGTCCCCAAGTGCAGTTGCAAAAACCATCAAGCGCTACAAAGAAACTGGCTCACATGAGGACCGCCCCAGGAAAGGAAGACTAAGAGTCACCTCTACTTCTGAGGATAAGTTTATCCGAGTCACCAGCCTCAGAAATCACAGGTTTACAGCAGCAGCTCAGATAGAGACCAGGACAATGCCACACAGAGCTCTAGCAGCAGACACATCTCTACAACTGTTAAGAGGAGTGCAGCAGGCCTTCATGGTAAAATAGCTGCTAGGAAACCACTGCTAAGGACAGTCAACAAGCAGAAGAGACTTGTTTGGGCTAAAGAACACAAGAAATGGACATTAGACCAGTGGAAATCTGTGCTTTGGTCTGATGAGTCCAAATTTGAGATCTTTGGTTCAAACCACCGTGTCTTTGTTCGACGCAGAAAAGGTGAACGGATGGACTCTACATGCCCGGTTCCCATCATGAAGCATGGAGGAGCAGGTGTGATGGTGTGGGGGTGCTTTGCTGGTGACACTGTTGGGGATTTATTCAAAATTGAAGGCATACTGTACCAGCATGGCTACCACAGCATCTTGCAGCAGCATGCGTTTAGTTGGACCATCATTTATTTTTCAACAGGACAATGACCCAAAACACACCTCCAGGCTGTGTAAGGGCTATTTGACCATCGAAGGAGAGTGATGGGGTACTACGCCAGATGACCTGGCCTCCACAGTCACCAGACCTGAACCCAATCGAGATGGTTTGAGGTGAGCTGGACCGCAGAGTGAAGGCAAAAGGGCCAACAAGTGCTAAGCATCTCTGGGAACTCCTTCAAGATTGTTGGAAGATCATTTCCGGTGACTCCTTCTTGAAGCTCATCAAGAGAATGCCAAGAGTGTGCAAAGCAGTCATCAAAGCAAAATGTGGCTACTTTGAAGAATCTAGAATATAAGACATATTTTCAGTTGTTTCACACTTTTTTGTTAAGTATATAATTCCACATTCATAGTTTTGATGCCTTCAGTGTGAATGTACAATTTTCATAGTCATGAAAATACAGAAAAATCTTTAAATGACAAGGTGTGTCCAAACTTTTGGTCTGTACTGTACCTCCAGGATATAATAAAGGTATGGCGGGCAAATTATGAAACTGTGTATTTCCTAGGAAAAAGAAACCTAAGAGACACCTTCACAGAATGCAGCCTTAGTGCTGCTGAAGGTGGCTCTTTTACTTAAAAAGGCCCTGGGGGGGTGACAGGTTCCCTTTAAATAATTGATGCGGTTTTGAAAGCAAAGGGTGGTCAAACAAAATATTGTGTTTAAAATATATATACATCTCTGGCAAAAATTAAGAGACCACTGCACAGTTTTATAAAAATCAGCTTCTCTACATGTCTGACAGCCATTCCATTCCAGGGTCAGTTGAATTCCAGAGTACACCTCATTCTACTTAATGTGCTTCTGGTTAGGTGATCACCTGAACCAAATCTTATTTAACGAAGGAAAGTAGAAAAAAAACCCACTGCTGTGGTGTTCACAATCCTCTTGCAATAGGACAAGCTGGATGGCAAAATAAGTGCTAGTAATATCCCAAAAGTAATAGGAATTAAAAAATAACTTTTAACCATGTCAAAGCAGTTGAAAATAAAAGTCTTGAGTGAGGAAAAGAAGGGCTCAATTCTGGCTTTACTAGCAAAGGGACACAGTGAGCCTCATGTTGCCTTCATCCTTAAAGTTTCTGAGGCGGCAGTCCATTACACCTAGGTCAAGCAGCAGACATTGGGGACAAAAAAGCTACAGACCGCCAGAGGGCGAAAATGACTCTCCACTGACCGGGATGACCATCATCTTAGTCGAATGTCACTCAGCAACTTCAGGATGACACCAAGTGACCTACAAAAGGAAAGGCAAATGGGAGCTGGGATGAAGTGCACGGCAAGAACAGTTGATAACAGGCTCCTAGAGGAAGGGCTCAAGTCATGCAAAGCTAGAAAAAAGCCTTTCATCAATGATAAGCAAAGGAGAGCCAGGCTGAAGTTTGCTAAGGTCCATAAGGATTGGACCATAGAGGACTGGAGTAAGGTAATCTTCTCTGATGAGTCTAATTTTCAGCTTTGCCCAACACCTGGTCTAACGGTTAGACGGAGACCTTGAGAGGCGTACAAGCCACAGTGTCTTGAACCCATTGTGAAATTTGGTGGAGGATCGGTGATAATCTGGTGATGCTTCAGCAAGGCTGGAATTGGGCAGGTTAATCTTTGAAAGGACGTATTTATCAAGCCGCATACAAGGTTATCCTGGAAAAACAGTTGATTCCTTCTGCTCAGGCAATGTTCCCCAACTCTGAGGACTGGATTTTTCCAGCAGGACAATGCACCAAGCCACACAGCTAGGTCAATCAATGTGTGGATGAAGGACCACCACATCAAATTCCTGTCATGGCCAGCCCAATCTCCAGACATGAACCCCATTGAAAAACTCTCGAATGTAATCAAGAGGAAGATGGATAGTCACAAGCCATCAAACAAAGAAGAACTGCTTAAATTTTTGTACCAAGAGTGGAATAAGGTCACCCAAAAGCAGTGTGAAAGACTGGTGGAAAGCATACCAAGACACATGAAAGCTGTGATTAAAAATCATGGTTATTCCACAAAATATTGATTTCTGAACTCTTCCTGAGTTAAAACATTAGTATTGTTGTTTCTAAATGATTACGAACTTGTCTTCTTAACATTATTTGACGTCTGCAAGCGCTGCATTTTTTTGGGGAATTTTGACCATCTCTCATTTTCTGAAAATAAATACAAAATTTATTGCTTGGAAATTTGGAGACATGTTATCAGTAGTTTATAGAATAAAAGAGCAATTTACATTTTACTAAAAAATATTCCTATTAAGAGAAAAATCAGACAAACTGAAAATTTTGCAGTGGCCTCTTAATTTTTGCCAGAGCTATACATATAGGTTTGTATTATTCTTTTAAGCATAGCCACCTGGGTGAACACATTTACACATGGCTGCCATCTTGATAATCCCTGTGAAGGCTAGCCACATGTATTACAATATACAGAAGTACTGATCAAGATGTCGTTTTTCAGTCATCACACCTCTCCCAAAATTATATCAATAACAACATCTGTTCACTGTGTAAAAAGAAAGTCCCTCATATAGCTTCACTGAAAAGTGGAAACATTTCTGATTTTTTTAGTTACATTTAAATTAAAAAACTTATAGAGTTTGGTATGCTTGTAATTGTGCTGAGCTGGAGAATCATTATGTCAGGTAATTTTTTTGTTTTGTAATAAATGCTACTAGCTTGGCCAGTGAGAAATTTTCGCACATTGCTCGTCGGGGAAGCAGGCAATTTCAGAAAAAGCAAGCTGGTCAAATGTAAATGTATTTCATGAGATGATGAACACAGACAGGTATTTATATATGTAGCTTGGTAATACAATAAATTGGTTTGATAAGTAGAGGCCAAAAAATGTCTTCCGGTTGAGGTGCCACCTGCAGGTCATTGTGTCTTTCTGTAGGTTAATGAAAATAAATGTTTAAACTGTATTTAGTGATAAAATCGTGAATGTGGGGTTTGTTTGGCTCTTTTCTCGCTGAAGGGAGCAAGTTTACCTTTCAAATTGTGTCATTTGTGTGTATGGGGCGAAGTAATGAGCGAAAAAGCAGTGCATGTTTACAAATGTGTTTGCATATGTGACTTACCATTTGTGTGTGTGGGGCAAAGTAATCACCGAAAAAGCAGTGCATGTACACAAATGTGTTTGCATATGTGACTCACCTGCAGTGAAGTGTGCAATCCTACAAAGTGCCTCAAATAGGCTGGGCAAGATCTTGAGCAAGCTGGAAAGACCCCAAGGAAAATGTTTGGATTTGTTTGTGATGTCTGTAAGCAGCTTTGTGGTAGTGTGCTATGGGGTAGTGTGCTGCCACCTGCAGGTAATCTGACCTTTTAAATTGTGTATCATTTGTTTGTGTGGGTGGAGTATGAACGGAGCAAGTGTGCAATTCAATAGTCAGTGCATGTTTACAAATGTGTTTGCATGTGTGCCTCACCTGCAGTGAAGTGTGCAATCCTCCAATTTGGCTAAAATAGGCTGGGCAAGCAGTTCAGCAAGCTGGAAAGCCCCAAGGCAAATGTTTGGATTTGTTTGTGATGTCTGTAAGCAGCTTTGTGGTAGTGTGCTTTGGGGTACTGTGGTGCCACCTGCAGGTCATTTTTCATTTATGAAAATTAATGTTTAAACTGTATTTTGTAATCAAATCGTGGATGTGTGGTTTGTTTGGCTATTTTCTTGCAGAACATGGCAAGTTTACCTTTCAAATGGTGTATCTTTTGTGTGTGTGGGTGCAGTATGAACGGAGATAAAAAGTAATCACCGAAAAACAGTGTTTAGAAATAATAGAATAGATAGGTAGACTAAACACCCAAACATTTTTTTAACTATTCACGACACTTGGATTTTTTTTTATTGTTTTCCAGTACATTGAATGCCAAGTTGAATGATGTCAATCAAACC
The DNA here is from genome assembly GCA_033576555.1 of Oophaga sylvatica. NCBI lineage: Eukaryota > Metazoa > Chordata > Amphibia > Anura > Dendrobatidae > Oophaga > Oophaga sylvatica. The sequence goes on from JARQOD010000006.1 coordinate 128,120,765, forward strand.
TACAACTTGTCCAGTAAAAAGCAAAATAGCAAACCATAAAATATTGTTCTGCCAAAGGAAAAATAAAAAAGTTAAGGCTCTTGGAAGAGAGGGTGAAAAAACAAACTGGCAAAATTGTAACAGAGGTGAGTAAATAAAAAATTCAAGGTAACACAACAAAATGTAACTGTGCTTTACCCTTAAAATGCTGTTTAAGAAATAAACTAAATGCACATAATAACATAATAAAATCAAGGAGTCCTTGTGAATTTACAGATGAGTACCGTATTTTTTGGATTATAAAACGCACTTTTCTCTCCCCAAATTTGGGAAGAAAATGGGGATGCGTTTTATAATTCAAAGGTAGCTTACCGGGGAGGGTAAGGGGGCAAGCGTCTGCAGTGGAGAGAAGTCACCGAAGGCATGGTCCTTGATCCAGGAGGTCGTCGGCGGCTAGAGTGGTGCGATGCTGCGGGCCTCGGGCTCGGGAGAAAGGGATTACCCAGCGCTGCAAGGCTGCATGCCCCGGGCTCTGCTGAGATGTCGACACTGAGCAGAGTCCTCCTTCCCCATTGATTTCCCTGTGGTGAGATTCGGTAAAATAGCCTTCGGAGGTGGCACATGTGCAGATTGAGATCTAGGAAGCTTATTGCCTGAGATAAGAAAATATCCAGTTTTCCTGCAGACTTCCTTTGTCTACAGTCTATTGCATTCATTTGAATGGTTTGGAGCTGCATTGAACTACAATGGCATAGACAGGTTTTTTTTGAGAAAATTAGACACATTTTCTCATCCAAGTCTACAAATTTAGTTAGAGAATACACACTTGCTTCAAAATAAAACAAAATGCGACAAGAGTAAAATACTTAGAAAATTGGTGACATGTCCAATACTTATTTCACCTGCCGTATATAGTTAACAGCAAAATGAGCAAAGAGATAAAGTGGAAAGGCAATGCAACAAATTAAGCCTTAGCAATTTGAAGGGATTGTACCTAGCTAGACAGTTTTCACATGGATTGGTGCACACCAGTAGTCGGGTTTTTGTCGTTGAGATGTGCTGTACTCAAAAAGGGGTGATAACTTTCCAATTTGGTACAAACCCTAAGTTTCACTTTGATTCATTCCATAACAGTGTCTTACCTTTTCTTTCCGATTGTAAATGTAAATTAAATGATATGTAAAATCGCAAAGGCAAAAATAGCTCATGTAGAGCAAAGCAACTGGTAGACTGACATAGTTAACAACTGTTGTAATTTTTTCCAAATTTAACAAAGCATTTGGCAGGCAAGCATATGAAAACTAGAATTCTATTTAAATTTTCTTTTCTTTTAAATTGCTGGCAGGTGTAAAATCAGTACTTATAGTGACTAGCATAGAGAAATGGAAATATTGAAAAGAATAATGCATCTCATATACTCTATTGCTAAGGACAAAAATAGACTTGGTGTAACCTAATTGTCTCTTATAAAATATGGAAGCTGCATGAAATATTTTACAATATCAGTGATGGCTGGATATTCTTAACATAATAATTGAGGGCTATGGTTTAATAAATGCTACTTGCAGCACTGAGGACTTTAGGATGGCATCAGACTCCTAGAGAACATAAAACAGTGTTTTGAAAAGTTGACTACAGGTATTATTATGCTTTCTTTACAGCTAATTATATGGTTTTAAATCTTTTAAGAAATTGCACAGTATATGAAGAAATTAGGTTTTAGAAAGCCTTTTTCTATGTTTCTACAGCTGTTGCACAAAATATTATCACACGGTGGAGATATTTTTTGTTGCTGTGAATACTACACTACCTGAAGCATCATCATTTGCATGTCATTTCATGTCTACAGATTCTGTACTTTCCTTCTTAATACAGTCCTTAACATTGAAATAGCAACACCATGAAGGAAATCAAAGGATCATTTGACATGTTAATGATATGCAAATTCTAAAAAATGTAAACATTTTCAAAACATCTTGATTTATTCAGTATCATGAAGGAGCACCACATGCAAAAATAAAAGTGATATTCCATTGTGAAAGCCTCTTCATGGAGTTGCCCACGTGGTCTCCAGACCAATCTCTGGCCATCATTGCATCCAAGACAAAATTAGGACTCATCACATAAAAGGACAGACCTTCATTCCAGCCTTCATTGCCAGCTTGCTCAGCACCATAATAGACTTTTACAGAGGTGGCGTAAGGTCAGTGTATCATTAGCATTTGGATGCCTTCTTTGTAGCCCAATGATGTACAAATGCTTTCTGATACTTTATGTAAACACTGTTTGACATCTTAGGCTTGGTAAGTGACATTAAATTTCACATACTGAACAAAATGGATCAATCATGGAAATAAGTGTACGGCCATTTTTCCAAAATGTCTCAGGAGCCATTTTTTAATAAGATGCCAAGCCACATGTTGCTTGTGCTACCAAGGCCTGCATCATGTCCAGATTTGTTTCCATCGAGCTCATCTGGAACATCATTTTTGGTAACTGCAAAGGGAACTGCCAGCAGTGGATCTTGAATGTTTTGTATGTATACAGAAAGCTGCCAATCGGTGCTGTTGGAGGGGTTACAAAAGGCTTAATATTCCAAGCTCTGCTAGACCAACAGCAGAAAAAAACTGTGATTCTAAGGCCGGGGTCACACTTGCGAGTGCAATGCGAGAAACTCACTCGGGACAGGAGTGTGCGGCTGCATGTATTTCTATGCAGCTGAACGCTCCGGTACGAGTGTCGGCAGCAGTGCCGGGTATTGAGGCGAGAGACTCGCGCGAGTTTCGAATTGCTGTCACAAGTGTAACCCCGGCCTAAGGCAACTGCTGCACAAAGTAAACTAAGTGATACATCGGAGACAAAAGAAAACGAAATCTGGAACCATTACACCTGTGTATTTTAACTTGTCCTTAACCCCCTTAGGACCATGGGTATTTCTGTTTTTGCATTTCTGTTTTTTGCTCCTCTTCTTCCCAGAGCCAAACTTTATTTTTCCATCAATAAGGCCATGTGAGGGCTTGCTTTTTGTGGGACGAGTTGTACTTTTGAACGGCACTATTGATATTAACATACTGTGTACTAGAAAACAGGTAAAAATTCTAAGTGCGGTGAAATTGCAAAAAAGGTGCAATTCCAAAATTGTTATTTTTTACCATGGTAACTAAATGCTACAATTGACCCACCATTATGATTCTCAAGGTCATTAAGAGTCGTAGATACCAATCATGTCTAGGCTCTTTTTTATTTAAATAGTGAAAAAAATTCAAAGTTTGTTAAAAAACAAACAAAAAAAAGTTGCCATTATCCAAGACCCGTAGAGTCTCCATTTTTCGGGATCTGGGGCTGGGTTGGAGCTTATTTTTTGCGCGCCGAGCTGACATTTTTATTGATACCATTTTGGTTTAGATACGATCTTATATTCGCCTGTTATTGGATTTTATTGCCATGTTAAGGGTATGTTTCCAGTTTTGGCAGCACTTTGAACGCAGCGGATACCCGCCCCGTCCAAAGCGCTGCCGGCTTTTGTACGTGTTCATTGCACATCTGGCCATTGTGGATTGGACACTGCGGATGTACGCAGCGTCCATTCTGCAGCAAATACTGAACATGGAAACATACCCTAAAGCGACCAAAAAAGTAATTCTGGCATTTTGATTTTTTTTCTCATTACGCGTTTACCGATCGAATTAATTCTTTTTAGATTTTGATAGATCAGGCATTTACCAAATATGTGTATTTTTTAAAATGTTTTATTTTATTATGGGGTAAAAGGGAGGTGATTTGAACTTTTATATTTTTAAATCTTTTTAAAAACTTTTCTACTCTTTACTTGATTCAATAGCCTCCTTAGAAGACTAGAAGCTGTGATTATCTGATCGCTTGTGTTACACATAGCAAGTCTGCACCACTGCTCTGTGTAACAAAAATGCTCATCTGCTATGAGCATCGGCCATGGGGCGACGCTCATAGCGATCCAACAATGACAACCACAGGGGTCTCATGCAGACCCGGGCTGTCATGCCATCCCATCGGCGACCAGCCGTCATGTGACATGGGCACCAATGGGCAAAGCAAAGACGCCTTCTGGTGTGGCCATGTTAAATGCCACTGTCGAAGTTTGACACCGGCAATAAATAGGTTAACAGCAATGGGTGAATTGCAATTCCACCCGCGGCTGTTAGGTACACATGACAGCTGATCATGACAAAAGAAGTCAAGTGCCCAAAAACGATACCAGTACAAACGTCAACTCGTCCGCAAAAAAACAATCTGTCACATGACTCTGTAGGCAGAAATATGGAAAAAAAAAAAGCGTCTTAGTGTCTGACAGCAGCCAAACATAAAAGCCCGAGATAAATCTGGTATCCATGTAATCGCACTGACCTGAAGAATAAAGTCGTCTAATCACTTGTATGAAGAACAGCATAAATAATAAATAAAACCAAATCTTCACCTGCTGTTGATTTGTTCATTCAGCCTCCCAAAGATCGCAGCAAGTCTCCGCTCACATTTTTCCGGGGTTTCTGTTGTGAATGGGTTTGAGATGAGTTCTGAGCAGAGGCTCCCTCTGGTGGTTACAAGCGGTACTAGTGAGGATTGTGAGGACTGGGAATCAGGTGTTACTGATTGGTCTTTTATAAGGGAGTCATTTTCCCATCAGGGTTGCCGGTGATCAATTGTTCTGGTCTGAATCCTTCTTTCCAGTTTCCCTTGTAGCCTGCTGTGTCGTGTCTGCATCTCCTGCTATCAGATAAGACAATTTCTTATTTTGTGTTTTTGCTATATTTTTGCATTTTGTCCTGCACTTCTGTGGGGGCCTTCAGGGTCCCCTCCGGGGGCTTCTGCCCTCTCAGTTTAGTCCAGCCACTGTGTTTTGTACTTTTGCTTTTTCCAGTTTTTTCAGTGGCTGCTGTTTTGTTTTTGTTACACCAGAGAACTAATTTAGGTGGTAGAGGTCGTGTGATCTCAGGTGATTTTGAAATTAGTAGAGTTGGTGTTTTTTCAGGGTTTTCTGAGATTGCAGTAAGTACCCTTCCTATCCTTTTCTATTTAGATAGTTTGGGCCCCAGCGTTTGCTCATACTATTTTCTTTCTGTGTCAGTATTTCCTCTTGTCTAACCGCCATTACATGTTTGGGGGCTTTCTATTATCTTTGGGGTTCTGCTCCGGGGCAGATAGCTTTCCTATTTCTATCTTTAGGTGTAGTTAGTTTCTCAGGCTGTGACGAGGCGTCTAGGACCAACGTAGGAACGCTCCACGGCTGCCTCTAGTTGCGGTGGTTAGTCAGGGTACTGCAATCTCATAGATTCCAACTGCTCTGGTGTATTTCCTTTTTTACCTGCACTCCTCAGCTACCGTAACATAACAGTATCACCGGCCATAAAAATTGTATGGTACTCACAGAAGGGAAAAAATATTTTGAAGGAAGAAAAGTTGTCAGATATTTTTCTGTTTGTTGCAATTTTTTTTTTTTTTTTCCCTCTGTATCTCTGGGTGCTGGGGAGGATCTTTTCTCCCAATGGAGTTTGCACAGTTGTCTGGCCGTGTGGATCAGCTTGCCGCTGAGGTTCGGAGTATTGCTATCTATCTTGCTAGGTTGCCTGTTGTGGAACCTAGGATTCCCATGCCAGATTTGTTTTTAGGGGATCGAGCTAAGTTTCAGAATTTCAAAAATAATTGTAAATTGTTTCTTGCCTTAAAATCTAAGTCCTCAGGGAATGCAGCGCAGCAGGTTCAAATTATCATCTCTCTCCTGCGCGGCGATCCTCAGGATTGGGCTTTTTCCCTGATACCTGGGGATCCTGTTTTGAGTGATGTTGATGCATTTTTTCAGGCTTTGGGGTTATTGTACGATGAGCCTAATGTCACTGATCAAGCTGAAAAAGCCTTGTTGGAATTAAATCAGGGGCTTGATGACGCTGAGTTATACTGTCAGAGATTCCGTAGGTGGGCAGTCCTGACCAAATGGAATGACGACGCTTTGGCGGCCCTTTTCCGGAAGGGTCTGTCGGATAATGTAAAGGATGTTATGGTGGGATTCCCTGTCCCCTCTGGTCTCAATGATTCTATGTCATTAGGCGATTCAAATTGACAGACATTTGCGTGAGCGGAGAAGTATGCGTGGAAGTGGTGTTGCCTTGTGAGCCAGCTGCTGAGCCCATGCAGTGTGATGGAGTGGTGTCTGGGGCACAGCGTCATGAGTTTCGAAAGCGCAATGGGTTATGTTTCTACTGTGGTGATGCCTCTCATGCTATTTCAGTCTGCCCTAAGCGGGGAAGACGTTTTGCACGCTCAGTTGTCTTGGGTAGTATTCAGACTAAGTTTTTATTAACTGTCACTCTGATATGCTCTCTGTCCTCATTTTCTGCTCAGGCTTTCGTTGATTCTGGAGCAGCTATTAACCTGATGGATTATGATTTTGCTAAACGTTGTGGGTTTCCCTTGATACCCTACAGAAGTCTATTCCTTTACTGGGGATCGATTCTACCCCTTTGGCTGAGAATAAACCCCAGTTTTCTACTCAGGTGATAATGAGGGTTGAACCTGATCACCAGGAGTGCTGCAAATTTTTGGTTCTATATAATCTGCATGACATTATAGTGCTGGGTTTCCCTTGGTTACAGTCTCATAATCCTGTTTTGGATTGGAAATCTGTGTCTGTAACCAGTTGGGGCTGCCAATGTGTTAATACCAACACTCCTGTTTTTTCTGCCTCCCCCCAGGCTGAGGATGTTCCTGACTTTTTGTTTGATTTTTCTGATGTGTTTAGCGAAAGTAAATCTGCATCCTTGCCTCCCCATAGGAGCTATGACTGCGCTATTGAATTAGTGCCAGGTAGTAAATTCCCTAAAGGTCGCCTTTTTAACTTGTCTGTACCTGAACATGACGCTATGCGGTCTTATATCAAGGAATCATTGGAGAAGGGTCATATCAGACCATCCTCTTCACCCTTAGGTGCCGGTTTTTTCTTTGTGGCCAAAAAAGATGGTTCATTAAGGCCGTGTATTGATTATCGTCTCTTGAACAATATTACTGTGAAATATCAATACCCGTTACCCTTGATTTCTGACCTGTTTTCCAGGGTGAAAAACGCTACTTGGTTTACCAAGCTTGACCTCAGGGGGGCGTATAACCTTATTCGCATTAAGCACGGGGATGAGTGGAAGACGGCATTTAACACCCCTGAAGGGCATTTTGAGTACCTTGTGATGCTCTTTGGGCTCACTAATGCTCCTTCCGTCTTCCAGTCCTTCATGAATGACATTTTCAGGGATTTTGTGGACAAGTTTCTGATTGTTTATTTGGATGATATCTTGATTTTTTCTAATGACTGGGACTCTCATGTGAAACATGTTCGAACTGTATTCCAGATTTTGAGAGAGAATGCTCTGTATGTGAAGGGATCAAAGTGTCTTTTTGGCGTACAGAAGATCTCATTTCTGGTATTCATTTTGTCCCCATCTGTTATTGAAATGGACCCGGTCAAGGTTCAGGCCATCTGTGATTGGGTCCAACCTACTTCATTAAAGGCTCTTCAGAGATTTTTGGGTTTTGCCAATTTTTATCGTAAATTTATTGGTAATTTCTCGGTTATTGTTAAACCATTAACTGATTTGACCAGAAAGGGTTCTGATGTGGTGAATTGGCCTCCTGAGGCAGTCTCTGCGTTTCAGGAACTTAAGCAGAGATTCACTTCTGCTCCTGTTCTACGGCAGCCTGATGTTTCTCTGCCATTTCAGGTGGAGGTTGATGCCTCTGAAATTGGGGCAGGTGCAGTTTTGTCCCAAAAAGATCCAGAGACCTCTAAAAGTAACCCTTGTGCCTTTTTCTCTCGAAATTTTCTCCTACTGAACGTAATTATGACGTGGGTAATCGGGAGTTATTGGCCATGAAGTGGGCTTTTGAAGAGTGGAGACATTGGCTGGAGGGAGCCAAACATCAGGTGGTGGTCCTTACGGACCATAAGAATCTGGTCTATCTGGAATCTGCCAAGCGACTCAATCCTAGACAGGCCAGGTGGGCCTTGTTTTTCACACGTTTTAATTTTGTGGATTCCTTTCTTCCTGGCACTAAGAATGTTAAGGCGGATGCCCTCTCGAGGAGTTTCCTTGCGGACTCTCCTGAGCTATCTGATCCCTCTGTTATTTTGAAGGAGGGTGTAGTTCTTTCCGCCATCTCGCCCAATTTGAGACTTGCTCTGGAGGGGTGTCAGGAGGATAGGCCCGAGCGCTGCCCTGTTGGAAAATTGTTTGTCCCGGACCAATGGAAAAAGAGTGTGATGTCTGAGATTCATTGTTCCGCATTGGCTGGGCATCCCGGAATTTTTGGTACCAGAGACTTGGTTAGTCGGTCCTTTTGGTGGCCTACCTTGTCTCGCGATGTCAGGGAATTTGTGCAGTCCTGCGGGACTTGCTCTCGCTCCAAGCCTTGCTCTCGCTCTAGTGGTTTGTTGATGCCATTGCCTGTGCCCAAGAGACCATGGACCCATATCTCTATGGATTTCATTTCCGATCTTCCTGTTTCTCAGAGAATGACCACCATCTGGGTAATTTGTGATAGGTTTTCCAAAATGATACATCTTGTGCCATTACCTAAGTTGCCTTCCTCCTCTGAATTGGTGCCATTGTTCCTTCAGCACGTGGTTCGTTTACACGGCATTCCTGAGAACATTGTGTCTGACAGAGGAGTCCAGTTTGTTTCCAGATTTTGGAGGACTTTTTGTTCTAAACTGGGTGTTCAATTGTCTTTCTCCTCGGCATTTCATCCTCAGACCAATGGTCAAACTGAGAGAACAAACCAGACATTGGAGACTTATCTAAGATGCTTTGTGTCTGCTGATCAGGATGACTGGGTCTCTTTTTTGCCTTTGGCTGAGTTTGCTCTTAATAATAGGGCTAGCTCTGCCACTTTGATGTCTCCGTTTTTCTGTAATTCTGGGTTTCACCCTCGATTTTCTTCAGGACAGACGGAGGCTTCTGTCTGTCCAGGTGTTGACTCTGTTGTTGAGCGTATGCAGCAGATTTGGGACCAGGTAGTGGAGAGGTTGTCCCTCTCTCAGGAGAAGGCCCAGCGGTTTGCTAACCGGCATAGGACTGATGGTCCTCGGTTTAAAGTGGGGGACTTGGTCTGGTTGTCCTCAAAGAATATTCCTATGAGAGTAGCATCTCCTAAATTTAAACCTAGGTTCATTGGACCTTATAAGATCATGGAGATTATTAATCCTGTTTCTTTTCGTTTGCTTCTTCCAGGGACATTTAAGATCCATAACGTGTTCCACAAGTCCTTGTTGAAGAGGTTTGTTGAGCCAGTGGTTCCTGCTGCTGTGCCTCCTGACCCTGTTTTGGTTGAGGGCAATCTGGAGTATGTGGTTGAGAAAATATTGGATTCTCGTTTTTCTAGACGGAAACTCCAGTATTTGGTTAAATGGAGAGGTTATGGTCAGGAAGACAATTCTTGGGTGTTTGCTTCGGACATCCATGCTAGGAGACTTATCCGTGCGTATCATAGAACTCATCCTGACCGACCTGGTTGCTCAAATGAGGGTTCGGTGACCCCTCCTCAAGGGGGGGGTACTGTTGTGAATGGGTTTGAGATGAGTTCTGAGCAGAGGCTCCCTCTGGTGGTTACAAGCGGTACTAGTGAGGATTGTGAGGACTGGGAATCAGGTGTTACTGATTGGTCTTTTATAAGGGAGTCATTTTCCCATCAGGGTTGCCGGTGATCAATTGTTCTGGTCTGAATCCTTCTTTCCAGTTTCCCTTGTAGCCTGCTGTGTCGTGTCTGCATCTCCTGCTATCAGATAAGACAATTTCTTATTTTGTGTTTTTGCTATATTTTTGCATTTTGTCCTGCACTTCTGTGGGGGCCTTCGGGTCCCCTCCGGGGGCTTCTGCCCTCTCAGTTTAGTCCAGCCACTGTGTTTTGTACTTTTGCTTTTTCCAGTTTTTTCAGTGGCTGCTGTTTTGTTTTTGTTACACCAGAGAACTAATTTAGGTGGTAGAGGTCGTGTGATCTCAGGTGATTTTGAAATTAGTAGAGTTGGTGTTTTTTCAGGGTTTTCTGAGATTGCAGTAAGTACCCTTCCTATCCTTTTCTATTTAGATAGTTTGGGCCCCAGCGTTTGCTCATACTATTTTCTTTCTGTGTCAGTATTTCCTCTTGTCTAACCGCCATTACATGTTTGGGGGCTTTCTATTATCTTTGGGGTTCTGCTCCGGGGCAGATAGCTTTCCTATTTCTATCTTTAGGTGTAGTTAGTTTCTCAGGCTGTGACGAGGCGTCTAGGACCAACGTAGGAATGCTCCACGGCTGCCTCTAGTTGCGGTGGTTAGTCAGGGTAGTGCAATCTCATAGATTCCAACTGCTCTGGTGTATTTCCTTTTTTACCTGCACTCCTCAGCTACCGTAACATAACAGGTTTCCATGTAAATCTCTGAAATACGTGATTCAGACGGAATCCCTGGCGGACGATTCCCTATGAGGCATATGGAGGCACTGTGGATGCTGTCTGGCCTATGTCCCGGTGGTGTGCCTTTCTTTTTAGGCGTACATAAAAGGGTGATCAGCCACAGTTTTATGCACTTCTGAAAAGGATAATGCTGAACAGAGGCGTCTGCTGCCTCATTATAGTGAATGGATCCCTCAGGGGTATAATCTGAACCATGTCACTTGGAGATTTAGATGGAAACTCCAAAGTAAGTGCTCAGCGTAGAGCGCCAGATAAATGTGATCCCAAACATTGTGTAAAATGTCCTTTAGTCTAATCTTGCATTAATCTATTTATTACTCTTCATCTTCCGCTTCTATCATGTGTATTTTTGGACTATGAGATACGGCCACCGCCATCAGGGGCTTATCTACAGCATTCTGGAATGCTGTAGATAAGCCCCCGATGTCAGCTGAAAGAGAAGAAAAACTTGTTATATTATACTCACCCAGGGCCGGTCCGCCGTCCGGTCCGATGGGCGTCGCGGTCCGGTTTGGCGCCTCCCATCTTCAAGCGAAGCCGGCCTCTTCTTTCAGAGAGTGCGCCTGGAGCCGCGATGGAAAGAAGATGAGAGGTCCGGACCGGATGGAGGACCGCCCCTGGGTGAGTATAATATAACTATTTTTTCTTCTCTTTCAGGTGACATCGGGGGCTTATCTACAGAATTTCAATGGGAACCCCTGATGGCGGTAGCCATATCTCATAGTCCAAAAATGGGGTGACAGATTCCCTTTAATTTAATTTGTAAATACAGATATTAGAGTGATACAAAATGTATATAACAATAATTGCTGTTTTTATAGTTGTGAAAAATATTTATATTTCCATTAAAGCTAGAAAGTAACTTGCTTAAAGATCATGACACAGTGGCTCATGGTGCTGCACTCTAAGGGAAAAAAAAGTTGAAAGACGTGAGAGCATTTTCTCCATGACCTTGAACACGCCTTCTGGCAAGTGGAGTGTGTAAGGCAAATGGAGATATTAATGTTGGCAATTTGTCACAACATATTTATCAAGCCTTGGCATTCCAAGGAAGGACTTAAGATATTTCTTAGGGGCAGAGGTATTAGATGACATTGTACCAGTCACAATATAGACTTGATTTATTTACTATATAAACTTTTTTGTTAATTTACCTAAACTACTACACAATAAAATAGAACTATACACAATAAATGTTCGATTACTTGCTTTTCTGTGTATAATACTGCTAAATTATTTCCGAAAAGTAGAGATGCAACAGAACTGAATTTGTGTTACATAAGCATACTTTAGCAACTGACCCTTTACCCTTCTAAAATACTCTTCTAAAATGCTATAAGTTATTAAGTAATTATGATATAGATTGCTCTTATTTGATAAAACTGGTTACAATGATTAAAATCAAATGAATGCAGCACTGTTGACTCACGATTTTAATAATTGCAAGCCACTAATATTACCTGTCCAGCTGATGTTTGGGCATGCATTTTATAGAAATACTTTACTAGGGTAAGGCTAAAATCAATTTTACTTAGAAGCAGCTATATATACCATAAGAAGTGGATTTATGATTGGTTATTGCTCGGTTTTATGGGCCATAATGACATTTTATGCAAACTGTGTTTTACTTTCATTTTTATTATATACAACCTGCCAACTAAGTAAAACAACCTCACAATGATGTCCCACATGCCTATTAAATACAACAAACTCCGAAAGTTCCATGGGTAACACCTGCACAAAACTACTGAAAAACTGTTTCACTAGTTTTTTGGCGTGAAAAGATGCAAAATTTGCCCTTTTGATCCAGATTCAACAATGTTTTTTTAAAAAAACGGACATGACAAACTGCAATACAACTAATTTTCTACAATACTCGCCTGAAAACTGGTGCATGGTAAGGCAGAAATTGACTCAAAGCTGGCATAGATTACATTTCAGGAGCAAGTCATGGCACTAACTTTTCATGAATTTGACATTATGCATACTCGCGGCCAGGGTCTGACAAGTGGGTGCGGCCTCGCTCCATACACCTTTATTAAGCAATTATGGAGCAATGCCACACCCACTAGTCAGGTTCTGGCCATGAGCATGCATAACGCATACAACACCATCATTCCGGCTCATAAACCGGCGAATCCCCACAGTACTGGGGGATTCAAAAGGTTTGCAGTCAACCAGAGTGACTGCACTTATCATTTT
>JARQOD010000006.1:128133513-128190084 GCA_033576555.1 Oophaga sylvatica
TTAAAGGGAATCTGTCACCCCATTTTTGGCCTATGAGATACGGCCACCGCCATCAGGGGCTTATCTACAGCATTCTGTAATGCTCTAGATAAGCTACTCACCCAGGGGCGGCAAGCCATCCAGTCCGATGGGCGGCGCGGTCCGGTGCCTCCCATCTTCTAGCGAAGCCGGCCTCTTCTTTCCGTCCCGGCTCCTGCGCAGATGCACTGATCTGCCCTGGTGAGGGCAGAGCAGAGTACTGCAGTGCACAGGCGCTGGGAAATGTCAGAGAGGTCCGGCACCTGCGCACTGCAGTACTCTGCTCTGCCCTCACCAGGGCAGATCAATGCGCCTGCGCAGGAGCCGCGACGGGACGGAAAGAAGAGGCCGGCTTCGCTAGAAGATGGGAGGCGCCGAACTGGACCGGGACGCCCATCGGACGCAGAACTCCTCTGGGTGAGTATAATATAACTCGTTTTTCTAATCTTTCAGGTTACATCAGGGGCTTTTCTACAGCATTCCAGAATGCTGTAGATAAGCCCCTGATGGCGATGGCCGTATCTCATAGGCCAAAAATGGGGAGACAGATTCCCTTTAAAATGCTATGTCTCAATATGGGATACAAGCTGTGGAGATATAAAAGTGTGGAGTAACGTGGATTTTCAGCAACAACATGCACGTGTTCAATTTGGGGGAAGGAGCTTACTAACAGGACCAGAGGCCTCCACGTAAACCCCAGCATCAGCCTCCACATACACCCCACCAGCAGCAGCCTCTATATATCCCAGCAGCAGCCTCCACATACACCCCAGCAGCAGCAGCCTCCACATATACCCCAGCAGCAGCCTCCACATACACCCCAGCAGCAGCAGCCTCCACATATACTCCAGCAGCAGCCTCCACGTACACCCCAGAAGCCTCTATATACACCCCAGCAGCATCAGCAACAGCCTCTATATACACCCCAGCAGCCTCATATTTTGATGATCTGTTTAATAATTTCGTTCAGTTGTATTAAGTTCTATGAGCAATAACATTTAATGATAATGTATATATTTTACCCGGAAAATCCTGTGTATTCATTGCATTATTCTTAAATCTTCATAAATAAACTACATACATATTCTAGAATACCCGATGCATTAGAATCGGGCCATCATCTAGTTTACTATATAATCGTCTAATTCTGTCTGTCTGTAACGGAAATCCCGTGTCGCTGATTGGTCGAGCCCGGACCGGACGCGATCAGTCAGTGACAGGTGCAGTCCGGCCGTGAATTAGCGCAGGATTTGAACCACGCACGCTACCACTATTGTCGGGAGCTCAGCGGCACTAGCCGCTGATCTCCCGACGGTAGCCGCGGGTCATCTCCTGCCGCATGGAGGTCAGCGGCGACGCAACCGGGAGATGACCGGCGTCAGCAGGTCATCTCCCAGCTGCTCGCAGAGGAAGTACCCTGGCGGCCTCCACGTAAACCCCAGCAGCAGCCTCCACATACACCCCAGCAGCAGCAGCCTCCACATATACCCCAGCAGCAGCCTCTATATACCCCAACAGCAGCCTCCACATATACCCCAGCAGCAGCCTCCACATATACCCCAGCAGCAGCCTCCACATATACCCCAGCAGCAGCCTCTATATACCCCAGCAGCAGCCTCTATATACCCCAGTAGCAGCCTCCACATATACCCCAGCAGCAGCCTCCACATATACCCCAGCAGCAGCCTCCACATATACCCCAGCAGCAGCAGCCTCCACATATACCCCAGCAGCAGTTATATATTCATGTAATAGTTTATATATTTTGATGATCTGTTTAATAATTTCGTTCAGTTATACTTAGTTCTGTGAGCAATAACATTTAATGATAATGTATATATTTTACCCGGAAAATCCTGTGTATTCATTGCATAATTCTTAAATCTTCATAAATAAACTACATACATATTCTAGAATACCCGATGCGTTATAATCGGGCCACCATCTAGTAATGTAATAAATAGGGTGTTCATGTAATGCTGCATGAACTGCTAAGGTCTCTTTCACACATCAGTTTTTTGCCGTCAGTCACAATCCGTAGGCTCGACGGATCCGTCGCAGATTGTGAAAAACTGATGCGACGGATCCGACTGGCGAAAAAGGGTGTGATAACAGATGATACAAAGGCCCTGGTTTTGAAGAAAATTTTGTATGGGAAAAACAGGGATAGTTAGAGAAGTATATTGAGGCAATAGGCCAGTCTGAAGAAATGCGTTTTTAGGCCTTGCTTAAAACTGTGGGTATTGGAGATTAATCAAATTGTCCTGGGTAATTTATTCCAAAGAACTGGCGCAGTACACAAAAAATCCTGGAGATGGGAGTGGGAGGCTTGGCTTATTGAGGATGTTAATCTTAGGTCATTAGCAGAACAGAGGGCATGGGTAGGGTGGTAGACTGAGAAGATGGAGGAGATGTAGGGTGGTGCCGAGGCGTGGAACACTTTCTGGGGGAGTGTAACAAGTTTGATTTGAATTAAATTACATTTAATCGGTGTAACAGTTGGCGAGGAACATGATCCTGGCTGTGACATTCAGGACAGATTAGAGAGGGGAGAGTTTGGAAAGAGGGAGACTGATTCGTAGAGAATTACAATGGTCCAGACGAGAATGAATAAGAGCAACAGTAAGAATTTTTGCATAGTCGAAAGTAAGAAAAGGTCGAATTATAGAAATGATTTTGAGGTGTAGATGATTTGAGCGAACAAGTGATCGGATGTGGGGAGTGAATGAAAGCTCTGAATCAAAAAGGACCCCAAGACAGCTGGCATGTTGCTGGGAAGTAAAGGTAGAACCGCACACGTAAATGAAAATACTGGCATAGGTAGGTTAGACTGGTTTCACACTTGCGGATGGAGGTGCTGCGGAGGGCTGCGTACTTCCTCCGTGAAGCTGCGGAGGGCTGCGTACTTCCTCCGTGAAGCTCCGCCCACTGCTGCACCTCCTCCGGTCAGCTCCGCCTATGTCTGCATGCGGCCTGAGCACCTATATTTAACATGGGTAAGCAGGGCCATGCGGATGCCTCCACATGCGTCGCTTTGACGGTGCGGCGACCGCAACAAAATGCAACATGTTGCGTTTGGTGCAGGTCACCGCACCATCAAAACAACACATGCGGAGGCATCAGCATGGCCCTGCATACCTATGTTAAATATAGGTACTCAGGCCGCATGCAGAATGCATGCAGACATAGGCGGAGCTTCACAGAGGAAGTAAGCATCCCTCCGCAGCACCTTCATCTGCAAGTGTGAAACCAGCCTTAGTGGGGGGAGGAAACACAAGGAGTTCAGTTTTTAAAGGTTCAGTTTCAGATAGAGGGAGGACATTATGTTAGAGACAGCGGAACAAGAAAACCAGGAGAGAATGGTGTCCTTGAGGCTGATAGAGCATAGCATAGTGAGAAGTAACTGGAGATCCACCAGGAATCCAGGAGAATAAGCAGGGAGTAGTGACCATTAGATTCAGCGGTCATTAAAGACTTTAGTGAGGCTAGTTTCAGTAAAGTGTAAAAAAGAGGAAACCGGATTGTAGAGGGTTAAGAAGAGAGTTATCTAAGAGACAGTGGATTAGATGGGAGTCTTCCAGGGGTTTAGAGATAAAGGTAAGATTTTTGACAGGTCTATAGTTAGCAGCACAGCTTTGGTCGAGGGACGATTTGTAATGGATGTATGCTGGCATGTTTAAATGAGGAGGGAAAGATAACGGAAGAGGGGGAGACTTTGAATATCTTTGTTAGGAGAGTGGTCACAGATGGGGAAATGAACTGGAGGAAATGTGAGGTAATAGGGTCACTGGTGCAAGTAGTAGGGTGAGAAGATGCTAGAAGCCTGATCATTTCTTCTTCCGTGACTGGTTCAAAGACAGAGAGTGAGCTAGATGCCGTCGGGAAAGGAGGACAGTGAAGAGATTGGGAGAAATTTCCTGTTGGATATGGTCACTTTTTTTCTTCGAAATAATTGGCCAGATCATCAGCGCTGAGATCTGTAGTCGGGGCATGCAGTCTTGGATTGAGGAGGAAATGAAAAGTGTCAAAGAGACATTTAGGATTCCTGGATAGTGAGGTAATGAGGGTGTTGAAGTTTGTTTGTAGAGGTGAAGGGTGGAGTTGTATGTTTTAAGCATAAACTTATAATGGATGAAATCTTCAGACAGATTGGATTTTCTCCACAGACGTGCAGCGCACCTGGAGCACCGCTGTTTGCAGTGTGTGCGTGTACCATAAACATGCACACTCGGCTTTTCCAAAGATGCATACCGTATTTTTCTGACTATAAGACGCAGTTTTCTCCCCAAAAGTTTTGGGGAAAATGGGGATGCGTCTTAGAGCAGGAATATACTCACAAATACTGTGGCGGCGGTCCCGGTCCGACGCTGCAGGGCGATGTAGCCTCCTTTTTAAGGCTGGTGCGGCAGTTGTGCTCTGGGATGCAGAAGGGCTCCGCCGGCATGTTGTGAAAGCCCCAGCAGATCCATTGCTGCGATGTGGGAGGCCTTCGGGAAAATGGCCGCCGGGGGCAGCGCATGCTCAGATTCAGATCTCGGCATTTCGAGACGAGATCTCGTTGATAAGATCTCAATCTGAGCATGCGCCATCCCCGGCGGCCATTTCCCGGAGACCACCGCATCGCAGCAATGGATCCACGGGGGCCTCCAGGCTTTCACAACATGCTGGTGGAGCCCCACCGCATCCCAGAGGACGACCGCCGCACCCCAGAGCATGACCACAGCACCACGAAAGCACCTGTCGCAAAATGCCGGCGGAGCCCCGCCGCATGACAGAGCACCACCGCACCAGCCTTGGATGGGATTTCCCGAAGGCCACCGCACCAGCCTGGACCACCAAACAACCCCTGTGACCACACTCCTCTGTGACCACTCCTCCACCTGTGCCGATCCCCCCTCCCCGGTAAGCTGAATTTGGACTGTAAGACGGACCCCCATTTGACACATTATTTTTTTTTCCTATTTTCCTTCTGAATAGTCTGGTGCATCTTATATTTTGAAAAATATGGTATTTAATTAATGGGTAAAGGTGAATATGCTGTTGTTGACTCCTCTCGCAACAGTTTATCATCCTTATAAACAAGACATAACAAACAATCCTTAAAAGAAAAACACAACTATCACACTCCCTAACCTTTCTCTGCCTCTTCCTTTTTTACATTTTTCCGTCAGACCCTGGTGACTTCTTTCAACAGTAACCCCATACTCCATACACTCAACAGCAATACATATTCCTGCATACAGAGATGCTATCTAGTGACTGACTACCTCATCATAAAATATGGCTGGACTATACAAACCAAGCACTTTTCACTGATAATGCTTCATACACTTCAATTGTCGATTAAAGAACAACAAAGCGGATTTTTTCACCAAAGGTATCAATGTAATCAGTATTGCAGCGCCTTTACACCCATGTCTTACTTTACATTACGAAACTGTGCTGACAGGTTCTCTTTAACTATTCAAAAATTCAATGCAAACATACATCTTAGCACCCACAGAGTGCTGCTGCAAATTTTCATTTGTTTGTGTTCACTCAAAAGTATGTCACGCTAGTTTATAACAAAGGCTGTCTTCAAACTGTTTTTTTTTCCAGATACCATTTTTACAACATCTATAATGGATATGATACAATCCACAATAATTCATTATTATCTGTCACGATGCATTAGTATCAGGTATGAGTAAAGCTGCTTCACTGGTTTGATATAAAGTATAAAAGAAAAATTAACATAAGTGGGGCTCTATAAGCTGGGAACGTTCAATCATTGGTAGACATGGAGTTCCCCTTTAAAAGAGTTGTCGGGGACATAAAGATTAATGGCCAGGGTATGACAACCTGAACTGTCCGAGGGGTAGGTCACTGATGTCTGATCAATGAGGGAGCGACACCCAGCACACCTGCCGATCAGCTGTGACAGGTGTCGGCTGCACAGCACAGCTCCACTGACTGTGTAGTGGCTATGGCCAGGTACTGCACATCTGCAGTCTATTTATCAACAGGGGCCGGATGTGTATTACTTGGCCGCGGAATCTATTCAGCCGACGGAGCTGTGCTGTGCCTGTCCAAGGAAAGAATTCGCTGCACGCAAGAGTTTGGTCTGCTATTCAGATCGCAATCAGTCATGCATGTTAATGAGTGCGTGGAAATCATCAGACTGCACTAGGATGACATCTGATAGCAGTCCGATTTCCACGGCCTAACAGAATGGAGAAGATGGAGACTTTTTTTCTCCATCGCCTCCTGACACGAGAGAATCAAAGCACACTATGCTTATACTCTGACCAAAGTTTGATCAGAGTTTCATTTGCATAAATCAGCCCAATTCTCCCGGATGAGAGAATCCACTTGCCGCGTGAACCTGCCCTAAGGATAGGCCATCAATGGTAAAGTCTCGGACAACCCATTTAAATGTTTGTCGCTTTTTTTTGTTCCCCATAAAGAAAAGTTAAATATTGGTAGTGGTCTGACAGCTGAAAGCCCCATTACTCTGAGTTTTTATAGAAAAGAAATGTTAGCAATAGAGATGAGCAACTTTTCCTTTTTTCGGGTCGAGTCGGGTTTCGTGAAACCTGACTTTCTCAAAAGTCGAGTCGAACGAAGTCGGCCGACTAACGGAAATGGTGAGGTTGGAGTCGAAAATCCGGGTCAATGGGGAATAAAAGTCGTCAGGGAGTGGAGGACAGTAAACACACCTACAGTGCCCATTTTCAGAGCCAGCAGGCGCCTCAGCCAAGGAGCGGTGCGTGCGGATTTGAGCGGCGCAGGATTCAAATCCCCCGCCAAAGCGGAGTGTGCCACCCGGCTTTGGTATGTGTGTGTGTGCGAGGCTATGTGTGTGCGTGTGTATGCAGGCATCATCGATGGGACTACAAGTAACATCCGACCATGCCTGCTACACTGTCAGTGAGTGACACATTAGCCAATGAAGGGACAGTAGTAGTCCCATCATCCGGCTAATGTGTTGAATGTAAAAAAAACATACATTACGTACACAACATACAGAACATGCAACATATAACACATAACATACATATAACATACAACACATAACATACAGAACATACATATAACATACAACACAACATACAGTACATATAACACATAACATACAGTACATACATATAACACATAACATACAGAACATACATACAACACAACATACAGAACATACATATAACATACAACACATAACATACAGAAAATATATAACATACAACACATAGCATACAGAACATACATATAACATACAACAAATAACATACAGTACATACATATAACATAAAACACATAACATACATATAACAGACAACACATAACATACAACACATAACAAACAGAACATACATAAACATACAGAACATACATAACATACAATACAATATACAGAACATACATATAACATACAACACATAACATACAGTACATACATATAACATACAACACATAACATACAGTACATACATATAATATAAAACACAACATACAGAACATATATATAACATACAACACAACATACAGAACATGCATATAACATACAACACAACATACAGTACATACATATAACACATAACATACAGAACATACTATACACATAATATACAACACATAACTTAGAGTACATACTCACCAATCACTTATTCCTCGATGCCATCGTCTCCTGTAATAAAAATAAAATAATAAAGCAACCTATACGTCACCTGTCCGTCGTAGTCCAGTTATTACCGAGTGTCCCACGACGATCTCCGGTATAGAACGTTGACATCGGGTGATGTCAGCGCTCTACACCGCTCCTGATACGCTCAGAGGCCGGGAGAGAATGACGTCACTTACGTTCATTCTCTCACTGGCAATAAAGGGTGAGAAAATTCCCACACAGCATTGCCATAAAGTGAGAGAATGAACTCAGGTAACTTCAGTGATGGACTGCAGGAGCCATTGTCTCCTGTCAGTGCATCAGTGAGAGGCCCTACAGAGCAGTGGCATCACCTGATGTCACTGTTCTATAGGGGAGACTGTCGTGGGACATTCGTTATTAATTGGACTGCGTCGGACAGGGAGTATACGGTTGTTTTATTTTTTACTTTTTATTACAGGAGAATGAGGGCGTCGCTTGGATCTGAGTGTGTAATAAAGATATGAAAACCGTGTTGTTTTATTTCATTGAAATACTTTATTCTTATGCGTGTTTTTTTTAACCCTTTATTAATATAAGATTAATAATGGAGAGGCGTCTTATTGACGCCTCTATTATAATTATTATCCGTGCTTAAAGTCACCTTACAATAGCAAGGTGATATTAACCCCTTATTACCCCTTATCTATCTATCATCTATTTATCTATTATCTATCTATCTATTATCTATTATCCAGATATCTGTCTATCTATCTATCTATTATCTATCTGTCTATCTGTGTGTGTAATGGAGCATGGCTGCGGGCGGCAGCTCAGCCAATGAGCGGTACCGCGTGGCTTTGAAGGCGCGGGATTCAAATCCCCCGCCAAAGCCACGCGGCACCGCTCATTGGTGGCTCAGCCAATGAACGGTTCGGGATTCAAATACTCCGCCCCTCCGGCTGAGCCAATGAGCGGTGCCACACGGATTTGAATCCCCTGCCAATGTAAGGTTCTGTGTACATGTTCCTGAAACTCAGTTTGTTCGTCAGCCATTTTACTTTCTGTCTTGCTGCAGCTATCTTGCCCTCAGTCAAAATGGAGTTTCCAGATTGCATGTTCCCGCCCTGATTCTCTCCTTTTGCTTCTTAAGCAGCCACAGCTGAGCAATCAGTGCTTCAGAATCTAGCCTGCAGTGAACCTGTGACCTGACTCCTAAAGCCTTGGACCTTGTACTCCAGCTATTCCTACTGAGGAACTCTGAAGCACTTGTGGACTCTGAACCCTGCTCTTTGAAAGACCACGTTTGCATGGACTTACGGTAACAGAGAAGAAGATCCTGAACCTGTTGTGGAGAGTGATTGCTGAGCTTAGATTACTCTGGCCTGCTGTGTCTCCTGCTTCTGTGTCTGCAAACTGTGTGACTATTTTTGCCAACTTGTATGAAGTAATACAAGACTTTCTATATCAAACCTGTGTCTCATGTATTTTCATCGCACCCAAGCACAAGACGCTATATGAACTGTACTACATACATTACAAGATTCTGAAGCCAAAACGTTAGTGTCTGCTGGGTCTGGAAAGGCTGTGTCTGCTGTAACTGTGGATATCGGATGTCCGGTTGTACTTTCTGTGATGACAGTGGTTGTGACTTCTCACAACCATTCCAGGTGAGCAATTCCCTTAAGTGTTTTTTTTTCTGCAGTGTTACCACAGGTAAACACTATTGTTTTTTTTTTTCTCTTTTCTCTTTTTTGTCTGCTGTAACTGTGGATATCAGATGTCCGGGTGAACTTTCTGTGATGATAGTGGTTGTGACTTCTCACAACCATTCCAGGTGAGCAGTTCCCTTAATTTTTTTTTCTCTCTGCAGTGTTACCACAGGTAAACACTATTGTTTTTTTTTCTCCTCTCCTTCCAGTACTCCTGTCTTAAAAGATCTGGAAAATGGAGGCCCGCATAAAGGAACTTTGCGGAGTGACTGATAATATCCTTGCAGATTTGCAGAATATAAAGACCCGTTTTTCAAGCCTACAGGACCTCACTAATCACAATTTGCAAGTGTTTGGACAGACTGCCCAGGATTTGCGAGCCAGGATTGAGGTTCTAGAAGA
This sequence comes from Oophaga sylvatica, assembly GCA_033576555.1. Taxonomy (NCBI): domain Eukaryota; kingdom Metazoa; phylum Chordata; class Amphibia; order Anura; family Dendrobatidae; genus Oophaga; species Oophaga sylvatica. The sequence continues at coordinate 128,143,264 of JARQOD010000006.1, forward strand.
GCGAGTCCAGGCTCCTGCCGTAGCCCCGAGTTCTGGGATTCCCAAGTTGCCCCCTTTTCGTTTTGGCGGTGAACGTGAGAAATTCAGGGGAATTATTAATCAATGCAATCTTTTTTTTCTGCACATGCTTCACAATTTCCCACTGAACGATCTAAGGTGCTTACTATAATTATGTTGCTTACCAACAAGGCTTTGATGTGGGCAAACCCTCTGATTGAGACTGAGGATGATTGTTTGAATCACCTTGATGCTTTTATTTCAGCCATGGGGCAGGTGTTTGATGACCCCAATCGAGGTGCAACAGCTGAAGCAGCCATGTTAGCTTTGCGCCAAGGTAAGCACTCGGTAGCTGAATATGCCTTGGATTTCAGGAGATGGGCCCTTGATACCACCTGGGACAGTTCCGCCAAAAAATCTATTTTTCGAAAGGGGTTATCTCCACTGATTAAGGATGAACTTGCTCGTGCCGACCCTCCCACTGCGTTAGGTGACTTTATTAACTACTGCATCCGTATTGATACTCGTCTGACTGAACGCAGGCAAGAGAGATGGTTCGAAAGCAATCGCACTAACCTTTTCCTACCTTCCTCTCCAGCTAAGGAACCTTTGAGTAGGATTACACGGGAACCTGAACCTGAACCCATGCAGGTAGACTCTTTACAACGACGGGTTAGTGATGCACGCAAGGAACATCGTTTTAAGGAAAATCTATGTTTCTATTGTGGTAAGTCAGGGCACTTCATTATAAACTGCCCCAGCCGTTCTCGTAAGACTACTGCAGCACTCATTCATTGTGAGTGTTGCGAGAGGGGACTGTCAGGTCCGAGCCTCAGGCTCCAGAGAGATCTGCAGCAACAGATCTTGATTTCTCGGACTTAAACTCCGTTACCTTTGAGGACGTTGACTGTGTAAACGCTGCCATTTTTCAAGTTTCCTCAGCGGTGTCCCAGCTGAGTTGTAAGAAAAACAATTCTCATTGCTTTCTTTCCATCAAACTCTGGGTTGACTCAGCTTGGGTGTCTAGCTCTGCTATGATCGACTCAGGGGCAAGTGGAAATTTTATGGATGTCTCCTTTGCTCTGAAACAGGGGATACGTTCAGTGAAGAAGGCTACTCCAGTACAGATGGAAACTGTGGATGGCTCCCTGCTGACCTCTGGACCAGTGGATCAGGAAACAGAGCCTTTGAGGGTTCTTATGGGTAAAGATCATCAAGAGAAACTGTCCTTTATGCTTATCTCTTCTCCCCACTTTCCCATTATTCTAGGGCTACCATGGCTGCAGGCTCAGAATCCTACCATTAACTGGGAGACCAAGGAATTACACTTTCCAGAGAAACAGATGAGTCCAAAAGTTTCAGCTTGCTCTGTTCCTAAAGGAACCATGTCAGTCCCTGAACTACCAGCTGTATACCAGGACTATGTGGATTTATGTGACAAGAAGAACGCTGACCAGCTTCCTCCTCACCGTCCATATGATTGTCCAATTGAATTATTGCCTGGAGCAGAGATACCTTTTGGTAAGATCTACCCCCTGGCGGGGCCCGAGCTAAAGGCTTTAAAGGATTACATAGACGAAAATCTAGCCAAGGGCTTCATACGCCCCTCTTCATCTCCTGCAGGTGCACCCATCTTCTTTGTAAAGAAGAAAGATGGATCTCTGAGACCATGCGTAGACTATAGGGAACTCAATAAGGTTACTATTAGAAACCGTTATCCATTGCCTTTAATCCCTGAGTTATTGGAGAGAGTGCGACATGCCAAAATTTTCTCTAAACTAGATCTTCGTGGGCCTATAACTTAGTCCGTATTAGACCTGGGGATGAATGGAAGACTGCATTCAGGTCACGCTATGGACACTTTGAATATCTAGTTATGCCTTTTGGTCTGAGTACCGCCCCAGCCACTTTCCAACACTTGGTGAATGACATCTTCAGGGATCTCCTAGATACATTCGTGGTAATTTATTTGGATGATATTCTAATTTTTTCTAACTCCACAGAGGAACATCATGGACATGTGAGAATGGTCTTGGAACGTCTAAGACAAAATCATCTTTACATCAAACTTGAAAAGTGTGAATTCCATAGGACCGAAATTCAATTTCTGGGGTATGTACTGTCTACACAAGGAATTAGTATGGATGGAAGCAAAACCCAAGCCATCAAGGATTGGCCAAGTCCTAGAAATGTGAAGGAGGTACAGCGCTTCATCGGGTTTGCCAACTTCTATAGACGTTTCATTAGAAATTTCTCTGAGGTAGTGTCACCTATCACCCAACTTACCCGGAAAGAGTCTAGGTTCTCCTGGACTCCCCAAGCCCAGGAAGCATTTTCCCGTCTAAAAGATAAATTTACCACTGCACCTATCCTAGTACATCCCAACCCCGAGCTTGCCTTCATAATAGAGGTGGATGCTTCAGACTGTGCCGTTGGAGCTATACTCTCTCAGAGAACAGGTGAGAAGAATGTCTTGCATCCCTGTGCCTTCTTTTCCCAGCAGTTGTCTTCGGCTGAGAGGAACTACGATGTGGGCAATAGAGAGTTGTTGGCCATTATTGCCGCCTTCAAAGAATGGAGACGCCTTCTTCAGGGAGCTGCACAGCAAATAGTCCCTGACAGATCATCGTAACCTTGAGTTTATCAGGTCGGCTAAGTGCCTGACTCCTCGCCAGGCTCGCTGGAATCTTTTCTTAAACCAATTTAATTTTATCATTTCTTATAGACCAGGATCGCGCAATGGAAAGGCTGATGCACTCTCTAGGATTTACTCAGCAGAGACACGTCCAATTACTCCTCCTAAGACTATTCTTCCTGACTCTAGATTCCTAGGAGTAATTCATAATCAAGACCTACTTAAGGACATCAAGGAAGCATACCATGCGGATTCCTTTTTGGCACAACCCCCAAGGGACGTAAGTCTTGTCTTTAAGAATGGTGTGTGGATTCAGGGACAACGCCTGTATATTCCTGAAACAGTCAGATTGAGAGTATTGCAACTCATTCACGATTCCAAGATAGCTGGGCATAGAGGAATTCTAAAGACACAGGAATTTCTCTCTCGTTTCTTTTGGTGGCCCACTTGCAGGAAGGATGTTTTAAACTATGTCACTTCATGTGAAGTCTGTGCAAGATGCAAAACACCTCGCTCCTCACCAACTGGTCTGTTACAGCCTCTTCCCACCCCGTCCCGCCCGTGGGGATCCATTTCTATGGACTTCATTGTGGAGTTACCAACCTCTCAAGGAAGAACACCATTCTAGTGGTGGTTGACCGTCTAACAAAGGCAGCTCATTTTATCCCTTGTGTCGGCTTACCCACTGCAAAACAGACATCAGATTTGATGATTAAAGATGTGTTTCGCTTACATGGAGTACCGGATGAGGTTATTTCGGATCGAGGGGTGCAATTCACTTCTAGGTTTTGGCAAAATTTCTGTGCAGCATTGGACATTAAAGTAAACCTTTCTTCTGCTTTTCATCCCCAGACTAATGGACAGACCGAACGAACCAATCAAACCCTGGAGCAGTATCTCCGCTGCTTTATCTGCCACCTACAGGATGATTGGGTGGATCTACTTCCATTAGCTGAGTTCTCGTATAACAACTCTCAGAGTGCCTCCACTAAGCAGTCTCCTTTTTACTCTAATCTAGGTTATCATCCTAACATTCTACCACGATTTCCCATAGAAACGCCTTTACCAGCAGTGGCTGAAAGAATCACGTCTTTACAGAAGAATATGGATCTTCTAAAGGAGAATCTGGAATCGGCTCAGGAAAGGTACAAGAAAGCAGCAGATAAATTTCGTAAACCTGCACCAGCTTTCAAGGTAGGAGACTTGGTCTGGCTGTCAACCAGAAATCTTAAGTTAAGGATTCCATCGTCTAAGTTGGGACATAAGTACATTGGACCCTATAAAATCAGTAAAATTATAAGTGCTGTTGCTTGTCGTCTTCAACTGCCCAGAACTATGAGAATTCACCCTGTCTTTCATGTATCCCTACTAAAGGCTGCGACACCCAATACGTTTCCTGGACGTTCTTCTCCTTGCCCTGACCCAGTGCTAGTCGATGGTCAGGAAGAATTTGTGGTGGAAAGGATTTTAGATTCCAGGTTGTATAGAAATCAGTTACAATATCTGATTAAATGGCAGGGCTACCCAGTGGAGGACAACTCATGGGAACCAGTCAATAACGTTAATGCTCCTCGCTTGCTCCGTCAGTTTCATCAAGGTACCCACACAAGCCTGGCCTGAGGTCATCCGGAGGTTGTCCCTAAGGGGGAGTAATGTAAGGTTCTGTGTACATGTTCCTGAAACTCAGTTTGTTCGTCAGCCATTTTACTTTCTGTCTTGCTGCAGCTATCTTGCCCTCAGTCAAAATGGAGTTTCCAGATTGCATGTTCCCGCCCTGATTCTCTCCTTTTGCTTCTTAAGCAGCCACAGCTGAGCAATCAGTGCTTCAGAATCTAGCCTGCAGTGAACCTGTGACCTGACTCCTAAAGCCTTGGACCTTGTACTCCAGCTATTCCTACTGAGGAACTCTGAAGCACTTGTGGACTCTGAACCCTGCTCTTTGAAAGACCCACGTTTGCATGGACTTACGGTAACAGAGAAGAAGATCCTGAACCTGTTGTGGAGAGTGATTGCTGAGCTTAGATTACTCTGGCCTGCTGTGTCTCCTGCTTCTGTGTCTGCAAACTGTGTGACTATTTTTGCCAACTTGTATGAAGTAATACAAGACTTTCTATATCAAACCTGTGTCTCATGTATTTTCATCGCACCCAAGCACAAGACGCTATATGAACTGTACTACATACATTACAGCCAAAGCCGCGCAGCCAGGGGCGGCTAAGCCAATGAGCTGTGCCACGCGGCTTTGGTAGGGGATTTGAGGGTATGTGCACACGTTGCAGATTTGACTGCTGAATTTTCTGCACAAAAACAGGACCTCTTGGCAGAAAACGCAGATGCATTTCTGATGCGTTTTTTCATGCGGATTTGTATGCTTTTTTGTAAGCTAAATAAAGATATGTTATTTAACAAAAAAAGGTTTGTGACGTCATTTCTTATCCAACCTCCTCTTTTACATTTGTCCAACCCATGCTCCATTACACAAACAGACAGATAGATAGATAATAAATAGATAGCTAGATAATAGATAAATAGATAATAGATAGATAGATAATAGATAGAAAGATAATAGATAAATAAGATAGATAGATAGATAGATAGAAGTGATAGACAGATAGATAGAAGATAGACAGATAGATAGAAGATAGACAGATAGATAGAAGATAGATAGATAACAGAAAGACAGATAATAGATAGATAGATAATAAATAAATAGATTGATAGATAATAGAAAGACAGATAGATACATAGATAATAGATATATAGATATTACATAGATAATAGATAGAATGGGACATCAATAGTTAAAGACAAACGCGCACACACGCACACAAAATCTTCACGCAATAGCGTTAATTTTAAAAAAAATGGGAGAAAAATGGCGTGGGCTCACGCACAAGGCTCGGACCAATATTTCTAGCATGGGAAGGGGTTAAAACCCATGCAGCTTCCCAGACTATGAATATCAGCCTGCAGCTAGCCTTTACTGGCTATTAAAATAGGGGGACCCAAAAGAAATGACGTGGGGTCCCCCAGTATTTTATAGCCAGAATGCTACACAGACAGCTGCGGGCTGATATTCATAGCCTAGGAAGGGGCTATGGATATTGGCGCACCCCCTGGCTAAAAATACCAGCACTCAGCCGCTCCAGAATTGGCACATCTGTACGATGCGCCAATTTCGGCACTTAGCCCCTCTCTTCCCACTCCCCTGTAGTGGTGGGATATGGGGTAATAAGGGGTTAATATCACCTTACTATTGTAAGGTGATATTAAGCCCGGTTAATAATAGAGAGGCGTCAATAAGACACCTATCCATTATTAATCTTATATTATTAAAGGGTTAAAAAAAACACACACATAAGAATAAAGTATTTTAATGAAATAAAACACCACACGGTTTCATATCTTTATTACATGCTCAGATCCAAGCGACGCCCTCGTTCTCTTGTAATAAAAAGTAAAAAAATAAAACAACAGTATACTCCCTGTCAGACGCAGTCCAATTAATAACAAATGTCCCACGACGCTCTCCCCTATAGAACAGTGACATCAGGTGATGCCACTGCTCTGTAGGGCCTCCCAGTGGTGCACTGACAGGAGACAATGGCTCCTGCAGTGCATAACTGAGGTTACTTGAGTTCATTCTCTCACTTTATGGCAATGCTGCGTGGGAATTTTCTCACCCAGCATTGCCAGTGAGAGAATGAACATAAGTGATGTCATTCTCTCCAGGCATCTGGGCGATGTCAGCGTATCACAGGAGCGGTGTAGAGGGCTGACATCACCCGATGTCAGCGTTCTATACCGGAGATCGTTGTGGGACACTCGGTAATAACTGGACTACGAAGGACAGGTGATGTATACTGTAGGTTGCTTTATTATTTTATTTTTATTACAGGAGACGATGGCATCAGGGAATAGGTGATTGGTGAGTATGTACTCTATGTTCTGTATGTTATGTGTTATATGTATGTTCTGTATGTTGTGTTGTATGTATGTTCTGTATGTTATGTGTTGTATGTTATATGTATGTTCTGTATGTCATATGTTGTATGTATGTTCTGTATGTTATGTGCTGTATGTTATATGTATGTACTGTATGTTATGTGTTATATGTATGTTCTGTATGTTATGTGTATGTCTGTGTTATTGTTTATGTTATGTGTATGTTCTGTGTTATATGTATGTTATGTGTTATATGTTCTGTATGTTGTGCATGTAATGTATGTTTTTTTTACATTCAACACATTAGCTGGATGATGGCTAATGTGTCACTCACTGACAGTGTAGCAGGCATAGCCGGATGGGACTTGTAGTCCCATCGGACGATGCCTGCATTCACACACACTCACAGCCTCGCGCGCGCGCACACACACACATACCAAAGCCGGGCGGCACCGCTCAGCCAATGGCGGGGGATTTGAATCCCGCGCCGCTCAAAGCGGCGCGGCACCGCTGCACATGTCATCTCGTTGCCCACAGTGTACGTCCTTGCTCATTGGTGAAAAAAAGGCGCCTGCAAGCAGTCGGGGAAAACAGACTTGGGCGCTCAGGTCGACGACCGCTCGGCCGACTGCACTTTGGCTAAAATTGGTGACTTTTGAATCTGACAGACCTGTTTCGCTAAACTCTAGCTTGCAATTTTTTTGCATAGAAATATTTTTATGTGCGATTATCTCTCCAGGTAATTCAGTAACAGCATTTGCTCAACACGATTCTTGACAACAATCATAAAATGCTATCATAAAATCTCTCAGCACGGCAGAACATAAGATTGTGGATTAAACTGACAGTATGTGTTACACGTAAATCAAGAATAATTTGAGATCAAAGAAAGCTTTTCCTGGGTTTCTTGAATGAATTCTGTTTTGTCTAAGCTATGGAGCTAAAAAGGTAAATTTCTCGAAAAAACAGATTTCTCATGAATCATTTATGAGCAAATGGCTCTTAATGGGAGTATGGTTAGACAGGACCAGGGAGTGTATTTTACAACGCCAATGTTATATTTAAAAATGACATTGTACGGAGTAGGAGGATGGGAATATGACTTGCAGCAGAATTCACATACCTCTGCTGAAGAAGTTTACCTTAAAATATTGAGAAATAGTGAACACTTTATTTAGTAAATTGTGCCACTTTCATCACATTGAAGCTTGAATCTAAAGAATCAGCGACTGCTGCGGCCAGGATCCAGAGTACTGCTGTCTTAGCATCTCTCTAGGTACACAATTAGAAGCACTTATACCATAGTCTGCTATTAATAGTGTATGGATAGGACGGAAGAACAATTGTTTACCACTTGCACTCACAGCTACAACTTACTACAGGCTTATGCCGCGACTCTAGAGACTTCATTATAAAATCCCCTACTTACTCAGCAACTGAGCACAAACATGTCACATAAGTGGAAATGATAATCCTTTAAATCATCAGCTGAAAATCACACCTTCCTAGTTTACATTGCAGCTTCCTGTAATTATGCTTGGAGGCTGTTTGAGTGAATACTGCATTCAGCAGTAAATGAAATTTGCATAATACTTTCTCAACTTTCTGATTAACATGCACATTTTAGAGTAAGATCATTAAAGTTACTGAAAGCTTGCTACCAGGCAATATTTTACTTGCATGCACATTTCCATTGCTATCTTATATTCATAATTTGGCAAGTAAAAAATACAGTTACAGTCCTATCAGAAATGAATACTGCCTTTAACAACATGCCAAAGTGCAAAATAAAAAAATGCAAAGACGAACACTAGCTGAGCTATAGAAATAAGCCAACTGCTTAAGAAAGGAGTATAAGGCCACAGCGATAATAGCAAATAGACACAAAGCAGATTTAGGATGCCCCAAAATACCTCATACAAAAAAAATGCAACTTGAGAGGTTACAAAATGTCAAAGTGACAAATGGCTGAATTTCTTTGGGTGACTATGCCAGATTTCCATCGCTATATAAGATAGCCCTCATTGAAAGTGTGAAATGGCCAGTGAAGATGTCAGAATAGAGTCTACATATTTCTGATTAGTACAATAACCAGTTTTGCTCAGGTGTATATTTCTTACCCAAGAAATAGAAGGATCTATGAAAATTAAAATGTAAATAGTTTATTAGACAGATATATATATATATATATATATATATATAAAAATCTTAAAATATGAGGAATGCCGCAAAAAAAGGGACACACTACATGTCTAACATCAACAATAATGAGTGCTTAGATATAGCATAGTGTCAGAACAGAGGGGATAGTCATATAGTAGACCAAGAAGCGAGGCGAAACGCACATCAGGGTTAACGGACACAACCCCTGACATTCTCTATGCCCCAATGAATACTGCAACAATAAGTAATATTTACTAACTTGTATTTTGGATTCACTTTGGGCATGATGATCATACATGATTTTAGGTTGTAACAAATGTCTTGGAAGGGGAACTATAACAGTCAAGTATCAATTACTTGGTTTACTATATGACTGTATAGATCACATACACTGCTAACACATCCTAGATGTGAATGAATGAAATATTCTCATTGAATACCTTGTTCTGTACAAAGTTGAATGTGCTGACAACAAAATTACACAAAAATCATCAATGGAAATAAAATGTATTAACCAATGGAGGCCTGGATTTGGAGTCACCCACAAAATTAAAGTGGAATGTAATGTCCTTAAAACATTGACTAGTTTTAAGGACATTACATTCCACTCTAATTTTGTGCTCAGTATTGTGTGTGGCCTCCATGTGCCTGTATGACCTCCCTACAACGCCTGGCCATGCTCCTGAGGGATCTCCTCCCAGACCTAGAATAAAGCATCAGCCAACTCCTGGACACTCTGTGGTGCAACGTTGGTGGATGGAGCAAGACATGATGTCCCAGATGTGCTAAATCGGATTCAGGTCTGGGGAACGGGCGGGCCAGTCTATAGCTTCAATGCCTTCATCTTGCAGGAACTGGTGACGACACACTCCAGCCACATGAGGTCAAGCATTGTCCTGCATTAGGAGGAACCCAGGGCCAACTGCACCAGCATATGGTCTCACAAGGGGTCTGAGGATCTCATCTCGATACCTAATGGCAGTCAGGCTACCTCTGCCGAGCACATGGAGGACTGTGCGGCCCTCCAAAGAAATGCCACCCCACACAAGAAATGCCACCCCACACCCACTGCCAAACCGGTCATGCTGAAGGATGTTGCGGATTATGTGTGATTATGTTGACAGCACATTCAACTTTGTACACAACAAAGTATTGTCACGGGTGTGTCGCGGCGGAGATCGTCGCGATTGCACACCCTGACTTCGCACAGCTGAGTTTCTGGTGCTGGGTGTTTTTCGGCACTGAGGGAGTTAATTCTTTCTCTCTCGGTGCTGGGCTACAGCCTCGCCAGCTGCGATTGATGTTTGTTAATTAGCTTCCTTCATATACTGCTGGTCTGTGGGGAAGTTGCGGTGAAAGCATTCATCAGACCAGCAGAGGGATCGTTTCTGAGAAGACTTAAGCTAAAGGGTATGCCACATAAACAATATCGCTAACGAGATCGCTAAAACGTCACTATTTAGCGATCCCGTTAGCGATATTGTTCAGGCGGCAGCTTCCAGCGACGAGCTTCTGCTGTGATCCGCTCGTCGCTGGATCGTTCGGACCTATTTCATCGCTGGCGCTCCCGCTGGGTAATATCTTATCGCTGTGTGGCACCTTTCTTAGCGATTAGCGGTACTTTGTACGCTAAGTCGTTAAGAAGATCGCTAACGGCGATAGCGTCGTTAACTATATCGCTAAATGTGCCGCATTAGCGATATAGAAACGATCCCGCTAGGATTCATTAGTATGCAACGCTAACGAGATCGCTAGCGGGATTGCTTAGTGTGGCAGTACCTTAAGAGTGCTGTTGTGGTTTTTCCTCTCCTCACTTATTGTTTATCTCCTTAACCTTTTGTGTTCCTCTGTAGTGGAAGTGTTGTATGCAAGGCTGTGTTTTCTTTACCCCTTGTCTGTCTCGTTTGTCTAAGACTGTGTGTAAGCTGTGACCTGCCCATTCCCTGTGGTGGTAATCAGGGTCCTTCTCAGGACTAGATTACAGTGGTCAGGGATCTACAGGAGACAGGGTTACGCTGGCGGCCTGGACCTCTGTACCATTAACAGTACCTCCAGGTAGAGGGACTAGTCAGGACCCCAGTTCAGGGTCAGCATAGACCCCGGTCCACCTCTATCCAGAGACAGCGTGACACGTACACAGTATTGACCCACAATACATAGGATATTATGTCAGGTAAGACATTGCTGGCAGATACTATGTATACATGTTGATTTTCTCTATTATATGAAATTTAGAATTATGTCATATTAGATATAGGTTGCTATCTTTGAATATATCTGTTATACGTCGTGACATTTTCACCGGCCACTCTAAAGATTCTCCCCAGCCACCATGGATCCAGTAGCCCATTTAGCTCAGCAGTTGCAGAGTTTGTCCATGGAGCTGACGGATGTTAAATCCAAGGTTTTGTACCCCCGGAGCAAACCAGATTTGAACCTAAAGTAGCTCTCCCGGACAGGTTCACTGGTGGGCGGGACAAGTTTTTTACTTTCCGGGAAGCATGTAAATGTATTTTCGGCTGCGGCCGCAGTCGTCGGGGAGTGAGGATCAGAGGGTGGGAATTGTCATCTCGCTCTTACAAAGGGACCCTCAATCCTGGGCGTTCTCTCTCCCCCCGGGCTCCCCGGCTCTCCAGTCAGTGGACCGATTTTTACAGCCCTGGGTCTGGTATATGATGACCCGGATCGGGTCTCCCTTGCTGAAATGAAGTTACGTAGGATACAGCAGGGAGATCGTCCGGCGGAGGAATTTTCTTCAGAGTTCCGTAGGTGGGCCACGGATACTCAGTGGAATGACCCGGCTCTTAAGAGCCAGTTTTGTCAAGGTTTATCTGACAAATTAAAAGATGTGTTGGCTCAGTATGATTCTCCCCCGTCACTGGAGGCCGCTATGGCTCTTGCTATTCGCATTGATAGACGGCTTCGGGAGAGGTGTGGGGTAACTCCGCCCCTGTGATGACTCCACCTCCTTCTAAAGTCCCTAATATTGAGGTTCCCCTGGTTTGTTCCGAGGAACCTATGCAGTTGGGAGGGACATCATTCCGAGGGAGGGGATCGGCGGTGCGCCGCAAAACAAGAAGGTGTTTCTTCTGCGGGAGAGAGGGACATTTTATTGAGGGGTGTCCATCCCGTACTGTACTGAGCAAGAAGTCGCCGGAAAACTATTAATCCCAGGTTGTGTGGTGGACGACAATCTGGGAGTATGTATTTCGTCCCCAAGTCCGTCTCAGTTTCTCGTACCAGCGGAGGTGGTGGTAGGTACGAGAACTGAGAGGATTTCTGTTCTTCTGGATAGTGGGGCCGCGGCTAATCTGGTGGACGCTCGGTTTGCCCAGGTGCAAGGTATGCAACTGAGTGTATTGGCCAAACCTGTCCCTATATTTTCTATTGACGCCAGGCCTCTCGGTCAAGGTAGCTTTGTGCAAGCCGTGCATAACATAGACCTTCGAGTGGGGACAATACATAAAGAACTATTGTCTTGTTATGTGTTGGAGGGCCTTCCCACTCCTATTGTGTTGGGACTTCCTTGGTTAACTAAACATAACCCAGTTATTAATTGGCAATCCAGAGAGATAAGCCAGTGGGGTGAATTTTGCTATAGTAACTGCATGAACACGGTCATCGGTACGGTCATGCCTAGAACTTTACCTCCTTTTCTGGAGGACTTTGAGGATGTGTTTTCAGAGGAAGGGTGTCAAGAATTACCTCCTCATCGCGCATATGACTGTGCTATAAAATTGCTTCCTGATGCTAAGTTACCAAAATCTAGGTTATATAACCTTTCTGGTCCTGAGAGGCAAGCTATGAAGGATTACATTTCGGAAAGTCTGGCCAAGGGGCATATTAGACCTTCATCTTCCCCAGTGGCCGCGGGGTTCTTCTTTGTGAAGAAAAAAGATGGAGGCTTACGCCCTTGCCTGGATTTCCGTGAGCTTAATCGGATTACGGTCCGAGATCCGTATCCGCTCCCACTTATTCCTGATCTCTTCAATCAGATTATGGGCGCCAAATGGTTCTCTAAGTTGGATCTCAGGGGGGCGTATAATCTGATTAGGATAAAGGAGGGGGATGAGTGGAAGACGGCGTTTAACACTCCGGAGGGACATTATGAGAACCTTGTCATGCCTTTCGGTCTGACTACTGCCCCGGCGGTGTTTCAACATTTTGTTAATGACATCTTTCGCCACCTAGTGGGACAGTTTGTTGTCATTTATCTAGATGACATCTTAATTTACTCGCCGGATCTTGTGTCTCATCAGGAGCATGTGAGACAAGTGTTGCAGATCTTGCGAGATAATAAACTGTACGCCAAATGGGAGAAGTGTGTATTCGCTGTACAAGAACTTCAGTTTTTAGGATTCTTGGTGTCAGCCTCCGGTTTCCGTATGGACCCTGGGAAAGTGAAGGCTGTGCTTGAATGGGATCGGCCAGAGGATCTTAAAGCACTGCAGCGTTTCCTGGGGTTTGCTAACTACTACCGGAAATTTATTCGTAATTTCTCATCTGTTGTCAAACCTCTCACTGACATGACAAAAAAAGGGACGGATTTTGCTAGGTGGTCTGACAAAGCTTGTCAAGCATTTTCCTCCTTGAAAAAATGTTTTGCTTCAGCACCCATACTCATCCAACCTGATGCATCACAACCGTTCATTGTGGAGGTAGACGCATCTGACGTAGGAGTGGGTGCGGTATTATCTCAAGGTCCGTCCCCTGGTAAATGGCATCCGTGCGCTTTCTTCTCTAAAAAATTGTCGTCCGCAGAGAGGAATTATGATGTCGGCAATAGGGAACTCTTGGCCATTAAGTTGGCTTTTGAAGAGTGGCGTCACTTTTTGGAGGGGGCAGTCCACCCGGTCACCGTCATTACTGATCACAAGAACCTGCTGTATTTAGAGTCTGCAAAACGTTTGAATTCCAGACAAGCTAGATGGTCGCTGTTTTTTACCAGGTTTAATTTTGTCGTCACATATCGTCCTGGGTCAAAAAATGTAAAGGCTCATGCCTTATCTCGTAGTTTCCCGGGGACCGGGAAGACGGATGACCCGGTTCCTATTCTTCAGGAGGGAGTTGTGGTGTCGGCTGTATGCTCTGAGCTTGAGGAGGAGGTATTGGAGGCTCAGGGGACGCCCCTGTAGGACCTCCAGGGAAACTGTTTGTTCCAGATCAGTTAAGACAAAAGGTTATCGAGGCACATCATAATTCTGCTTTGGCAGGACACCCAGGGAGTAAAGCAACTGTAGATCTCGTTTCTCGCCGGTTTTGGTGGCCTAACTTAAATAAAGAGGTGGTAACTTTTGTCACGTCCTGTGGGGTATGTGCGCGCTCTAAGACCCCACATACCCGTCCGTCTGGGGCACTTTTACCGTTGAAAATCCCGGAGCGTCCATGGACCCATCTGTCTATGGACTTCATTACGGACCTTCCTCCGTCTTCAGGTAAAACTGTCATACTAGTTGTAGTTGACAGGTTCAGCAAAATGGCACATTTTATTGCTCTTCCTGCTCTTCCTAATGCTAAAACTCTGGCGCAGGTGTTCATTGGGGAGATTGTGAGACTTCACGGGTTGCCTTCCGATGTGGTGTCGGATCGGGGGTCTCAGTTTGTGTCCAAATTCTGGAAGGCATTTTGTTCTCGTCGGGGGATGCAGTTGTCATTTTCTTCGGCTTTTCATCCGCAGACCAATGGTCAGGCAGAGCGTCTGAATCAGAGCTTAGAGACATATCTCCGGTGTTTTGTCTCAGAGAACCAAGAGGACTGGTCTTCTTTCTTGCCTCTGGCAGAGTTCGCTCTTAACAATAGGCGGAGCGAGTCCACTGGTAAGTCCCCGTTTTTTGGGGCATATGGTTTTCACCCCCAGTTTTGTACTTTCAATGGGGGGGGGGGCTCTTCTGGGGTTCCTGAGGAGGAACGATTTTCGTCGTCACTTGCTTCAGTGTGGAGAGGAGTGCTTAATAATCTGAGCACTATGGGGAACCGATACAAACGTATGGCTGATAGGAGGAGAGTGTCTGGTCCGGACCTAAGTGTGAACGATCTGGTATGGTTGTCTACCAAGAATATAAAACTTAAGGTTCCCTCCTGGAAACTCGGTCCCAGATTCATCGGGCCATACAGGATCAGTTCAATAATTAATCCGGTGGCTTTCCGTCTTGACCTCCCTCCTACGTTTAAAATCCACAATGTGTTCCACAAATCGTTGCTTAAGAGGTACGTGGCACCAGTTATACCGTCACCTCTACCTCCTCCTCCTGTGGTGGTCAATGGTAATTTGGAGTTTCAGGTATCGAAGATCATTGACTCACGTCTGAATCGCCGGTCCCTTCAGTACCTTGTTCATTGGAGGGGGTATGGTCCTGAGGAGAGGATGTGGGTTTCTGCGTCGGATATTAACGCAGACCGATTGGTTCGGGCCTTCCACACTACTCACCCAGATAGACCAGGCCCTGAGGGTCCAGAGGCCCCTCGTAGAAGGGGGGGTACTGTCACGGGTGTGTCGCGACGGAGATCGTCGCGATTGCACACCCTGACTTCGCACAGCTGAGTTTCTGGTGCTGGGTGTTTTTCGGCACTGAGGGAGTTAATTCTTTCTCTCTCGGTGCTGGGCTTACCAGCCTCGCCCAGCTGCGATTGATGTTTTGTTAATTAGCTTCCTTCATATACCTGCTGGTCTGCTGGGGAAGTTGCCGGTGAAAGCATTCATTCAGACCAGCAGAGCGGATCGTTTCTGAGAAGACTTAAGCTAAGAGTGCCTGTTGTGGTTTTTCCTCTCCTCGCTTATTGTTTATCTCCTTAACCTTTTGTGTTCCTCTGTAGTGGAAGTGTTGTATGCAAGGCTGTGTTTTCTTTACCCCTTGTCTGTCTCGTTTGTCTAAGACTGTGTGTAAGCTGTGACCTGCCCATTCCCTGTGGTGGTAATCAGGGTCCTTCTCAGGACTAGATTACAGTGGTCAGGGATCTACAGGAGACAGGGTTACGCTGGCGGCCTGGACCTCTGTACCATTAACAGTACCTCCAGGTAGAGGGACTAGTCAGGACCCCAGTTCAGGGTCAGCATAGACCCCAGTCCACCTCTATCCAGAGACAGCATGACACGTACACAGTATTGACCCACAATACATAGGATATTATGTCAGGTAAGACATTGCTGGCAGATACTATGTATACATGTTGATTTTCTCTATTATATGAAATTTAGAATTATTTCACATTAGATATAGGTTGCTATCTTTGAATATATCTGTTATACGTCGTGACAAGTATTCAATGAGAATATTTCATTCATTTAGATCTAGGATATGTTATTTGAGTGTTCCCTTTATTTTTTTGAGTAGTGTACAGTACAGACCAAAAGTTTGGACACACCTTCTCATTTAAAGATTTTTCTGTATTTTCATGACTTTGAAAATTGTACATTCACACTGAAAGCATCAAAACTATGAATTAACACATATGGAATTATATACTTAACAAAAAAGTGTGTAACAACTGAAATTATGACTTATATTCTAGGTTCTTCAAAGTAGCAACCTTTTGCTTTGATGACTGCTTTGCACACTCTTGGCATTCTCTTGATGAACTTCAAGAGGTAGTCACCGGAAATGGTTTTCACTTCACAGGTGTGCCCTGTCAGGTTTAATAAGTGGGATTTCAGGCCTTATAAATGGGGTTGGGACCATCAGTTGTGTTGTGCAGAAGTCAGGTGGATACACAGCTGATAGTCCTACAGAATAAACTGTTAGAATGTGTATTATGGCAAGAAAAAAGCAGCTAAGTAAAGAAAAACGAGTGGCCATCATTACTTTAAGAAATGAAGGTCAGTCAGTCTGAAAAATTGGGAAAACTTTGAAAGTGTCCCCAAGTGCAGTTGCAAAAACCATCAAGCGCTACAAAGAAACTGGCTCAGATGAGGACAGCCCCAGGAAAGGAAGACCAAGAGTTACCTCTGCTTCTGAAGATAAGTTTTTCCGAGCCACCAGCCTCAGAAATCGCAGTTTTACAGCAGCTCAGATTAGAGACCAGGTCAATGCCACACAGAGTTCTAGCAGCAGACACATCTCTACAACAACTGTTAAAAGGAGACTTTGTGCAGCAGGCCTTCATGGTAAAATAGCTGCTAGGAAACCACTGCTAAGGACAGGCAACAAGCAGAAGAGACTTGTTTGGGCTAAAGAACACAATGAATGGACATTAGATCAGTGGAAATCTGTGCTTTGGTCTGATGAGTCCAAATTTGAGATCTTTGGCTCCAACCACCGTGTCTTTGTGCGACGCAGAAAAGGTGAACGGATGGACTCTACATGCCTGGTTCCCACTGTGAAGCATGGAGGAGGAGGTGTGATGGTGTGGGGGTGCTTTGCTGGTGACACTGTTGGGGATTTATTCAAAATTGAAGGCATACTGAACAGCATGGCTACCACAGCATCTTGCAGCGGCATGCTATTCCATCCGGTTTACGTTTAGTTGGACCATCATTTATTTTTCAACAGGACAATGACCCCAAACACACCTCCAGGCTGTGTAAGGGCTATTTGACCAAGAAGGAGAGTGATGGGGTGCTACACCAGATGACCTGGCCTCCACAGTCACCAGACATGAACCCAATCGAGATGGTTTGGGGTGAGCTGGACCGCAGAGTGAAAGCAAAAGGGCTAACAAGTGCTAAGCATCCCTGGGAACTCCTTCAAGATTGTTGGAAGACCATTTCTGGTGACTACCTCTTGAAGCTCATCAAGAGAATGCCAAGAGTGTGCAAAGCAGTCATAAAAGCAAAAGGTGGCTAAACACCTCTGTTACATAGCCTGTAACCACACCCACAGGTGAGGTAACATCATTTTACTCAAAAATACACCTATAAAGAGAAAAATCAGGCAAACTGAACACTTGAAAGTGGTCTCTTAATGTTTGCCAGAGCTGTATATATATATATATATATATATATATATATATATATATATATATATATATAGTAAGGATCGTACTCACTTGGCTGCATAGGAGGAGACAGGAGGCACATTCTCTTCAACTTGCATGTGGGTTTATTTGCTTCATAAACCATCAAATCAGCAAAAGAAAGGTAAACAGTCTTTATAACATGCAGACATAGTTACAATGTCCATATCAGAGCTCTGCTCTCCTAGTCCTGTGGGCACACAGGCTTGTGCAATGTCCAGGCTCTATCTGGAACCCTTCAAACACAGAGACCTCTCTGTAGTGTCCAGCCTGGACACATGGAAGTCTGTCCACACTGGCAGACTCCCACAACACTCCTCACCTGTGCTAAACACCTCTGTTACATAGCCTCTAACCACACCCACAGGTGAGGTAACATCACATGCACTGGTCAGGTGATCATGACATCACCACAGGTCCTTAAAACACATACATAGGTATGGTGATGCCCCTACCCAGGGCTGAGGTATATGGGCAGCACCATCCCTGTGATACATACCTTCTATTCACTATGCGACCATTAGTATCGCTACAATATATATGTATATATATATATACTAGCTGAAGAGCCCGGCACTGCCCAGGCATAGTAACTAACTACGGTTAGTTATAACAAATTATACAAATTGTAATGATTATATAAAGCTGAGTGTATGGCCCCGCACACTCTGCATAGCCACATTCACTATAATATCCCACACAATCCCGTCAGCCAGAGCTACCGGACTACTACCCCTAATATCCCACATTGTCCCGTAAGCCAGAGCCACCGGACTACTAATATCCCACATCATCACGTCAAAGCCGCCAGACTACTACCTCTAATATCCCACATCATCCCATCAGCCAGAGCCACAGGACAACTACCACTAATATACCACATCATCCTGTCACAGCCGCCAGACTACTACCCCTAATATCCCACATCATCCCGTCAACCTGGGGTCAGAACCAGAGTGCTGAGTGGAATGGCCCTAAATTCCATACCGGGTGATCCCTTTAAGAGAGGCCTGGCATCAGAACCAGAGCGCTGAGTGGATTTGCCCTGACTTCCATACCAATTATCCCTTTAATAAAATCGTGTGTGAGAATCAGAACGCTGAGGGATTTACCCTAACTTCCATACCAGAGATCCCTTTAAGAGGACTGGGGGGTCAGTACCAAAGCGCAGAATGGATTTGCCCTCACTTCCATACCGGGGATCCCTTTAAGAGGGGCCTGGGGTCAGAACCAGAGCGCTGAGTGGAACTGCCCTAACTTCCATACTGGGGATCCCTTTAAGAAAGGCCTGGCGTCAGAACCAAAGCACTGGATGGATTTGCCCAGACTTCCATACCAATGATCCCTTTGAGGACTAGGGTCAGTACCAAAGCGCAGAGTGGATTTGCGCTCACTTCCGCACCAGGGCTCCCTTTAAGAGGGGCTTGGGGTCTGAACCAGAGCGCTGAGTGGACTTGCCCTAACTTCCATATTAATGATCCCTTTAAAAGACCCTGGGGTCAGAACCACAGAGCTGAGTGGAACGGACCTAACTTCCATACTGGGGATCCCTTTAAGAGAGGCCTGGCATCAGAACCAAAGCGCTGGATAGATTTGCCCTGACTTCCATACCAATGATCCCTTTAAGAGAGGCCTGGGGTCAATGCCAAAGCGCAGAGTGGATTAGCCCTCTCTTCTGTACCAGGGATCCCTTTAAGAGGGGCCTGGGGTCCGAACCAGAGCACTTAGTGGAATTGCCCTAACTTCCATACCAATGATCCCTTTAAGAGACCCTGGGGTAAGAACCACAGCGCTGAGTGAAACGGTCCTAACTTTCATTCTGGGGATCCCTTTAAGAGAGACCTGGCGTCAGAACCAAGGCGCTGGATGGATTTGCCCTGACTTCCATACCAATGATCCCTTTAAGAGAGGCCTGGGGTCAGTACCAAAGCGCAGAGTGGATTTGCCCTCACTTCCGTACTGGGGATCCCTTTAAGAGGGGCCTGGGGTCAGAACCAGAGCGCTTAGTGGAATTGCCCTAACTTCCATATTATTGATCCTTTTAAGAGACCCTGGGGTCAGAACCACAGCGCTGAGTGGAACGGTCCTAACTTCCATACTGGGGATAGCTTTAAGAGAGGCCTGGGTCAAACCAAAGCGCAGGATGAATTTGCCCTGACTTCCATACCGGAGATCCCTTTAAGAGGAAAGATGTGCCTATGGGATGGAGGATGTGTGATGGGGATATGGGAACGGGAGGGGGTGATTCATTTCTGTCATGTGCTCTTTGCTCCTTTCTGGGGGGCAGACAATGGCTGGGAGCTTATGTTCCCAGGAAGGCTAGATTTCTCCCACCCGGTCAGTGTCTGCTGAGGTGTTGTCGTGGAGTGAGAAAACTGTTGCTCATAGCAACCAATCACAGCTCAGCTTCTTTTAAACAGCTCTGGTGAAATGAAAGATGCTTCGCGATTGGTTGGTGATACACAAACACACATTCAATTTTATATATATAGATATATATACACACACACATACACAGTGGGTAGTGGGTACGGAAAGTATTCAGAACCCTTTAAATTTTTACATTTTTTGTTTCATTGCAGCCATTTGGTACATTCAAAAAGTTCATTTTTTTCTCATTAATGTACACTCTGCACCTCATCTTGATTGAAAAAAACAGAAATGTGGAAATTTTTGCAAATTTATTAACCCCTTTAAGATCTGTGACACAGCATATGTGTCATGAAAGGATCGCATTCCTGCGGGTCGGGTGACCGGGGTCACTGAAAGGTCACCCGACCCGCAGGCACAAGACCCTTTGTGCTTCACCACAGGGGGGTTGGCTTAACCCCCATGTGGCTACGATCGCTCTGATTGGCTGTTAAAAGTGAAACAGTGCTCCCTTTATTCTGAGCCCCGACGTGTGCCCAAACAGTGGTTTACCCCCATATATGGGGTATCAGCATACTCAGGAAAAATTGCACAACAACTTTGGGGGTTTAATTTCTTCTGTTACCCTTGGGAAAAAAAAATTGGGGACTAAAAAAATTATTTTTGTGGAAAAAAAATGATTTTTTTTATTTTCACCGCTCTGCGTTATAAACTTCTGTGAAGAACTTGGAGATTCAAAGTGCTCACCACACATCTAGAGGAGTTCCTTGGGGGATCTAGTTTCCAAAATGGTGTCACTTTGGGGGTTTCTACTGTTTAGGCACATCATGGGCTCTGCAAACGTAACATGACGCCCGCAGACCATTCCATCAAGTCGGCATTTCAAAACGTCACTACTTCCATTCCGAGCTCTGACGTGTGCCCATACAGTAGTTTTCTCCCACATATGGGATATCAGCGTACTCAGGACAAATTGGACAACAACTTTTGGGGTCTAATTTCTCCTGTTGCCCTTGGGAAAATAAAAAAATTGGGGACTAAAAGATCATGTTTGTGGAAAAAATATGATTTTTTTTCATGCCCGGGCGTTATAAACTTCTGTGTAGCGCTTGGGAGTTCAAAGTGCTCACCACACATCTAGATAAGTTCCGTGCGGTGTCTAGTTTCCAAAATGGAGTCATTTGTTAGGAGTTTCTACTGTTTTGGCACATCAGGGGCTCTGCAAATGTAACAAGATGCCCGCAGACCATTCCATCAAGTCGGCATTTCAAAGCGTCACTACATCCCTTCCGAGCCCCAACGTGTACCCGAACAGTGGTTCCCTCCCACATATGGGGCACCAGTGTACTCAGGACAAACTGTACAACAATTTTTGGGGTCCAATTTCTCCTGTTACCCTTGTGAAAATAAAAAATTGCGGGTTAAAAAAAATCAGTTTTTGAGAAAAAAATTATTTTTAATTTTTGCGGCTCTGCATTATAAACTTCTGTGAAGCACGTGGGGTTCAAGGTGCTCACCACACATCTGGATAAGTTCCTTGGGGGTCTAGTTTACAAAATGAGGCCACTTGTGGGGGTTTCTACTGTTTAGGCACATCAGGGGCTCTGCAAATGTAACAAGATGCCCGCAGACCATTCCATCAAGTCGGCATTTCAAAGCGTCACTACATCCCTTCCGAGCCCTGCCGTGCGCCCAAACAGTGGTTTATGACCACATATGAGGTATCTGTGTACTCAGGAGAAATTGCCCAACAAATTTTAGGATCCATTTTATCCTGTTGCCCTGTGAAAATGAAAAAATTGATGCTAAAATAAAATTTTTGTTGGAAAAATTAAAATGTCCATTTTTTTTCTTCCATGTTGCTTTAGTTCCTGTGAAGCACATGAAGGGTTAATAATCTTCTTGAATGTAGTTTTGAGTAGCTTGAGGGGTGCAGTTTTTATAATGGTGTCACTTTTGGGTATTTTTTTTATCATATAGACCCCTCAAAGTGACTTCAAATGTGAGGTAGTCCCTAAAAAAATGCTTTTGTAACTTTTGCTGTGTCACATAACTCTCTGGTTTAACAGAATAAAAATTAAAAATTTGAAAATTGCGGAATTTTCAAAATTTTCGCCAAATTTCCCTTTTTTCACAAATAAACGCAAAAATTATCGACCTAAATTTACCATTAACATGAAGCCCAATATGTCACGAAAAAACAGTCTCAGAATCGCTAGGATCCGTTGAAGCGTTCCTGAGTTATTACCTCATAAAGGGACACTGGTCAGAATTGCAAAAAATGGCAAGGTCATAAACTGAAATATTTTACGGTCATAAGTATTCAGACCCTTTGCTCAGACACTCACATTTAAGTCACATGCTGTCCATTTCCTTGTGATCTTCGTTGAGATGGTTCTACTCCTTCATTGGACTCCAGCTGTGTTTAATTAAATTGATAGGACTTGATTTGTAAAGGCATACACCTGTCTATATAAGACCTCACAGCTCACAGTGCATGTCAGACCAAATGAGAATCATGAAGTCTAGGGAACTGACCAAGGAGCTCAGAGACAGAATTGTGGCAATGCACAGATCTGTTATGATAGGGTAGCCGAGGAGGACAGTAACAAAAATAGCCAAGGCAGCTATTCACCCATAGAGGTTGGTAACTAATGGATTGCAGAACCCTAAATTAACCGCACAACTAGAAGCAGCCGTGGGACGTAGCTATGATGACCTAGACGCCTCGACACAGCCGGAGAGTTAGCTAAGTCTAAAGATCGAAAGGGGAAAGCTAACTGCCGCAGAGTAGCGCCCCAAAGGAATAGGTAGCCCCCACATATATATTGGCGGTGAGACAAGATGAAATACAAACGCAGGCAGAAAATAGAGTAAGCAATCCCTGGGGCCCAAAACTGTCTAGATAGGACAGAAAAGAATACTTTCTGCAATCCAGCAAAATCCTAGGAAAAATTCCAATACTTCTGATTTCAAAAAATACTGAGACCACACGATCTCTCCCGATATATAAGAACTCTCGAGTGAACAGGTAGCTACCCAGCAGCCACTGAAATAACAGGGACTGAACAAATGAACCGAGATAACTGAGAAACAGAGACCAGCGCAGGCCCCAGCAGGGGGACCCGGCTGACCTCACTCAGAAGGCAGAAAAACAAAAGAAAAAAAAACCACAGAAACAAGCAAAAAATAGCTTATCTAAAAGTTGCAGGAGACCGCAGCAAGCTGACTTCCAGACTGGACCAGGAAGAGACAACTAATCACCGGCGAGGATCATGGGAAAGTTACTCCCTTAGATCTCCCCAGTCATCACTCCCAGATTGCCAATCGTCCGCAGCTGAATCCTCAGCTGAAGGACCTCTGTCCGTCAAGGCAGCTCCATTAATATCAACAGCCACCAGAGGGAGCCCCAACTCAGAATCCAGAGAATTCACAACACAGATCTGACCAAAGTTATAAAACAATTTCTGCAGTACTCAAGGTTCCTAAGAGCACAGTGACCTCCATAATCCTTAAATGGAAAAAGTTTGGGACCACCAGAAGTCTTTTCTAGACCTGGTCGTCCAGCCAAACTGAGCAATTGTGGGAGAAGAGCCTTGGTGAGAGAGGTAAAGAAGAACCCTAAGATCATTGTGGCTGAGCTCCACAGATGCAGTAGGGAGATTTGAGAAAGTTATACAAAGTCAACTATCACTGCAGCCCTCTACCAGTTGGGCCTTTATGGCAGAGTGACCCAGCGGAGTTTGCTACAAAAAAAAACACATGAAGGACTCCCAGACTATGAGAAATAATATTCTCTGGTCTGATGAGATGAAGATAGAACTTTTTGGTGATAATTCTAAGCGGTATGTGAGGAGAAAACCAGGCACTGCTCATCACCTGCCCAATACAATCCCAACAGTGAAGCATGGTGGTGGCAGCATCATGCTGTGGGGGTGTTTTTCAGCTGCAGGGATAGGATGACTGGTTGAAATTTAAGAAAACATGAATGCGGCCAAGTACAGAGATATCCTGGATGAACACCTCTTCCAGAGTGCTTTGGACCTCTGACTTGGCCAAAGGTTCACCTTCCAAGAAGACAATGACCCTAAGCACACAGCTAAAATAACAAAGGAGTGGCTTCAGAACACCTCTGTAACCACTCTTGACTGGCCCAGCCAGAGCTCTGATCTAAACCCAATTGAGCATCTCTGGAAAGACCTGAAAATGGCTGTTCACTAACGTTCACCATCCAACCTGACGGAACTGGAGAGGATCTGCAAGGAAGAATGGCAGAGGTTCCCCAAATCCAGGTGTGAAAAACTTGTTGCATCATATTCAAGAAGACTCATGGCTGTGCTAGCTCAAAAGGGTGCTTCTAGTCAATATTGAGAAAAGGGTCTGAATACTTATGACCATGTGATATTTCAGTTTTTCTTTTTTAATAAATTAGTGGGATGCACTGGGTCCGTCCGCTCTGCTGGGGTATTGACGCTGCGGTGGTGTTGGCACGGTGCCGCATGTTTAAGGCTATAAAAAGTTAGGGACCCACAAAGATTTGCTATGGTGTGGTAGTAGGTTTCATACAGTATGATCAGAATGTCAAACTTCATGTTTAGTTTTGTAAATTTTTGCCCATTTGCTCAACGTATGATTTTTGGATGTGTGGTCTATGTCTTTTTCTACAGCATTGGTTGATCCCGGACATCTGAAAATATTGATGTGATATACTTTATTTATACAGTTGCAATTAAAATGATCCAAACTTCAATTCAAATTACCGTAGGTTGGTTAGCAAAATTACAAGTTTTCTGCTGTTTGCAATAACCCAAACAAGAGCAATGTAAATAACTTAACACTACTAATATAACAAATGGTTTCATTAAATCTACACAGGACACTTTTACAGGGTTTTTCCAGGCCAAAAATAGAAGTCTGCTGTCACTTTTGCCAAATTTACCTCTTTGCAACCTGCAAAATTTTCCACCCTCCAAGAACCTTTTCACACACATGGAATGAAGATGTCAAAAGTATTATTAGTTTTCTCTTGTAATTTTACCCAAAATAGGTGATGCAAGCTTGATACAGCACATCATATGAGCAAGGTCTGCTTTACCCTTCACATCTTGGGCAGCTTGTCTATCTTTAGTTTTCAAAAGATGTTCATATAAATAATTTTAATAATTAGGTTCAATGCGTCTGCTACAATAGAGCAGTCAATTTAAAGTAGATGATAGACTGACTCACTATAAACGCACCATTTATTTCTGTGTCATAACCTGAAATAAGAAGTTCAGACACAGTGGGGACAATTGATTAAAGCTTTTATGACACAAAAGTAGAATAAGAGCTTTGAAAAGTCATATTTGTGAATTTTAGCACTCTCATGTCATTTTGGATCAGCTCTGCCGAAATGGGAGTGTGGGCGTTGTTGCTACTCACTCCCGTCTATTTATTAAAATGTGCGGGTGTTTTGTATGCCAGAAATGCTGCTCCAGTCTCTGATGTACACGTCACTTTCTAGAGGCTATCAATCAATTTGGCGCCAAGTACACATTCAAGACTTGCTTAGCATGAGCTTAGGCTACACTAGTCTGGATTAATCTGCCACCTAGACCTCCAGCATAGAGGACACAATTTGATCCAACAAATGCACAAAGGATAGTACATGGCAACTTCATGATTTTATTATATTATTACATAGGCAAAACTGTAGAAAATCATTATGAATTAATAATATTAAACCACTAGCTTGCAATTTGTTACCATCTTTTCAGTTAGCCATTAAAAGGTATCAACCACTGAGGACTCTCAATTCTAAATATTTTTCTATCTACTGGCTAACACGGTACGAAGATATACATCTTTCCTGTATCAAAATGGAGGATACCAGAATGTACCGCATCTTTATGGAACTAAAACCACTTCTGAAGAAACGTGCACAAATGGACAGCGACATTTTTTTCTTATCTAAATGCAAAAAGGAGAATTTAATTCCCAAAGGACTCTGGATTACAAACCCAATTCTTCACACCTACAATACCCATTATGCACAAAACCTTTGTCACAGGACGTCTGAGAGACTAAGGAACCATCTTTTGCATGTCTGCTACAGCATAAGGAGTAACGTCCAAGGGCAATTTGAAACTCTGAGGAAAACACTTACAGAAAGCACAAAGCAAAAATTACAACAATACTACAACAAACTACGGACCTTTCTGATCCATAACAAGGAAAAGAAACTACACAGATTGCGCCTCAATTCAGGACTCTATACAAACAGATACAAAACAAAGCCAAAACCTGACAACCTGGACAACCACTCCATTCCAAACACAAAGTCATTAACTGTGTCATCAATCTCTCAGATTATAAACCCAACAAGGTGGAGCTGGCAGTGCTTTCCAGAGGACTCTCATTCTGTCCCACTAAGGCCCTAGATAAAACTGAACTCTGCAGTGATATGGAACATTTTTTCAGGAGACTGCGCCTGAGGGAATACTTCAATGATACAGAAGATTCAGAAAACACTCGGACTGAAGGAAAAGGGATCCCAACAACCAAGAAGAGGTCAGACTGGACACCTCCACCTGGACGCAACCCTCATTTGGATAAATATATAGACTCAGTCAGACATTTGATAAAATCCACCATCATAGACACCAACAGGAGACAAGCATCCAACATCAGTGCCAAGGAGAGAAAGACCATACAGTTCTGAAAACCAACAAAGAAATCATCATTAAACCTGCTGACAAGGGAGGTGCAATAGTCATGATGAACACATCAGACTATATGAAGGAAGCAAACAGACAACTTACGGACACACGCTACTACAGAAAACTGGAGTCAGACCCTACACAGGACTATTACAAGGAACTAAACAAGTTGGCATTTTGTCTGCCTGACAAATCTATAAGAGCCGATGACCTGATACCAGAGAGTCCAAGAACAGGGACCTTCTACATGCTTCCCAAAATCCACAAATCAGGAAATCCAGGGAGGCCGATTATTTCATGTGTGGACACCCTTACTGAGCAGGTATCTGGATGGGTAGAGGGTGTTCTTAAACCCCTGGTAAAGGATACACCCAGCTACATTCAGGACACAAGTGACCTACTGAATAAACTAGCGGCAATAGTTCCTCTTTCAGAAGGAACCATCTAGGCCACCATGGATGTGGAATCTTTGTACTCTAATATCTCACATCAGGATGGATTAAATGCCTGCAAAGTCTTCCTGGAAAACACTGGAATGATGCTAATTCTGTGGTGAACCTCAAAAAATTCATCCTCACCCACAATTACTTTGAATTTGACAACAAGAGCTATCTACAGGAGACTGGCACAGCGATGGGAAGTAAAATGGCTCCACAGTATGCAAATCTTTTCATGGCCAAGCTTGAAAGCAACTTTATGTCCTCGCACCCCTTCAGGCCTCGGGCCTACCACCGCTACATTGATGACATTCTAATCATCTGGACGGAGTCTGAGCAACAGCTAAAGACGTTCCATGAACAGTTCAGCCAATTTCATCCCACCATCAACTTAACACTCAACTACTCTAGCACTGAAATTAACTTTTTGGACACCATCATTAAGCTAAAGAACAATGAAATAGAGACATCCCTGTATCAGAAGCCAATCGACCGTCCAACATACCTTAAATGGGACAGTTTCCATCCAAAACACATAAAAAACTCTATTGTCTACAGCCAAGCCATCAGATACAACCGTATATGTTCCAACCACATGGATAGGGATGAACAACTTGGTCGCCTCATAAAGACCTTTTTAAATCAGGGCTACCATCCAAGAACAATTGAAAACCATATTACAAGAGCCACCAGAATATCAAGCAATCACCTGCTACATTACAAAGCTAAAGATGAAAATAACCGGGTGCCTCTAGTGGTCGCCTACAATCCAAATCTGGAGATGCTAAGGGGAGCTGCACGGAAACTACAACCTTTACTACAAAAAGATGGCCAATTACAATCCATATTTCCAGACCCCCCACTACTGTGTTTTAGGCAGCCCCCAAATCTAAGAAGCATCATTGTCAGAAGCTCACTGTCCTCCCCAACAGCTGCAGGAACCTTTCCTTGCAACAAGAAAAAATGTAAAACCTGTCCATTTATAATGACCACGGACAAGATAAAGATCCCCAACTCCCATCAGGACTACAAGATCCCAGGTACTTTCAGCTGCATCACATCTAATGTGGTGTACCTAATTATATGTACTAAATGTCCAACTGGGGGTCTATATGTGGGGGAGACCGGGCAAAAACTGAGAACAAGGATGAATTCTCATCGTCACACAATAAGAGAAAAGAGAATGGATCTACCTGTGGCCAAACATTTTTGGATGCCCGATCACAGCACCATGGACATGAAATTACTTGTACTGAAAGGTAATTTCACATCTCAAAGACACAGGAGAGTTTGTGACTACAAACTGATGATGACCTTTGACACACTCAATGCTGGAATGAACCTATCACATGGATTTATGGCCTTTTACATAAATTAAGGAATTGGCTCCCAAGACCCTGTGAGAGTATCACAAAACATTACCAGACCCCAATCCGAGGACAATAAAACTTTCACACTCCTTATCTATAAACTGTTCCAATATTTATGTTCATCTCTATCTCCCATATTGACAGTTCTGCTTTACGTCACTTGTCTTATCTATTGCATTGTTTCTGTGCTGTGTTGTGTATAAGTATGTGATTCTTCAGATTTTGTATTAGTCTCTGCCTGATGAAGAGACCTGAGTAGTCTTGAAAGCTTGCAATTTGTTACCATCTTTTCAGTTAGCCATTAAAAGGTATCAACCACTGAGGACTCTCAATTCTCAATATTTTAATATTAAACCACAATTCTAGAAAACAAAAACTGCACAGCAAATGTTATTCCATAACATAACACAGAAGTCCCAGGCAGCTACCACCGAAAAGAGCACAAGAAAATACACAAAAGCAGCTGTTATTTTTCCAGCATGTATGAATATTAATTATCTGATTATACAGGGATAAGAATGGCACCGATGCCAAAGATGGAGATGCTGAATATTTATTCA
Organism: Oophaga sylvatica; assembly: GCA_033576555.1. Classification (NCBI taxonomy): domain Eukaryota; kingdom Metazoa; phylum Chordata; class Amphibia; order Anura; family Dendrobatidae; genus Oophaga; species Oophaga sylvatica. The sequence continues at coordinate 128,172,388 of JARQOD010000006.1, forward strand.
AATACACATTCAATAAAAACAAACAAATGTAGAGTTGTTAACAATCGCTGCTACTATCAATCCTGTACATAAATTCACCATTTTCCTGGGGCAATAGCAACCCACACAAAAGGCATTTTGTAATCTATCCAGCAATAAAATGTTTGATTTAACTCATAATATGAAACTAATCATAATATAAGGATTCCCAACACAATCTTTTCAAAGTGTTTTCATGTCTAAGCCTTGTGAATGGTTTTGAGGATTGTTTCTAAAACTATGTGCTCACAATGTCATTTCAGGTGGATTTAGCCCCAAACCTGTCTGAAAGAGTGCCGATAAATGCCCAAACAATAAACTTATGCACTGCAATGTCAAATCAACATGTTGTGCAAATGTACTCAATTTTGTCACTTTTAGCCACTTCATGTTTTGAAAGCCGTTATGCAGCTAAAAGAACTGTTCTGACTATTTTTCAGGCAGCTTCCGATTGAAAGCTGCCACTATTAGAGATGAGTGAATAGCCTTGCACAATTCCAGCCAACGGTCTAGGTCAGTGCTCTCTGGTCACGGATAAGAGATGCATGAATTTCCTGAGTTCGCAGCGTTTAATTCGCCGGCCTGGTGTAACATCATCTGTGCGGCGTAGCACACACAAGTGACAAATCGCCAACCCAGCTAATCATGAGCAAAGCCTGGGATCTTGGAGGGAAAGGAAATCTGCATAACTTCTGTCCACGACGAGAAAGTAGCGATCTGCACCGTGGACCGAGATTGCACAAAGCGATCCACTCTAGCCATTATCTTACATATAGTTCAGAGAAAAAAAAAACATGTCGGCAGCAAAGCCACTGTTAAAATGACAAAAGGGACACCAAAGACGACACTTCAAGAAAAACACTGCTGGTGTTTTACAATGGCATCTCTGCTTCATAAAAGACCACACACCCCAAGAGTTCAGACATCATAAAATTCTGAAAGACTTTTGGTGTGGATTCTGCTATCTTCAGTACAAAGTGTGTGAATGCCGACTTTAAAACCCTATCCATTTATAAAAACGAAAAAAGAAACTGCAGAATTTGCTAAGTCTTAATAGTTATTCATCTTAAGATATCCTTGGCTGTTATACAAGTAATAATTAAAAATGCTGAAGACAGATCGTTATGTGCAGTGCTACACTATTTTAACAGTAAAGACTACCATACACATTAGACTAACAATGGCCGAACTGGCAGTACTGGCAGGCTCGGCCGACAGTCTAATGTGTATGGGGGTCTTCCGACTCTCTCCGGAAAGTTGAGGATTTGGCAAATAAAAATTTTGATCTAAAGCCCGGGTCTCACATAGCGATACACCAGCGATCCTGACAACGATCAGGATCGCTGGTGTGTCGCTACATAATCGCTGCTGAGCTGCCAAACAGGCAGCTCAGGCAGCGATCAGCACAGCGACAATGCGGGTAACATCGCTTAGTTACCCGCAGTGTACGTTGGATACCAGCGCCCTGATGCAGGGAGCTGGTAACCAAGGTACACGTCGGGTTTCAAGGCGCTGCGCGGTGCCTGGAAACCCGCTGTGTACCTTGGTTACTAGCTCCCTGCATCAGGGCGCTGGTATCGAAGGTACACAGCGGGTTTCCAGGCACAGCCCCGCGCCTAGAAACCCGATGCGTGCTGGCCAGCGGGAGACCAGCGATCAAAAAAATGTCCAGGACATTCAGAGACGATCAGCAATACCCAGCAGGGGGGCTGACCGTCGCTGAATGTCACACACAGCGATATCGCAGGGGAGATCGCTGTTGCGTCACAAAACTAGTGACACAGCAGCGATCTCGTTAGCGAGATCGCTGTGTGAGACGGGGGCTTTACAATCCTTTTGTTCTCAGCAAGATATGCAGCCACTAAAATAGTCTGTCAGTGGCTTCCTGGTGAAAAAATAAACAGCAATTATGGAATGGTCTAAAGTTTATTTTATGCTGTTTGATGCTGTTCACCGTATGGTAAAACTGATAAGACAAATTCATTATTTGGGTCAGATTGTGCTAATTTTGCATACTGGTAGAATGAACTAAAATCAGCAATTTATGATTTGTTCTTATTTTTATTTTTTTGAGCCACTCCCCGTGTGGTAAAAGTGCTAAGAAAACTATTATTTGGGTCAGTATAATTAAAATAATACAAGACATGTATAGGTTTTCTTTATATTTTGCTACTTTTTTACTTTACAAAACACTTTTTTTTAACAAAAAATACTATGTTTTTGCATCACCTTATTCTGATCATTGTTACTTTTTTATTACTGTTTATACTTGTGCTTAAGCCGACCCAAGTATAAGCCAAGGCACCTAATTTTGCCACGAAAAACTGGGAAAACTTATTGACTCGAGAATAAGCCGGGTATGCATTGTCCCCTCATCTCTATCCTGGTATGCATGGCTCCTCATTCTCATCCTTGTCTGCATGGCTCCTCATTCCCATCCTTGTCTACATGGCTCCTTATTCCCATCCTTGTCCCGATAGCTCATGGCTCCTTATTCCCATCCTTGTCTGAATGGCTACTTATTACCATCCTTGTCTGCATGGCTCTTTATCCGTATCCTGGTATGTATGGCTCGTCATCCCTATCCTTGCATGCATGATTCCTCATCCCTATCCTTGTATGCGTGCCCATATGAGAAAAGCATAAAAAAAAAAAAAACACAAAACATCCTACTTATCCTCCCTGCGCGCCCTTGCAGCATCTTGTTCCTGTGCAAGCAGCTCCTGCGGCCGGCCGATCACATGTCCCCGCTCATCAAGGGAATGAATATTAACTCCACGCCTATGGGAGTGGAGAGGGGTGAATACTCATTTCCTTAATGAGCGGGGACACGTGATCGGCCGGCAGCAGGAGCTGCTGGAAGCCACTGCGGTTGTAACTGTGCGTGTTATAAGAAAGAGAATATATCTTATATCTGAAGGCAATTTCTATGCTGTGAAGATACGAGATGTGCAGCATCTGAAACAACGGATACTGGAAGCCTGTGCTAGCATTTCTTCTGCAATGCTGCTATCAGTGTGTCAATAGTGGGAGAAGAGAGTTGCATTGACAATCCAACACAATGGGCAGCACTTTGAACAAATTCTATAAGTAGTCATAAACTTGTAAATAACTCATGAAAGAATAAAGTTACGTTAAAACCAAGCACACCATTATTTTTCTTGTGAAATTCTCAATACGTTTGATCTGTCATATGATCCTCTTCCCATTGGAAAAAATAAAGTTGGATCCAAAATGGCCGACTTCAAAATGGCCACCATGGTCACCATCCATCTTTAAAAGTTTTCCCCCTCCCATATACGAATGTGCCACAAACAGGAAGTTAATATCACCAACCATTCCCATTTTATTTAGGTGTATCCAAATAAATGGCCCACCCTGTATACATTGTATGGTGTTCTGACCAATTTCTATTTATTTTTTGTCAGTATGATGAAAAAGATGTATTTTTGGTGTGTATCATTTATTTTTACTGTGTTAGTTTTATATATCAGTTTCAGTAATACAAATGTGTACTTCATTACTTTTGTTTTTACATATATACAGCTTTTTAGCAATTTAATATTTTTTATTTTACTTTTTCGTTCATTATATAGCTTTTTTTTATAATTTTATTGGACAAAGGACTAAGAAACACGCGTCGGGGAGTGTGCGGCACCTGCATCCACCAGGTAATAACAGAATCTCTCCTGTTCTCCCATCATGCTGCAGTGACTATTACTGCTCTGACAACAGCACTGCTGCACTGTTCCCTCGTACCACTCTGGATCTTCACCCAGCCTCCTATATCAAAAGCCTTATAAACACATACAGTACAGACCAAAAGATTGGACACACCTTCTCATTTAAATATTTTTCTGTATTTTCATGGCTATGAAAATTGTAAATTCACACTGAAGGCATCAAAACTATGAATTAACACATGTGGAATTATATACTTAACAAAAAAGTGTGTAACAACTGAAAATATGTCTTATATTCTAGGTTCTTCAAAGTAGCCACTTTTTGCTTTGATGACTGCTTTGCACACTCTTGGCATTCTCTTGATGAGCTTCAAGAGGTAGTCACCGGAAATGGTTTTCACTTCACAGGTGTGCCCTGTCAGGTTTAATAAGTGGGATTTCTGGCCTTATAAATGGGGTTGGGATCAGTTGTGTTGTGCAGAAGTCTGGTGGATACACAGCCGATAGTCCTACAGAATAGACTGTTAAAATATGCATTATGGCAAGAAAAAAAAGCAGCTAAGTAAAGAAAAACGAGTGGCCATCATTACTTTAAGAAATGAAGGTCAGTCAGTCTGAAAAATTGGGAAAACTATGAAAGTGTCCCCAAGTGCAGTTGCAAAAACCATCAAGCGCTACAAAGAAACTGGCTCACATGAGGACCGCCCCAGGAAAGGAAGACCAAGAGTCACCTCTGCTTCTGAGGATAAGTTTATCTGAGTCATCAGCCTCAGAAATCGCAGGTTCACAGGCCGTGCGCAGCTATGCGTTTGCCGCCGCTTGAGTCCTTTTGACCGCACCAAAATGCAACACGGTGCGTTTGGCGCAGATCGGCGCACCGTCAAAAGGACGCAAGCGGCTGCAAACGCAAAAGCTGCGACTGGCCTGCGTACCCAATGCTAAAGATAGATTACGCAGGTCGCATGCAGCGTCATGCGCCCATAGGCGGAGCGATCGGGAGGAGGCGCGGCCGAGGGCGGAGCTTAGCGGCGACCATGCGCTGACCGATGCAGGTCGGTTAGACGCAAGTGGGAAACCAGCCTTATCGTGTATAATTCTATTTTATCTTAATGTGCGGGCACCCTTGTGTTGTGGTGTTACCACTTACCAACTGTTGTGTTTAATAAAGGTATTTTAATACAATATAATTGTTCCTATTTTTCCTTGACCGTTTCTATAATATAACGCTGTAAGCGTCACTCTGTCTGAAGCCTTTATAGACTGCGCAAACGCGACGCACCTACGCAGTCTGGCTACAGATAGAAGAAGGCATACACCGCGAGGAATGTGTACGGCGCCGGAGATCACGGTACGCGTAGACACTGAATGCATACCACGATCTCCGGAGCCATAACTACATACTTACCTGACCAGGAGGAGAGTTACCACGGCGCTTCTCGCCGGAGAACGGAGCCGGAGTGCGCGTCGGAATCGCGCACGCGCAAAGCGCTATCTGGCGCCATTTTACTGAAGACACATTTGCAGTGTGTCTTCAGCAATATGGCGCCGGACAGCACGGTATGGGCATGCGCGTACTCTGGCGCCACACTCCTCCCCTGGCCTCCAGCAGAATGGGACAGCGCTGGAGTACAGGGAAGAAAGGTGAGTATAAATGTTTTTTTTTGTATGTGTGCAGTTTAATAGGGGTGAGGGGGACCATACATATCAGGATAGGGGGGTGAAAGATAGCATGCATACGAGGATAGGGGGTGAGGGGACCATGCATATCAGGATTGGGGGGTGAGAGGACCATGCATATCAGGATAGGGGGGTGAGGGGACCATGCATACCAGGATAGGGGGTGAGGGGACCGTGCATATCAGGATTGGGGGGTGAGAGGTAGCATGCATAAGAGGATTGGGGGTGAGGGGACCATGCTTACCAGGATAGGGGGTGAGGGGACCATGCATATCAGGATTGGGGGGTGAGGGGACCATGCATACCAGATTGGGGAGGGGGGGGGGACCATGCATTCCAGGATTGGGGGTGAGGGGACCATGCACACCAGGATTGGGGGGTGAGGGGACCATGCACACCAGGATTGGGGGGTGAGGGGACCATGCACACTAGGATTGGGGGGTGTGAGGACCATGCACTCCAGGATAGGGGGGTGAGAGAACCATGCATATCAGGATTGGGGGTGAGGGGACCATGCATACCGGTATAGGGGGTAAGGGACCATGCATACCAGGATAGGGGGGGTGATGCGACCATGCATACCATGATAGGTGGGTGAGGGGACCATTCATACCAGGAAAGGGGATGAGAGGGCCATGGATTGGGGGTTGAGTGGGTACCATACATCCTATGATAGGGATAAGGGGGGACCATGCACACCAGGATTGGGGGGTGAGGGATCATGCATACCAGGATTGGGGGTGGGGGGACCATGCATTCCAGGATTGGGGGTGAGGGGACCATGCACACCAGGAATGGGGGGGGTGAGGGGACCATGCACACCAGGATTGGGGGGTGAGGGGACCATGCACACTAGGATTGGGGGGGTGAGAGGACCATGCAGTCCAGGATAGGGGGTGAGGGAACCATGCATATCAGGATTGGGGATGAGGGGACCATGCATACCGGTATAGGGGGTGAGGGGACCATTCATACCAGGAAAGGGGATGAGAGGGCCATGGATTGGGGGTTGAGGGGGTACCATACATCCTATGATAGGGATAAGGGGGACCATGCACACCAGGATTGGGGGGTGAGGGGATCATGCATACCAGGATTGGGGGGTGGGGGGACCATGCATTCCAGGATTGGGGGTGAGGGGACCATGCACACCAGGAATGGGGGGGTGAGGGGACCATGCACAGCAGGATTGGTGGGTGAGGGGACCATGCACACTAGGATTGGGGGGGTCAGAGGACCATGCACTCCAGGATAGGGGGGTGAGGGAACCATGCATATCAGGATTGGGGGTGAGGAGACCATACATATCAGGATTGGGGGTGAGGGGACCATGCATACCGGTATAGGGGGTGAGGGGCCATGCATACCAGGATAGGGGGGTGATGCGACCATGCATACAAGGATAGGTGGGTGAGGGGACCATTCATACCAGGAAAGGGGATGAGAGGGCCATGCATATCAGGATAGGGGGGTGAGGGGACTATGCATACCAGGATAGGAGGTTAGGGAACCATGCATATCAGGATTCGGGGGCGAAGGGACCAGGCATATCAGGATTGGGGGATTAAGGGGCCATGCATATCAGGATTGGGGGGTTAAGGGGACCATGCATTCCAAGATTGGGGGGTGAGGGGACCATGTATACCAGGATTGGGGGTGAGGAGATCATGCATACCAGGATATGGGGGTGAGGGGTAGCATGCATACCAGGATAGGGGGTGAGGGATCATGCATACCAGGATTGGGGGGTGAGGGGACCATGCATTCCAAGATTGGGAGTGAAGACACCATGCATGCTAGGATTGGGGGAGAGAGGACCATGCATCCAGGATAGGGGTGAGGGGACATGATACCGGATGGGGTGATGGGACCATGCATACCAGGATAGGGGGGTGAGGGGACCATTAATACCAGCAAAGGGGGGTGAGAAAACCATGCATACCAGGATTGCGGATGAGGGACCATGCATACCAGGATTGGGGGCAAGGGGACCATGCATACCAGGATTGGGGGGTGAGGGAACCATGAATACCAGGATATGGATGAGCAGGTACCATGCATACTAGGATAGGGATGAGGGGGTACCATGCATACCAGGATTGGGGGGTGAGGGGACCATGCATACTAGGATGAGGAATGGGGTGCCATGCATACCAGGATTGGGTGGGAGTGAGGGGACCATGCATACCATGATAGGGATGAGAGGTGACATGCATACCAGGATAGGAGGGGGACAGCACATACCAGGATGGGAGACCATATACCAATAAAAATGCTTGCCACCCGGGTGTAGAACAGGTTCATAGCTAGTGTTCTTTACAGGCAGAGACTTGGTCCGTAGAGTCAATTTTTTCTGGTGGGTCTAAAGAACAACTATCAGACATTGTCTTGTAGATGTATAACAGTAAACTCACTTAAACAAAAACGTACAAAATGCACAGAGATAATACCTTGTTGGCCCTGATGATGGTCTATAAATGACTGGTTTCGTTCACATCTCCATCTTGGCTTTTATTGATAATGCTGGCAAAATGCAGTGTCGATGCCCAACACACTACACTGACTTATAAATGGAGCCTCAAAAGCAATTTCCCACGAACAGATCTTTATTTTTATAAATAGACCTTGGAATAATAATAATTGCCACAATTGGATGTGTTTAAATAAAATGTTCCTGTGCTGAGATAATCTTATAAATGTGCCCCGGCTATGTGCTGTGTCTGACCATACAGGGACATGGCCTGATCACACCACATCTCCTGGACAGGGGAGGGTGCAAAAGAGAGTATACAGACAGGACTGCAGGGGATCACAGCTGATCCTCACAAAAAAAAACTCAGCTACGATCCTGTGCTGTAATGTCTGTATACTCTTTTGCCTCCTCCCCTGCCCAGGAGCTGTGGTATGATCAGACCATGTTCCTGCATGGTCAGACACAGCCATTACACAGCACACAGCAGGGGCACATTTATAAGATTATCTCAGCACAGGAACATTTTATTTAAACACATCTAATTGTTGAAGTCATTATTATTCCAAGATCTATTGATTAAAATCAACTTTTGTTAGTGAGAAAACCCCTTTAAACACTGCTTGGAGAGCTCAAACGTCACTTATAACCAGGACAAAAGAAAGGGTACTCACGTAGCTCCCCGACTTTGAGGATTTCACAAAGCATCTTTGTAAGTTCAATGCTGCTACGACCAAAGGGACATTCATGCTTGTCTTCCCGACTGCTGTTTTCCAAGACAATCTGTAATGACAGCAGCTATCATAAGGATCATAGTATTTGTGGAACTTCTGAAGTACTTTAATAATTCTCATGGCATTTAATCACAGCACTAAAGCTCACACACATCTAAAGCTCTGCCAATACCGGCTCCAGATGATCCCCACCATAGTGCCACACTTCTGAGTAAAGGAGAGCGTGTAGAACATCCAGCTTAAATTAACTGTAACTCCACTGTCAGTCTTTGGCAGCTGAACGCTATTCAGCCCTTTTATTAAGCGGAGCCCTTTGATGCAATCACCTCACATATTGGATATGAAGCATAGGCCTGTGTGTAATTGGCAAACACTTTCAGCTACATGACTTAAGCTCGTACAATTTTACATTGCTGATATAATTCATTTTCAGCAATAACCTCCACAATATGGAAAGAAAGATAAGGGGAAAAACACAAAAGATAAATAAAATAAATGAAACCCGTTGAGCTAGTGCACATGTGGTTCTGGTAACGACAAATGAACCTGTCTAGAGCCTTATTACTTTGCAGAATACACCGCGTACCCCCTAGTTTAAATGAAAACGCACAAGATCTGATGCAGTTCATAGACTTGCTATTATTAGATAATAAAAAGACCTTTTGTATGTGACATTCTTCAGTCATCCTCAGAAAGAGAGAGAACGGAGACTATTTTTATTGATGCTATTCAGCTATGAATGCACCCTCTAGCTTTTCTGTAGCTCAAAAAGCTTCACTTAGATTGAAAGGTAACTGCGGGAGCTCAATGCTAGTTACAGAAGGAAAAAAATACTATAGCATATTGCCATTCCTGTATGCTGCTCACACCAGGCGTTTTAGGATCAATGCTGTGCATGTCAATCCTACTGATAAAATGCGTAACTGAGACCTCAGGGAAAAACTGCAATATGTTATGAGAAGGACTTTCACACACCTACAAGTCAAGGTGGATTATAGTCAAATTGACACTAAACAGATGTTACGCAAACCAGATTAACTTGAAACCAGAGTGTTCCCTTGGATAGTACTTATACACTGAGAGGGTGCGCTCTGTAAGACCCCTAATTTAGGGAGCTGGGGACCTCAGGCTATTGTGTAAAAACACAACGGTTTTTATAGCCAGAATAGCATCCAAGGTGTGTCGCAGTCATTCGAAAACTGCTTGCGGATCAACAAATGCAATGGACAGATTGATGTCACCAGGAAAAGACCAGAACTGGGAGAACAATAGAGGCTGTTGGCTCAGAGTAGACCAGCACATGTGTCAGAGTGACGATAGCACTGTGTTGTCCTTTAAAAAATGACAGCGCAAAATAGCCGGCGCAGCCTGGCTGGACAAGCATTCTCTGCACATTAAGAGACTTGTAGCTGCGTAAGGATAGATTTAGGCTAAAAGCTTCTCTATATTAGCATAAAAAGAATCTTTACAAATTGCACTCACAATAACCATTCTTTTATTTTACTATGTTAACCATTGCCTTCCTTTATCTTGCTGGATGTGTGAAAAACATTGAGATGGACTTGATGAAAACACATGATTTAGTACTTTACAAATAATCAGTGATGCCATTTTTTAATTGGTCAATTTAAAAGGGACTGTTTGGCCTTTGTGAATCCTCACAAATCGCACATTGCAAACTGTGAAAATTCTCCGGTGCCAGCGACGTGATTTGAATGCTTCTGGCCACATTGCTACTACACTGTGTCCAGCAACGCTCAACTTGACTTGCATTGTGCAAGGCTGCTCCCATCTAGCAGGCATGTGGCTGCGTGTATGCAAATCACATCGCTGCAGTCACTCGCCCGTTGCTGCTGGCATTAGAGAATCCTCACAGCATGTGCGATGTGAGGCTTCACAAGCATGTAGTCACATATTGAGGGACTGCAGACTTGTAACCTGAGGCCAGAAAACCCATTTAAGTCACGTAACCTCTTGAGAGCGGATCTAAATAATACAACAGGAACTCGTTGGTTGAATTTCTCATTCAAATTAGATGAATAAGAAATAGATTATAAAATTATGAGAGGACTATAGGCAGGAAGATTTACAAGGCAAAAAATATTATTTTTGAAATTACTGAGATGGGTCACATTAAAATACGCTGCTTAACACTATACATTGATGTGTGAGTAGGAGGCGGTCTGTAAGCAGGATTTTTGCAAAAAAAGCTCCTATATTTTCTCTTTTTTAATCTGTAATGAATTGCATGCCAATGACATGCTGAATATACAGTATCCTAAGAAGAGCAAGTGAGAGGCAAAATGCAGGGTTCGGGTTGAGCTCTAACATGGCACTTTTTTTTAATTAGATAATTTTAATTGAAAAAACTACTTCATTACATTTTCCAAAACATAACAAAACACAATCACTAAAAGAAATACAATACTACTTAAGGCACTATACATATAACACAATTTGAAAGTTGCATATTTCTTATGTGAATATAGTGAGTAAAGCCTATTGTCAAACTCAAAATAGTAAAAAAAAAAAAAAAAAGTATTTTCTATTTTTAGGCAAAGGAAAATTTCCTTCTCCACTGCCCATTAGTACCATATATGTTTCTGTTCAAAAGTCAATTTTAGGTGTAGGGTGCACTACAATAGTATGACATATTTTGTTAGGTATCCAGCAGTCAAAAAATAGGATACTTGGACCAGAAGGAGAAAGCACTACTGTATGATATTCACTGTATGATATGAAAAAATAAAGGAAGAGCTGCTAGCTAAAGGAATTGCAGCCGGGCCCCCACCTGCACTCTTGCGCTCGTGGATCTGCTCTCCCTAGGGGGTCCCCTATTGGCCACAGCCTTACTTCTTGGATCCCTGGTGAGCATTAAAATGTTCTTTCGTCACCTATCGGCTGCAATTCCTCAGGACTATATTGATCTGGCATTTCCTTCTGCCTGCGCTGGTTATTTCAGCACAGAGCCTGGCCCGCATATACCCTATGCTAATTTTAGCATGAAGCTAAATTCCATAATGATGCATTCATTTATGCTAACCTTAGCTACTCTATAGGTATTGTTGCATCCTTTTATTTTTTCATCTGGGGCTATAGGTATTGTACTTGGGAGTCAGTATACCAAATTGCTCACTTTCCATTAACTTGAAAGACACTTGTGAGTGTCAGTTTATTTACAACTACCGTATTCTACATGATCGACGGTCTCTGTTGGTGGGCACAGAAGTCCACATACCCAGATCTTCCTGCATTTCCACTTATGAATTGAGAGCATGAGCGGTTGGACCCACATGTTTTTACTTATGTTTTAATTGCTGTAATTGTGTGCCAATAAAGTTTTTTCTACATTATCTATTGAATTTTAGTGTGCATATCATGCAGTAGTGCTTTCTCCTTCTGGTTCACGTACTCTGTTCAAAAGTCAAAAGCAACCTCTATCAGTTTTCATTTAGATACATCCTAATAGCGCTGAAAAGATCTGCCTCATCCGTTTCCTTACTAGTGTACTAGTAGGTAACCCTGGAGAATCCAACCATTTTTCCCAAATTTTGTGAATGCCACATTTTAATGGGAAAAAAGTCTGATCAGAAAAAAACATCTGACTTGAATGGAGAAAACTGCAATCTCAGACAGTCCATTGACAATGATGGTGGAGACAATTGAAAATAAGGGTCTCATTTGAAATTTTGAATTTCAAAGGCCAATTGTTTAGTCAGGCCATGAGATGTGCAGCTACCAAAGGAGACTAGCAGCAGCTCTCTCATAGAAAGCATGAGCGCTAGCATGAGTGTTCCTCTGTACGGTGATGTCTGGAGAGATCATTTAGCCAAAAGCTATCTAACGTACAGAGAGGCCTCTACACACAATTAAAACAATCCAGACGTACAGGCACTCTGTATAATATATAAAAGGTACCCTTACCCGTATATAAGCATCCTGATGATGCTTAGCAAAGTACAGCATGTTGTCAAGGGCCAGCATTCCCGGAGGAGTGTGGGTAAAATCCAGAGCAGGATTTACATTGTTCTGCAAAAGATATCACACACGTTAAACATTGGGAGAAACATTTAGGCTCATATCTCAAAATCAGAATTTATATTCTTTCTGAATAAACCTAACATTTACATTTTATTTAGCATTATCTTCCTATAACCCTTATGCCAAAACATTTTTTACCACTTTTATAACCTTGCATTTTAGGAGCCATAACTTTCATTTCTTTAACCCTTTCAAACACGGGCCTGCAGGCCAAATTTGACATTTCTGACAAGTGTCACTTTATGTGGTAATAACTCTGGAATGCTACAATGGATCCCATTGATTCTGAGAAAGTTTTTCCATGACATATTATACTTCATGATCGTGATAAAACTTGTTCAATATGACTTGCGTTTATTTGTGAAAAGAAAATTGAAATTTGGCGAAAATTTTGAAATTTTCAATTTTTTTTTTTATTTTTATGCCCTTAACCACTTAACACCCAATGGTCCTCGGCTGTCACCATGTTAAATGTCATTGTCACTCTCAGACAGCGGCACTTAACATGCACGTGCAGGAAGTGTGTCGCAAACAACACACATCGGCATCCGTGTCTCGGAGCAAGCGAGCATTTCTGCTACACACGCTGAATCCCTTTTCTGTATAGCACAGGCGATCAGACGATCGCAGCTTCTAGTTTCCTATGAACACTACTGAAGCAAGTAAAAAGTGGAAAAAAAATATTTTTAAAAATATTTAAAAATATATAAAAGTTTAAATCATCCCCCACTCAAAATAAAATATAAAAAAACACATATTTGGTATCGCTGCGTTCAGAATCACCCAATATATCAATATATAAAAAGAATTGATCTGATCGGTAAACAGCGTAACGTGAAAAATCAAAATGTAAGAATTACGTTTTATTGGTCGCCGCAACATTGCATTAAAATGCAGTAACGGACAATTAAATCATTGTATCTACCACCAAATGACGTCAATATAAACGACAGCTTGGCACGCAAAAAATAAGCCCTCACACAGCTCTAGATCCCAGAAAATGGAGTCTCGGATAATGTTGACTTATTTTTTTGCAATTTCATCGCACTTAGAATTTTTTTTCCTGTTTTCCAGTACACTAAATGCAAAAACGGAAATACCCATGGTCCTTAAGGGGTTAAATCAGAGAGCTATATATCACAAAATAATTAATATTTCCCACGTGTCTACTTTACATCTGCACAATTTTTTAAAGATTTTTTTTCCTTAGGAAGTTAGAAGGGTTAAAAAGTGCCCAGCGATTTCTAATTTTTACAACAAAATTTACAAATCCATTTTTTAGGGACATCATCACATTTGAAGTGAATTTAAGGGGTCTATATGACAGAAAATACCCAAAAGTGACACCATTATAAAAACTGAACCCCTCAAGGTACTCAAAACCACATTTAAGAAGTTTATTAACCCTTCAAGTGCTTCACAGGAGCTGAAGCAATGTAGGAGGAAAAAATGAATGTCTATCTTTTTGTTCAAAATTTTTTTATTTTAGCCCCAATTTTTTTTTTCATAAGGGTAACAGGATGAAATGGACCCAAAATTTGTTGGGAAATTTCTCCTGAGCACGCCGACACCCCATATGTTTGGGCGCTTGGAAGCGAAGGAGGGACATTTGACATTTTAAATGCAAAATTTGCTGCAATAATTAGCAGACGCAATGTTGCGTTTGGAGAGCCTCTGATGTGCCTAAACAGTGGAACCCCCCCCCCCCACCAAGTGATACTATTTTGGAAACTAGATGCCTCAGGTAACTTAGCTAGATGTGTGTTGAGCATCTTGAAACCACAGGTGCTTCACAGAAGTTTATAACGTTGAGCTGTGAAAATAAAAGATCACATTTTTCCCACAAAATGTTCTTTTAAAACCAATTTTTTTTTTTTCACAAGGGTAACAGGAAAAAATGCAGTGCATAAAATGTTGCGCCATTTCTCCTTAGTCTGCAAATACCCAATATGTGGAAGAAAGCTACTATTTGTACACACGACAGGGCTCAGAAAGGAAGGAATGACATTTTGAAACACAGACTTTTATGAAATGGTCTAAGTGTGTCATGTCGTGTTTGGAGAGCTCCTGATGTGCCTAAACAGTGGAAACTCCCCACAAATGACCCCATTTTAGAAACTAGGTCACTCAAATATATCTAGACGTATGGTGATCACCTTGGAACCACAAGTGCTTCACAAAATTTTACAACATTGCTCTATGAAATTGAAAAAAAAATATATTTTTCCCCAAAAAATGTTATTTCAGCCCCCAATTTTTAATTTTCACTAGGATAGGAGAAACTGGACCCCAAAAATTGTTGAGCAATTCATCCTGAACACACAGATACCCCATATGTGGTCAAAAACTATTTTTGTGGCACAGTGCAAAGCTCAGAAGGGAAGAAGGCCCATATTGGAGTTCACATATTGCTGGACTGGGAGGGAGCCATGTCACATTGGCAGACCCCTGAGATGCCAGAACAGCAGAAACCACTATAAATGACCCCATTTTACAAACTATATATCTCAACGAATTCATATGGGGTGCAGTGATCATATTGACACCTCAGATGTGACACAGAATTTTTTACCATTGGCAGTGAAGACAAAATAACTACATTTTTACCACCAAAATGTTGTTTTAGCCCCAGATTTTACATTTTCACACTGGGAAATGGGTAAAAAATGGCATCACACCTTGTCCCATAATGCCTGCTGAATGTAGAAATACTCCATATGTGGCTATACATTACTGCTTAGCCATACGGAGAATATAGAATATACTGCACACTCTAGAGGAATTCTATGCAAAATAGTGTAAGTTTTATTAATAGAACAAAATTAGGGAGCAAACATATATACAAAGCGATTGGCAGAACAAATTATTTGACATTTTGACTCTCCCGAGTCTTGATCATAAAATTGCTTAGTATAAAGACAATATGTACTCTGGAGTTTCTTTTAGAAAGAAAAAAGAGAAAACACTGCATATGATTAGGTAATTACCAGAATATCCGACCCTCTGGGTAGGGGTTAATACCGATCCATACAGGTATAATGCCTGTTGCTCTGTGTGACCCAGCGGCGCTCCCGCACCTTGCTTAGCTTTACGTGGCGTGCAACAGGCATTATACCTGTATGGATCGGTATTGATTACCTAATCTGACAATCGCGTTTTATATATGTTTGCTCCCTAATTTTGTTCTATTAATAAAACTTATACTATTTTGCATAGAATTCCTCTAGAGTGTGTGGTATATTCTATATCCTTAGTTATTGAAACTACATAGTCCACTACACTGTGTTCCAAATTATTATGCAAAAATTGTTTAGGGGTGATAAGGTAAGATTTTTTTTGTTTGTCAGTTAAACTCATTGATGGTGATGTGTGTCAGGGCTCTTTATATCACAGTAAGCAATTGCAGACACCTGTGCTAATTAGTTTGGCAGGTGTGTCCAACCAAAGGCAAGACTACTTAAGAAGGCTGTCCCACATTATTAAGCAGCCTACATTTTCTGCCAAAATGGGAAAGAAAAAGGATGTGTCAGCTGCTGAGAAGCAACAAATTGTGGAGTGTTTAGGTCAAGGCATGACTACAATCAACATTGCCAAGACACTTCATCGTGATCATCGCACAATAAAGAAGTATGTAGCCGATTCACAGTACACACGTGTGCGTCCTGATAAGGGAAAATTGAGGACTCTTTCCTACAGGCAATTACGTCAGGTTAAAAGAGCAGCGGCAAAAAAGCCTTGTCATAGCAGCAGAAAAGTTTTTGAAGCTGCTGGTGCCTCCAACGTCCCCCGAACAACAAGATGCAGGGTCCTTCAGAGGTTTGCAGCTGTGCGTAAGCCATCCTGTCGACCTCTATCCACTGCACACAAGCAGAAACGGCTCCAGTGGGCCAAACAATACATGAAGACTGACTTCAAAACTGTTTTGTTCACCGATGAGTGCCGTGCATCGCTCGATGGTCCAGATGGATGGAGTGGAGGATGGCTGGTTGATGGACACCCCATGCAAACACAGCTACAGCACCAACAAGGAGGAGGTGGAGTAATGTTTTGGGCTGGAATCATGGTGAGAGAGATTGTCGGCCCCTTTAGGATCCCTGAAGGGGTAAAGATGAACTCCATAGTGTTGTTGAGTTTCTCCAAAAAGCACTTCCTGCCCTGGTTCAAGAAGAAGAACTGTGCATCTGCAGGGAAGATCATTTTCATGCATGATAACGCACCGTCTCATGCTGCAATACACACTGCAAACTTGGCTGCTATGGGGATAAAAGGGGACAAACTTAGGGTGGCCCCCCTGCTCCCTGACCTCAACCCCATTGAAACCTTGGAGCATCATCAAAAGGAGTGTCTATGAAAGGGCGAGGGAAACAGTTCACATCTAAGCAACAGCTCTGGGAGGGTATTCTGTCCTCATGCAAAACAATGAAGCAGACCAAACCAAAACTCCAATTCAATGGACGAGAGAGTTCAGAAGCTCCTTTCGAAAAAGGGGTCCCATGGCAAATGACATCACCTAGAATAATATTTTGAGTTGAAAACTGTTTGATTTCAGTTTGTAAGAACCTGCTAAGCATATATTTCAAAAATACAATTTTTTTGTTTTTTTTATTAAATGGGAAAAAGGTGAAAACTCGGGTGTGCATAAAAATTTGGAATATGCATTTTTGAGTGCAGTTTTGGGGTGTTTTATTTTTTACAAAATATACTGTTATCATAGGCATTTGTACAAAAACCTTTCAATTGTACTCTAATAGTTATTGACTGAAAATACAATGACTGAAATTCATATAGGTAATTTGGGAAAATCTGAGAAATATTATTTGCATAATAATTTGAACACAGGTATCCAGCACCTCGCCCTTATGACCAAGTTTCACCCATCTCTCCTACATACCCTACAGGGGAGACTCGGGAAGGACAAAGCATATTTCCAACTGGAGGGCAGATTTTCCTAAAATAGTTTGCGGACTCAATATAAAAGAGCCCCTAAGTGCTAAAAAGCTATCCCCCTCAAAGATACCATATTAGAAATTATACCCCTTTGGGAATAATCAACAGGGGTATGAGATTTTGACTT
>JARQOD010000006.1:128190184-128303629 GCA_033576555.1 Oophaga sylvatica
TTTAAAAACAAAAAAAAAAACTGCAAATTTGTTTAATTTTTAAATTTAAAACAAAAGATACCTTGGCTTTTATACAAAAAAAATTAAAAAAAGGCTGAAAACGATCGTTATTTTCTGCTACACTTTTTTAAAACGTAAAACTACCATAAAAATTAGCTAACAAGGGCCGAACGGCATGGGGCATTTCGCCGCGAAAAAGGGGTTTAAGGGGTTTTCCCCGCTCTCCCCCCGAAAGTTAGGATTTGGAAAAAAAAAATTTTGAACAAAACCCCCCGGGTCCACATAGCAAAACCCCCAGCACCCTGACAACGTCAGATCGTTTTGTCGCACATAATCGCTGCGAGCCCAAAAACCGGCACTCAGCACGATCCACAGCACAATGCGGAACACCGTTTTATTACCCCAGGTACTTTTGGTTTAAAACCCGCCCTAGCAGGAGCTGAACCAAGGACACTCTTTTCAAGGGCTCCCGGGGGCCCGGGAAACCCCCCTTGGGGTACCTTGGTTACTACTCCCTCATCAGGGCCGGGACGAAGGTACACAGGGGGTTTCCGGCACACCCCCGCCTAAAAAACCCATGCGTGCGGCCGGGGGAGACCCGATAAAAAAATTTTTCCGGACCAGAGACGAAAAAAAATACCCACAGGGGCTGACCGTCGCTGATTCACACAAAACAGCGATACGCAGGGGAGACGCGTTGTCCCCAAAACATGACCAGAGCGTCTCTTTGGGCGAAACCCGCTGGTAAAAGGGGGCTTTACAATCCTTTTTTTCTCAGCAAAAAAACAGCCAAAAAAATATCTGTCATTTTTTCCCCTGGGAAAAAATAAACACAATAGGAATGGAAAAAGTTTTTTAAAAAAGCTTTTTGATGCTTTTTACCGTAGGTAAAAAGAAAAAAAAATTTTTTTTTTTGGGGCCCAGATTTGCTAATTTGCATACTGGTAAATAAACAAAAATCAGCAATTTATGATTTTTTTTTATTTTTTATTTTTTTGCCCAAACCCCCCGTGGGGGAAAAAAGGCTAAAAAACAAAAGGGGTCAGTAAAATTTTAAAAAAAAAAAAAAGAAAAAAATTTTTTTCTTTATATTTTTGCTCTTTTTTACTTTACAAAACACTTTTTTTTTAAAAAAAAAATACTAAGTTTTGCATCACCTATTCTGACATTGTTATTTTTTTTTTACTTTTAAACTTGGCAAAACCCCCCCCAAGATAAGCCAAGCCCCAAAATTTTTCCCCCAAAAAAGGGGGAAAAATTATTACCGAGAATAACCGGAAAAGGGTTTTTCCCCCCCCCATCCGGGGTTTTTATGGCCCCTCATTCCATCCTTGTCTCGGGGGGTCCTCATTTTCCCCTTTTGCCCACAGGGGTCCTTATTCCATCCCCTTGCCCCAAATCATGGCTCCTTACCCACCTTTTTCTAAAAGCTACTTATTACCACCTTTCTCTTTTTTTTTATCCATCCGGGGTTTTAGGGGTCGTCACCCTATCCTTTTCATGCATAAAATTTCCCCATCCCCATCCTTGTATGCCCCAATAGAAAAGCATAAAAAAAAAAAAACAAAACACCATTTTCCCCCCTCCGCCCCTTGCAGCATCTTTTCCTGTGAAAACCCCCTGGGGGCCGGGGCCCTCCATGCCCCCCCCCTCATAAAAGGGAAAGAATTTAACTCCACCCTATGGGGGGGGAAAAGGGGGGAATACTCTTTTTCCCTTTAAGGGCGGACACGTGACCCGGGGAGCAGGAGCTGCTGGGGAAAAAACTGCGGTTTTAACTGGCGTTTAAAGAAAAAAAATATCTTTTCTGAAGGGAATTTCTATGCTGTGAAAAAAAGTGTGCAGCATCTGAAAAAAAGGATATGGAACCCGGCTAGGGATTTCTTTCTGCAATGCGCAAACAGGGTTCAAATGGGGAAGAGAGTTGCATTGACAACCCCAAACCCAAGGGGGGCACTTTGAACAAATTCTAAAAGCAAAACTTGTAAAAACTCAGAAAAAAAAAGTTACGTTAAAACCAAGCACACCATTATTTTTTTTGTGAAATTCTCAATACTTTTTATCTTCCAAAAAAACCCTTTTCCCCCCTTGGAAAAAATAATTTTGGGTCCAAAAAGGCCGTTTTTAAAAAGGGGCCCCCGGTCACCATCCATCTTTTTAAAATTTTTTTCCCCCCCCCCTAACAATGGCCACAAACGGGAAAAAATTTAAAATCCCCCAAACCCTTTTTTCCCTTTTATTTGGGCCCCAAAAAAAATGGCCCACCCTGTAACATTTAGGGGGTTTTGCCCAAATTTTTTTTTTTTTTGTCAGTAGAGAAAAAAAATTTATTTTTGGTTTTATCAAATTTTTTTTACGTGTTGTTTTATAAAATCATTAAATACAAATTGACCCTTTACTTTTTTTTTAAAAATAAAAAAGCTTTTAGAAATTTAAAATTTTTTTTTTTACTTTTTCGTTCATTAATAGCTTTTTTTTTTTTTTTTTTTGGCAAAGGAACCCAAAAAACACCGTGGGGGGTTGGGGCACCTGCATCCACCAGGTAAAAAAACCTCCGTTCTCCCCATCAGCTGCAGTGCTTTACTGCCTACAACACACTGCGCCGTTCCCCTCACCCCGGATTTCACCCAGCCCCCATATCAAAAGCCAAAAAAACCTTTTCAGTACAACCAAAAATTGGACACACCTTCTCATTTAAATATTTTCTGTATTTTCAGGCATGAAAATTGAAAATTTTACACTAAAAGGGATCAAAACTTAATTAACACTTTTGGGAATTAATACTTAAAAAAAAAAATGTGTAACAACGAAAAATTTTTAATTCTAGGTTTCAAAGTGCCACTTTTTGCTTTAGACTGTTTTTTCACACCTTTGGATTTTTTTAAGCTTCAAGAGGTAGTCCCGGAAATGGTTTCACTTCACAGTTCCCCGTCATTTTAAAAGGGATTCTGGCCTTTAAATGGGTTGGATCATTTTGTTTTCAGAAGTCTGGTGGATACACGCCGATATCCTACAAAAAACTTTTTAAAAATTTTGCATTAGGGGAAAAAAAAAAGCCAAAGTAAAGAAAAACGATGGCCATCAAACTTTAAGAAAAAAGGGCAGCAGTCGAAAAAATGGAAAATATAAATGTCCCCAATGCATTGAAAAAAACCTCAAGCGCTACAAAGAAACGCCACAGAAACCCCCCCGGGGAAAGGAAACCAAATCACCTCGCTTTTGAGGTAGGTTTACAGTCCACCTCAAAAAAACGCAGGGTTCCAGGTCGCAGCATGCTTTCCGCCGCTTGATCCTTTTGACCGACCAAAATCAACACGGGGCTTTGCCAGTCCCACCGCAAAAAACCAAGGGTGAAAACCCCTCGACTGGGCGACCCAAGCTAAAGATAGTTTTCGCAGTCGCATGCGCCAGCCCCAAGCGGGGCGATCGGGAGGAGGCGCGGCCGAGGGCGGAGCTTACGGCACCATCCTGACCGATGCAGCGGGGTGACGCAATGGGAAAACCCCCCCTTACGGATAATTCTATTTTTTTTAATTGGGGGCCCCTTTTTTTTTGGGTTACCACTTTCCCAACGTTGTTTTAAAAAAGGATTTTAAATTTAAAATTGTTTATTTTTTTGCCTTTTAATAATAAAAAAGGAAGGGATCGTTGAAGTTTTTAGACGCCAAACGCGACCACCTACCACTGGCTACAGATAAAAAGGCTACACCGGAGGAAAGTGTACCCCAATCACTACGCGTAGACACTGAATGCATACCACATCCCGGGGCCCCTAACACTTTTACCTGCCAGGGGGAGATTCCCCGGGGGGTTCTCGCCGAGACGGAGCCGGAGTGGCGCGGAATCGCGCAAAAAGGGGGCAAAGCGATCGGCCCTTTTTTCTGAAGACACTTGCATTGTCTTCAGCAATATGGCCCGGACAGCAGGAAAGGGGGGATGCGCGTACCTGGCCCACACTCCCCCCGGGGCCCCCACCAAAGGGGGCAGCGCGGAGTACGGGGAAGGTGAGTAAAATGTTTTTTTTTGTATGTTCATTTAAAAGGGGGAGGGGACCATACATACAGATAGGGGGGAAAGAAGCAGCATACGAGATAGGGGTGAGGGCCCCCTGCAACGGTTGGGGGGGTGAGAGGCCAGCATATCAATAGGGGGGGAGGACCATGCAACCAGAAGGGGGAGGGACCGTGCATACAATTGGGGTGAGAGGTAGCAGCATAAAGGAGGGGGGGAAAAGGGGGCCATGCTCCCCCCATAGGGGGAGGGACCATGCATATCAGGTTGGGGGTGGGGGGCCATCATACCAGTTGGGGGGGGGGGGACCAGCATTCCAGATTGGGGTGGGGGACCGCACAAAAGGTTTTTGGGGGGAGGGGGCCAGCACACCAGTTGGGGGGTAGGGACCATGCACACTAGGAGGGGGGGTGGGAGACCAGCACCGGGGTGGGGGGGGGGAACCAGCATATGGGGTTGGGGGTGGGGGGGCCCTGCATACCGTATGGGGGGGGGACCATGCTACCAGGATGGGGGGGGGGATGCGACCATGCAACCTATAGTGGTGAGGGGACCATTCATCCCGGGAAAGGGAAGAGGGCCAGGGGGGGTGAGGGTACCAACACCTATGATGGGAAAAGGGGGACCATGCACACCGGGGTTGGGGGTGAGGGACATGCAACCAGATTGGGGGGGGGGGACCAGCTTTTTCCCGATTGGGGGGGGGCCCCTGCACACCAGGAAGGGGGGGGGGAGGGACCCGCACACCGGGTTTTGGGGGGGGGGGCCCTGCACACTGGGGTTGGGGGGGAGAGGGCCATGCCCCGGGGTAGGGGGGGGGGGCCCCCTCATATCGGGGTTTGGGGTGGGGACCTGAAAAACCTATAGGGGGGGGGGACCCACAACCAGGGAAAGGGGATGAGAGGGCGAATGGGGGTTGAGGGGGTCCAAAAAACTAGATAGGGGGGGGACATCAACCGGATTGGGGTGGGGATCATGCATACCAGATTGGGGGGTGGGGGACCACATTCCAGATTGGGGGTGAGGGACCATGCACACCAGAATGGGGGTGAGGGACCATGCACAGCAGAAATTGGGGGTGAGGGACCATCCCACACTGAATTGGGGGGAGGGGACCAGCACTCCAGGATAGGGGGGAGGGAACCATGCTATCGGATGGGGGTGAGGAGACCATACATATCAGGATTGGGGGTGGGGGACCATGCATACCGGTTAGGGGTGAGGGACCGCATACCAGGATAGGGGGTGAGCGCCCATGCAAAAAAGGGATAGTGGGTGAGGGGACCTTCATACCGGGAAGGGAAAAGGGCCATGATATCAATAGGGGGTGAGGGGACATGCATACCAGGAAGGGGTTAGGGAACCAGCAAACAGGATTGGGGGGGCGAGGGACCAGCATATCAGATTGGGGATTAAGGGCCAGCATATCGGGATTGGGGGTTTAAGGGACCATTTTTTCCAAGATTGGGGGGTGGGGGCCCCTGATACCAGATTTGGGGGTGAGGAGATCATGCATCCCAATAGGGGGAGGGGTAGAAACCATACCGGATAGGGGGGAGGGGATCATGCATACCAGATTGGGGTGAGGGACCATGCATTCCAAGTTTGGGGGAGTAAGACACCATGCATGCTAGATTGGGGGAAGAGGCCCAAATCCAACCAGGATAGGGGGGGGGGACCATTAATACCACAAAAAGGGGGGGGGAAAAACCCATGCCATAACCAGGATTGCGGATGAGGGGGACCATGCATACCAGGATTGGGGGCAAGGGACCATGCATACCAGGATTGGGGGGTGAGGGAACCAGAATCCAATTGGATGGCAGGTACCATGCATACTAGGATAGGGATGAGGGGTCCCATGCATACCAGGATTGGGGGTGGGGGCCATCATACTAGGATAGGAAGGGTGCCATGCATACCAGGTTTTGGGTGGGGTGGGGGGACCATCATACCATGAAAAGGGATGAAGGGGACATGCTACCAGAAAGGGACAGCAAACCAATGGGAACCATATACCAATAAAAATGCTTGCCACCCGGTGTAGAACAGTTCTAGCATTGTTCTTTACAGGCAGAGACTTGGCCTAAGTCAATTTTTCTGGGGGGCTAAAGAACAACTACAACATTGTCTTTAATGATAACATAAACTCACTTAAACAAAAACACAAAACACAAGATAAACCTTTTGGCCCTGAAATGGCTATAAATTGACGGGTTTCGTTCACATCTCCTCTTGGCTTTTATTATAATCTGGCAAAATGCAGTTCGATGCCCAACACACTACACTGACTTATAAATGGAGCCTCAAAAAACAATTTCCCCGAACAATCTTTTTTTTTATAAATAACCTTGGAATAATAATATTGCCACAATTGGATGTGTTTTAAATAAAATGTTCCTGTGCTGAATAATCTTATAAAGTCCCCCGGCTATGTGCTGTGCTGACCAAACAGGGACATGGCCATCACACCACATCTCCTACAGGGGGGGGTGCAAAAGAGAGTAACAACAGGAAATGCGGGGATCACAGCCCGATCCCCACAAAAAAAACCAGTACGATCCTGTCTGTAATGTCTGTATACTCTTTGCCTCCTCCCCTGCCCAGGAGCTGTGGAATCAGACCATGTTCCGCTGGCAGACCACCATTACACAGCACACAGCAGGGCAATTTTTAAGATTACTCAGCACAGGAACATTTTATTTAAACACATCAATTGTTTTAAGTCATTATTATTCCCAAGATCTATGATTAAAATCAACTTTTGTTAGTGAGAAAACCCCTTTAAACACTCTTGGAGACCCAAAACGTCACTTATAACCAGGACAAAAGAAAGGGTAAAATCCTAACTCCCCGCTTGAGGATTTCACAAAGCATCTTTGTAATTCAATGCTGCTACACCAAAGGGGCATTCATGCTTGTCTTCCCACTGCTGTTTTTCCAAACAATCTTAATGACAGCGCTATCAAAGGACATATATTTGTGGAACTTCTGAAGTACTTTAATAAAATTTTCATGGCATTTAATCACAGCACTAAAGCTCACACACATCTAAAGCCTGCCAATACCGGCTCCAGATGACCCCACCATAGCCACACTTCTGATAAAGGGGGACGTTAAACATCCACTTTAAAATTTAAATGTAACTCCACTGTCATCTTTGGCAGCTGAACCATTCACCCCTTTTATTAAGCGGAGCCCTTTGATGCAATCCCTCACAATTGGAAGAACTTCCTGTTTAATTGGCAAACACTTTCACACATGCTTAAGCCGTCAATTTTACATTGCTGAAAATTCATTTCAGCAATAACCTCCACAATATGGAAAGAAAAATAAGGGAAAAACACAAAAGAAAAATAAAATAAATGAAACCCGTGAGCTAGGGCACATGTGGTTCGGGGAACACAAATGAACCGTCAGAGCCTTATTATTTGCAAATACAAACCCCGTACCCCCTAGTTTAAATAAAACCACAAGATCGATGCAGTTCATAGACTTGCTATTATTAAAAAAAAGACCTTTTATGTGACATTTTTTCAGTCATCCTCAAAAGGAGAGAACAACTATTTTTTTTTGATGCTATCAGCTATGAATGCACCCCTACTTTCTGAGCTCAAAAAGCTTCCTTAGATTGAAAGGTAACGCGGGAGCCAATGCTAGTTACAGAAGGAAAAAAAACTATAGCATATTGCCATTCCTGTTGCTGCTCCACACCAGCGTTTTAGGATCAATGCGTGCATGCCCAATCCACTGATAAAATGCGTAACTGAGACCTCAGGAAAAACGCAATATGTTTATGAGAAGGACTTTCACACACCTACAATCAAGGTGGATTATAGTCAAATTGACACAAACAGATGTTACGCAAACCAATTAAACTTGAAACCAGAGTGTTCCCTTGGATTACTTATACATTGAGAGGGTCGCTCTGTAAACCCCTAATTTAGGAGCTGGGGACCTCGGGCTTTGTGTAAAAACACAACGGTTTTTTAGCCAGAATAGCATCCAAGGGTGTCGCATCATTCGAAAACTGCTTGCATCAACAAATCAATGACAGATTGATGTCACCAGGAAAAGACCAGAACTGGGAAACAATAGAGGCTTGGCTCAGAGTAACCAGCCATTGTCAAGGACGAAGCACGTGTTGCCTTAAAAAAATGACAGCGCAAAATAGCCGGCACCCTGGCTGACAAGCTTTCTCTGCCATTAGAGACTTGTGCTGCGAAATAGATTTAGGCTAAAAGCTTCTCTATATTACATAAAAAGAAACTTTACAAATTGCCTCACAATAACCATTCTTTTATTTTCTAGTTAACCATTGCCTCCTTTATCTTGGGGATGTGTGAAAAACATTGAGATGGACTTGATGAAAACACATATTTAGTATTTTAAACAAATAATCATGATCCCCATTTTTAATTGGCAATTTAAAAGGACTTTGGCCTTTGTGAATCCTCACAAATCGCACTGCAAACTGTGAAAATTCTCCGGTGCCAGACGTGATTTAAAATGCTTCTGGCCACATTCTACACACTGTTCCAGCAACGCTTCAACTGACTGCATTGGCAAGGCTGCTCCCATCTACAGGCATGTGGCATGCGTGTATCAAATCACATCGCTGCAGTCACTCGCCCGTTTGCTGCGGGCATAGAAATCCTCACAGCATGTGCGATGTGAGCTTCACAAGCATGTAGTCACATATTGAGGACTGCAGACTTGTAACCTGAGGCCAGAAAACCCATTTAAGTCACGTAACCTCTTGAGAGCGGATCTAAATAATACAACAGGAACTCTTTGGTTGAATTTCTCATTCAAATTAGATGAATAAGAAATAGATTAAAAAAATTATGAAGGACTATAGGCAGGAAGATTTAAAAGGGCAAAAAATATTAATTTTTGAAATTACTGAGATGGGTCACATTAAAATACGCTGCTTAACACTATACTTGATGTGGAGTAGGAGGCGGTCTGTAAGCAGGATTTTTGCAAAAAAAGCTCCTATATTTTCTCTTTTTTAATCTGTAATGAATTGCATGCCAATGACATGCGAATATACAGTATCCTAAGAAGAGCAAGTGAGAGGCAAAATGCAGGTTCGGGTTGAGCTCTAACATGGCACTTTTTTTTAATTAGATAATTTTAATTGAAAAAACTACTTCATTACATTTTTCCAAAACATACAAAACACAATCACTAAAAGAAATAACAATACTACTTAAGGCACTATACATATAACACATTTGAAAGTTGCATATTTCTTATGTGAATATAGTGAGTAAAGCCTATTTTTCAAACTCAAAATAGAAAAAAAAAAAAAAAAAGTATTTTCTATTTTTAGGCAAAGGAAAATTTCCTTCTCCACTGCCCATTAGTACCATATATGTTTTCTGTTCAAAAGTCAATTTTAGTGTAGGGTGCACTACAATAGTATGACATATTTGTTTGGTATCCAGCAGTCAAAAAATAGATACTTGGACCAAAGGAGAAAGCACTACTGTATGATATTCACTGTATGATATGAAAAAATAAAGGAAGAGCTGCTAGCTAAAGGAATTGCAGCCGGGCCCCCACCTGCACTCTTGCGCTCGTGGATCTGCTCCCCTAGGGGTCCCCTATTGCCACAGCCTTACTTCTTGGATCCCTGGTGAGCATTAAAATGTTCTTTCGTCACCTATCGCTGCAATTCCTCAGGACTATATTGATCTGGCATTTCCTTCTGCCTGCGCTGTTATTTCAGCACAGAGCCTGGCCCGCATATACCCTATGCTAATTTTAGCATGAAGCTAAATTCCATAATGATCATTCATTATGCTAACCTTAGCTACTCTATAGGTAATTTTGCATCTTTATTTTTTCATCTGGGCTATAGGTATGTACTTGGAGTCAGTATACCAATTGCTCACTTTCCATTAACTTGAAAGACACTTGTGGTGTCAGTTTATTACAACTACCGTATTCTACATGATCGACGGTCTCTGTGTGGGCACAGAAGTCCACATACCCAGATCTCCTGCATTTCCACTTATAATTGAGAGCATGAGCGTTGGACCCACATGTTTTTTTACTTATGTTTTAATTGCTGTAATTGTGTGCCAATAAAGTTTTTTCTACATTATCTATTGAATTTTAGTGTGCATATCATGCATAGTGCTTTTCCCTTCTGGTTCACGTACTCTGTTCAAAGTCAAAAGCAACCTCTATCATTTTCATTTAGATACACCAATAGCGCTGAAAAGATCTGCCTCATCCGTTTCCCTTACTAGTGTACTAGGGGTAACCCTGGAGAATCCAACCATTTTTCCCAAATTTTGTGAATGCCACATTTTAATGGAAAAAAGTCTGATCAGAAAAAAACATCTGACTTGAATGGAAAAAACTGCAATCTCAACAGTCCATTGACAATGATGGTGGAGACAATTGAAAATAAGGGTCTCATTTGAAATTTTGAATTTCAAAGGCCAATGTTTAGTCAGGCCATGAGATGTGCAGCTACCAAAGGAGACTAGCAGCAGCTCTCTCATAGAAACATGAGCGCTAGCATGAGTTTCCTCTGTACGGTGATGTCGGGAGAGATCAATTTAGCCAAAAGCTATCTAACGTACAAGAGGGCCTCTACACACAATTAAAACAATCCAGACGTACAGGCACTCTGTATAATATATAAAAGTACCCTTACCCGTATATAAGCATCCTGATGATGCTTAGCAAAGTACAGCATGTTGTCAAGGGCCAGCATTCCCAGGAGTGTGGTAAAATCCAGAGCAGGATTTACATTGTTCTGCAAAAGATATCACACACGTTAAACATTGGAGAAACATTTAGGCTCATATCTCAAAATCAGAATTTATATTCTTTCTGAATAAACCTAACATTTACATTTTATTTAGCATTATCTTCCTATAACCCTTATGCCAAAACATTTTTACCACTTTTATAACCTTGCATTTTAGGAGCCATAACTTTCATTTCTTTAACCCTTTCAAACACGGGCCTGCAGGCCAAATTTGACATTTCTGACAAGTGTCACTTTATGTGGTAATAACTCTGGAATGCTACAATGGATCCCATTGATTCTGAGAAAGTTTTTCCTGACATATTATACTTCATGATCGTGATAAAACTTGTTCAATATGACTTGCGTTTATTTGTGAAAAGAAAATTGAATTTGGCGAAAATTTTGAAATTTTCAATTTTTTTTTTATTTTTATGCCCTTAACCACTTAACACCCAATGGTCCTCGGCTGTCACCATGTTAAATGTCATTGTCACTCTCAGACAGCGGCACTTAACATGCACGTGCAGGAAGTGTGTCGCAAACAACACACATCGGCATCCGTGTCTCGAGCAAGCGAGCATTTCTGCTACACACACCTGAATCCCTTTTCTGTATAGCACAGGCGATCAGACGATCGCAGCTTCTAGTTTCCTATGAACACTACTGAAGCAAGTAAAAAGTGGAAAAAAAATATTTTTAAAAATATTTAAAAATATATAAAAGTTTAAATCATCCCCCCACTCAAAATAAAATAAAAAAAACACATATTTGGTATCGCTGCGTTCAGAATCACCCAATATATCAATATATAAAAAGAATTGATCTGATCGGTAAACAGCGTAACTGAAAAATCAAAATGTAAGAATTACGTTTTATTGGTCGCCGCAACATTGCATTAAAATGCAGTAACGGACAATTAAATCATTGTATCTACCACCAAATGACGTCAATATAAACGACAGCTTGGCACGCAAAAATAAGCCCTCACACACTCTAGATCCCAGAAAATGGAGTCTCGGATAATGTTGACTTATTTTTTTTTGCAATTTCATCGCACTTAGAATTTTTTTTCCTGTTTTCCAGTACACTAAATGCAAAAACGGAAATACCCATGGTCCTTAAGGGGTTAAATCAGAGAGCTATATATCACAAAATAATTAATATTTCCCACGTGTCTACTTTACATCTGCACAAATTTTTAAAGATTTTTTTTCCTTAGGAAGTTAGAAGGGTTAAAAATGCCCAGCGATTTCTAATTTTTACAACAAAATTTACAAATCCATTTTTAGGACATCATCACATTTGAAGTGAATTTAAGGTCTATATGACAGAAAATACCCAAATGACACCATTATAAAAACTGAACCCCTCAAGGTACTCAAAACCACATTTAAGAATTTATTAACCCTTCAAGTGCTTCACAGGAGCTGAAGCAATGTAGGAGAAAAAATGAATGTCTATCTTTTTGTTCAAAAATTTTTTATTTTAGCCCCAATTTTTTTTTTCATAAGGTAACAGGATGAAATGGACCCAAAATTTGTTGGGAAATTTCTCCTGAGCACGCCGACACCCCATATGTTTGGGCGCTTGGAAGCGAAGGAGGGACATTTGACATTTTAAATGCAAAATTTGCTGCAATAATTAGCAGACGCAATGTTGCGTTTGGAGAGCCTCTGATGTGCCTAAACAGTGGAACCCCACCCCCCCCACCAAGTGATACTATTTTGGAAACTAGATGCCTCAGTAACTTAGCTAGCTGTGTGGGTTGAGCATCTTGAAACCACAGGTGCTTCACAGAAGTTTATAACGTTGAGCTGAAAATAAAAAGATCACATTTTTCCCACAAAATTTCTTTTAAAACCAATTTTTTTTTTTCACAAGGTAACAGGAAAAAATGCAGTGCATAAAATGTTGCGCCATTTCTCCTTATCTGCAAATACCCAATATGTGGAAGAAAGCTACTATTTGTACACACGACAGGCTCAGAAAGGAAGGAATGACATTTTGAAACACAGACTTTTATGAAATGGTCTAAGTGTTCATGTCGTGTTTGGAGAGCTCCTGATTGCCTAAACAGTGGAAACTCCCCACAAATGACCCCATTTTAGAAACTAGGTCACTCAAATAAAACTAGACGTATGGTGATCACCTTGGAACCACAAGTGCTTCACAAAATTTTACAACATGCTCTATGAAATTGAAAAAAATATATTTTTCCCCAAAAAATGTTATTTCAGCCCCCAATTTTTAATTTCACTAGGATAGGAGAAACTGGACCCCAAAAATTGTTGAGCAATTCATCCTGAACACACAGATACCCCATATGTGGTCAAAAACTATTTTTGTGGCACAGTGCAAAGCTCAGAAGGGAAGAAGGCCCATATTGGAGTTCACATATTGCTGGACTGGAGGGAGCCATGTCACATTGGCAGAACCCCTGAGATGCCAGAACACAGAAACCACTATAAATGACCCCATTTACAAACTATATATCTCAACGAATTCATATGGGTGCAGTGATCATATTGAACACCTCAGATGTGGCACAGAATTTTTTACCATTGGCAGTGAAGACAAAATAACTACATTTTTACCACCAAAATGTTGTTTTAGCCCCAGATTTTACATTTTCACACTGGAAATGGTAAAAAATGGCATCACACCTTGTCCCATAATGCCTGCTGAATGTAGAAATACTCCATATGTGCTATACATTACTGCTTAGCCATACGGAGAATATAGAATATACTGCACACTCTAAGGAATTCTATGCAAAATATGTAAGTTTATTAATAGAACAAAATTAGGGAGCAAACATATATACAAAGCGATTGGCAGAAAAAAATATTTGACATTTTGACTCTCCCCGAGTCTTGATCATAAAATTGCTTAGTATAAAGACAATATGTACTCTGGAGTTTCTTTTAGAAAGAAAAAAGAGAAAACACTGCATATGATAGGTAATTACCAGAATATCCGACCCTCTGGGTAGGGGTTAATACCGATCCATACAGGTATAATGCCTGTTGCTCTGTGTGACCCAGCGGCGCTCCCGCACCTTGCTTAGCTTTACGTGGCGTGCAACAGGCATTATACCTGTATGGATCGGTATTGATTACCTAATCTGACAATCGCGTTTTATATATGTTTGCTCCCTAATTTTGTTCTATTAATAAAACTTATACTATTTTGCATAGAATTCCTCTAGAGTGTGTGGTATATTCTATATCCTTAGTTATTGAAACTACATAGTCCACTACACTGTGTTCCAAATTATTATGCAAAAATTGTTTAGGGGTGATAAGGTAAGATTTTTTTGTTTGTCAGTTAAACTCATTGATGGTGATGTGTGTCAGGCTCTTAAAATCACAGTAAGCAATTGCAGACACCTGTGCTAATTAGTTTGGCAGGTGTGTCCAACCAAAGGCAAGACTACTTAAGAAGGCTGTCCCACATTATTAAGCAGCCTACATTTTCTGCCAAAATGGGAAAGAAAAAGGATGTGTCAGCTGCTGAGAAGCAACAAATTGTGGATGTTTAGGTCAAGGCATGACTACAATCAACATTGCCAAGACACTTCATCGTGATCAATCGCACAAAAAGAAGTATGTAGCCGATTCACAGTACACACTGTGCGTCCTGATAAGGGAAAATTGAGGACTCTTTCCTACAGGCAATTACGTCAGGTTAAAAGACAGCGGCAAAAAAGCCTTGTCATAGCAGCAAAAAGTTTTTTGAAGCTGCTGGTGCCTCCAACGTCCCCCGAACAACAAGATGCAGGGTCCTTCAGAGTTTGCAGCTGTGCGTAAGCCATCCTGTCGAC
The DNA here is from genome assembly GCA_033576555.1 of Oophaga sylvatica. NCBI lineage: Eukaryota > Metazoa > Chordata > Amphibia > Anura > Dendrobatidae > Oophaga > Oophaga sylvatica. Next base: position 128,204,794 of record JARQOD010000006.1, read on the forward strand.
CTCTATCCACTGCACACAAGCAGAAACGGCTCCAGTGGGCCAAACAATACATGAAGACTGACTTCAAAACTGTTTTTGTTCACCGATGAGTGCCGTGCATCGCTCGATGGTCCAGATGGATGGAGTGGAGGATGGCTGTTGATGGACACCCCATGCAAACACAGCTACAGCACCAACAAGGAGGAGTGGATAATGTTTTGGGCTGGAATCAGGTGGAGAGATTGTCGGCCCCTTTAGGATCCCTGAAGGGGTAAAGATGAACTCCATAGTGTATGTTGATTTCTCAAACAGCACTTCCTGCCATGGTTCAAGAAGAAGAACTGTGCATTCTGCAGCAAGATCATTTTCATGCATGATAACGCACCGTCTCATGCTGCACATAACACATCTGCATCTCGGCTGCTATGGCAAAAAAAGGGGACAAACTTATGGTGTGGCCCCCATGCCCCCTGACCTCAACCCCATTGAGAACCTCTGGAGCATCATCAAAAGGATGTCTATGATGGCGAGAAGCAGTTCACATCTAAGCAACAGCTCTGGAGGGTATTCTGTCCTCATGCAAAACAATTGAAGCAGAACACCATCCAAAACCTGACAAATTCAATGGACGAGAGAGTTCAGAAGCTCCTTTCGAACAAGGGGTCCTATGTGCAAATGTAACATCACCTAGAATAAAAGTTTTGAGTTGAAAACTGTTGATTTCAGTTTGTAAAACCTGCTAATGCATATAATTTCAAAAAATACAATTTTTTGTTTTATTAAAATGAAAAGGTTGAAAACTCTGCTGTGCATAATAATTTGGAATATCATTTTGAGTGCAGTTTGAGTGTTTTATTTTTTACAAAATATACTGTTATCATAGGCAGTTTGTACAAAAACCTTTCAATTGTACTCTAATAGTTATTTGACTGAAAATTACAATGACTGAAATTCATATAGTAATTTGGGAAAATCTGGAAAATATTATTTGCATAATAATTTGGAACACAGTGTATACCAGCACCTCGCCCTTTATGACCAAGTGCACACCATCTCTCCTACATACCATACAGAGAGACTCGGGAAGGACAAAGCGATATTTGCCAACTGGAGACAGATTTTCCTAAAATAGTTTGCGGACTCAATATACAGAGCCCCTAAGTGCTAAAAAAGCATAATCCCCCTCAAAAGATACCATATTAGAAATTATACCCCTTTGGGAATATACAACAGCGTATTGAGATTTTGACTTCATGGGGAACAAGAAGACAACACCTCACTTTACTTTCTTAAATATTCAGGTTTATTAATTTTTTGAATTGACAGACAGCACAGTAGTTGTTCAAAAACAGAATTAATCATTCAAAAATACAATTTTCCTAATAAGCTTAACACACTGAAATTTAAAAATGGATTTTTTTTAGTTAAAATATTTCTATTTTTCCCAATACTTACTAGTCCCAGAAGGATACTTGAACATTCAATCCTTTGATCACACTGATAATACACTGCACTACTCACAGGTGCAGTGTAGTGTTTTATTGACAGTAACCAAATAACCCCAAGTCCAATGAGATAGGATACCTATACCACAGACAAGTTAATTATTTGGCCTCCGATTTCCATAGTAACCAATCGGCACCCTGTAATCACTTGTGTACAGTCATGGCCAAAAGTTTTGAGAATGACACAAATATTAATTTTTACAAAGTCTACTGCTTCACTTTTTCTAATGGCAATTTGCATATACTCCAGAATGTTATAAAGAGTGATCACTTAACAGCAATTACTTGCAAAGTCAATATTTGGCTAGAAAATGAACTTTATCCCCCAAAACACATTTCAACATCATTGCAGCCCCGCCTTAAAAGGGCCACTAACCTCTTTTCAGTGATTGCTCCATTAACACAGGTGTGGTGTTGATAGGACATGCTGGAGATCAATCTGTCATGATTAAGTAAGAATGACACCACTGGACACTTTAAAAGGAGCTGGTGCTTGGCATCATTGTTTCTCTTCTGTTAACCATGGTTATCTCTAAAGAAACACGTGCAGTCATCATGCAATGCACAAAAATGGCCTAACAGGGAAGATATCGCAGCTAGAAAGATTGCACCTCAGTCAACAATCTATCGCATCATCAAGGAGGGCAGCAAAGAAGCCACTTCTCTCCAGAAAAAACATCATGGACAGACTGATATTCTGCAAAAGGTACAGGCAGTGGACTGCTGAGGACTGGGTAAAGTTATTTTCTCTGATGAATACCCTTTTCGATTGTTTGGGACCTCAGGAAAACACCTCATTCGGAGAAGACAAGGTGAGCGCTACCACCAGTCTTGTCTCATGCCAACTGTTAAGCATCCTGAAACCATTCATGTGTGGTGTTGCTTCTCAGCCAAGGGAATCGGCTCTCTCACAGTCTTGCCTAAAAACACAGCCATGAATAAAGAATGGTACCAGAATGTCCTCCAAGAGCAACTTCTCCCAACCCTCCAAGAGCAGTTTGGCGATCAACAATGCCTTTTCTGGCATGATGGAGCACCTTGCCATAAAGCAAAGGTGATAACTAAATGGCTCAGGGAACAAAACAGAGATTTTGGGTCCATGGCCTGGAAACTCCCCAGATCTTAATCCCATTGAGAACTTGTGGTCAATCATCAAGAGACGGTGGACAAACAAAAACCTAAAAATTCTGACAAAATTAAAGCATTGATTGTGCAAGAATGGACTGCTATCAGTCAGGATTTGGTCCAGAAGTTGATTGAGAGCATGCCAGGAGAATTGCAGAGGTCCTGAAGAAGAAGGGTCAACACTGCAAATATTGACTTGCTGCATTAACTCATTCTAACTGTCAATATAAGCTTTTGTTACTCATATGTTTGCAATTATATTTCTGTCTGTGATAAAAACATCTGTCAAACACATATAAAAACCAGAGGGCAGCAGATCATGTGAAAATATAATATTTGTGTCATTCTCAAAACTTTTGGCCATGACTGTAGGTGCTGATGAACTGACAGAGGGAGCAACCTCCCTCTGTCAAACTCTTTACGTGGCACGGTCACTATTGATACCAGTATCTGAGAGGTTAAAGTGATGAGACCATAGCTAGCTGTGGTCCCTGGACAAGTAACAGAACTCAACTGTACATGAATGCCAGCTTCCGCAGAACATGACATAGACATAGCTCTTGTCCTCGCCCCATGCCAGTTACGTAACTAGATGTCCGAAATGAAGTATAGTCTGGATGTACAGTTATGTTGTTTTGCTGAGAGAGTAAAGTTAGCTTCCTACGGATATGACAAATACAAGACAAGCAATAGTCCTTTGCAATACTTCGTTTTCGAAAGCATTATGTAAAAGGTCAACTATCAATTAATCACAGGTACCTTGGTCAAACAAGAAAAATATTAATATTATAATTAAGAAAAAAGTTCTGCTCCCAATCAATCCCACCCCACAAAAAAAATAGAAAAAAATTTTCCCAATTATATTAACAATAATATATTTCTCTTAAATATAGATAGAATTATGCAAAAGTCAACAGGTTAGACATTAACATATACCATATGATTTTCCAAATTTGAGCAGTTTTATTTTTCATAGCCTTAAAAGGGTGTCCGGCGTTAGGCTACAGATCTGCAGACTCGAGAATCCTCGCATCGCGCGCACTGTTTGTTATGAGGATTCCCCGATGCCAGCACCGGGAACGGGCTGTTATGTTACATGCAAGTGTATTGAGCGAGACTGGACACGGTCCAAGTCAGAATGTGGCTGGAAGTATCTAGATCGGATATCCTCACAGAATCCCCACAGCGTGCAGTCTGTGCGATGTGAGGTTTGAGAAGTCTGTGGTCACAAAGTGACTGCAGACCTGTAGCCTAAAGCCCACCAACCCCATTGAAGAAGGTCTATCACATCTTGGGATATGTCATTAAGTAAAAGGGGTGAAAAATATAAAACATTTATCAAATACATGTATAATTAAGGAGAGTAAAATATTTACTATTATAATTTCTGCTCCATGAGACTGAAATTGTCTGAAGTCGGGACATCCACTGATGTCCTCTTTCAGTAGGGGATGGCGGTGAAAGAAACTGCAGGGAAGTGACTGCAGTGCCATCCTCCGACATTATGCTCATATAGAGGCACACAACTTTGGCTTACCAGACATCAGAGGTATTTGTCAGAGAATACTGCCTACACTGTCAAAAAACTAGATGGGAACAGAACCTCACAAAATGTTGGGGTGCAGCTGCACTCCATCCTTTTCATAGTTTTTTTTCTTTTCATAATTTCTGACAATCTGATACTGATTTTAATGAAATCAGTAGAACTAATGAAGAAACACAAGGCAGATCAAATATAACTTACTGTACTTTAATTAGACTGGACTGCAAATATATTCCATAGACACTTATCACTATGTTATACATCAAATTGGTTAAATTAATTTCAAAATTAATCAATACTAAAGAAAATTGAAGATGAACGTCCATATATAAATTCAGTTAATCAATTTGTATTTCATGCTTCTATGACACTGGAAATGGAAAACAAACTTGTAACATTTAATACAAATCTGTTTGAAACAGTAAATAAAGGCATTCTTAGAGGGATGGTGTGAAACTAAAATGGATTTTAATCCTAAACCTCTATTTATTACTTGCTTTTCTGATATGACTTTAATTAAAAAGTCCCCATCGTTCCCTCACTATGCTAACTGTTTTATCCAGTTAGAATGGGGTCACTTTGCAGAATTGGCCAGCATCTAGATAAGACTAGCTTGGCCCGTGCAAAATTTTCGCACATTGGTCGTAAGGGGGCGCAGGCAATTTCAGAAATAGCAAGCTGGTCAAATTTAAATGTATTTCATGAGATGATGAACACAGAAAGGTATTTATATATGTAGCTTGGTAATACAATAAATTGGTTTGATAAGTAGAGGCCAAAAAATGTTTTCCGGTTAAGGTGCCACCTGCAGGTCTTTGTGTCTTTCTGTAGGTTTATGAAAATAAATGTTTAAACTGTATTTAGTGATAAAATCGTGAATGTGTGGTTTGTTTGGCTCTAGTCTTGCTGAAGGGGACAAGTTTACCTTTCAAATGGTGTATCACTTCTGTGTGTGGGTGCAGTATAAACGGAAATACAAAGTAATCACCGAAAAACAGTGTTTAGAAATAATAGAATAGATTCTCCTAATGATCTTTTGGGATCTGTTGAAAGTTGTGACAAAGCCACATGTAAATTTTATACCATCTTTACCAGATTTTTCGATAGTCATTTTTATTTCAGATTTTTTTCTGTTGCAATCTGTGTTTTAGATTTTTTTGTCCAGCTAAAAGCATTCTTCAAAATGTTTTCCGGATACACTTTCTCAAGGAAACTTTTTTTAATATTTAATTAATAGGCACGGACACAGATAGAAAATAGAATGAGCAAACGCTGGGGCCCAATCTGTCTAGACAGAAAAGTACAGGAAAGAATTCTGACTGCAATCCAACAAAAAACCCTAAAAAATACTAACTCTTCTGATTGCAAAAACAACTGAGATCACACGATCTCCACCACCTAAATCAGATCTCTGGTGTAACAAAATAAGCCGCAGCCACTGAAAAAACAGGAAAAAGCAAATGAACAAATAACAGTGGATACAGATAAACTGAGAGGAGCACAGGCCCCAGGAGGGGACCCGGCTGACCTCCACAAAAGTGCAGAAAATTATGCAAAAAGCAAGCACAAAAAGAAAAGCAAAAAATATCTTATCTGAAAGCAGCAGATGCATGCAAGACTCCAGCAGACTTCCAAATGAACCAGGAACCACAATTGAGACAAGAACAATTGATCACCGGCGACCATCATGGGAGGGAACCTCCCTTATATCAGTCCAGTCCGTGATCCAAGATTGCCATTCCTCGCTGTAAGGTTCAGTACTGTCTGTAACCACCAGAGGGAGCCTCTGCTCAGAAACCATCTCCAGCACATTCATAACAGAACAGGGTGTTTACTACCAACCTCAATGTTAGCTGAGGAGGTTCCCTGAGGATCTGGTATGGATTTATATTGCCAATTGTGTAACAGACCAGTTTGAAAATTATCATGGTTTCTGAATCATTTTATGGATTATTGTTGTTGGTGATTTCTGATTCTACTTTAGTGAGCCTAGTGGTGATATCCAGATGTTTGTACTCTTGAAATTCATTAAATTGAGATAATTTATCCCTGACATCCCTAGCTTCAATTAAAGCACAGGTAGCGATATTTTCCCTTTTCAGAATAAGTCTAATCATTCCCATTACTTGGTGAAAAGAGGGTCATCTTTGAAGGTGGATGAGAATGGTATCCTCAAGCCACGTGGTACAATGTTTTCATTCACATACATTTTCAAAAATAAAAAACATCAATATTATGTTGGATTTCAATCTTATATAGATCCTCTAATTTTATAAAAAAGATCAGTCATTACTTTTAATTTATCAGCTGACAGATGTAATGATGAAGATTGTCCCAGATGAATGGGTGAAATATCAGTTTTACCAATAACTTGTTGCATGACCGTTCAGTCAATGGTTACAAAAGAAATGTTTCATATCAACTATTTTTTTTAATTGCAACACTTTTTGTTATGTGCTTGAGTGTAACTTCAAACTTCAATATGGACAAAAACATGGCACTTCTAGATGTGTAGGTGCACAAGTACGATCCCAATCCTTTAATAAACTCACAAAAGATACTTGACTCTCATTTAATGCATTCAAACAGGAATATTTTATTGAATGTGGAATATCCAGAAAAAAATAAAGACGTTTCGGTCAATGCAAGACCTTCATCATTCAACTGGATGATGGGAGACTGAGTTCTGCAGCACAGTCTGCGGCATCCACAGCTTAGATATGTGGCGCACTGTGAATCCTAATGGATTTTTAGAGTATCTACACTAGTGCTCGAAGGGTTCAATGAGACTATTGAGAACACACGGTGAGGTGTTAAATGTAAGGAATAAAGGAATCAAAATACTTCCCTATGAAATCATATTCCAACGTAGATATAAATTCAAGTATTGAGTTTGTTTCATAGAACGAATTCCTATCTATAGATTAATTCCATGTGAATATATGTACCTAGTTTTTATAGGTTTATATGTTTGTATATAAAAAACAAATCAAGTTGTGTTTTAATTGGTTACAAATGGCACACCCTACCCCTATATAAGGGATTGGTGATCACTTTATGTATTATACCTGAAGGAGTTGATACAGCTCTGAAACACGATGTTTTATATAGTTAATTTTACATATATCCGATCGTCTACACCTGGTCAATCAATCCTCCTTGGCAGCGCCCGGATATCACTGCCGCAATTTTCCTCCCACACCTTGTAAAATTACATACAATGTTCTTCAGCCTCAAAAGTATATTGGAATAAAAAAGACTGATATACAACAGCACAATAGATATAACCACCATTATATAATATTTATCAAAATCCCTAATGGCCATATAGGACTAGTAATGGATCTATCGTAGATAATATAACAAGAAAGAGAAAGTGGTAGAAAAACCACCACCACAGATCCAATTATAGTAAAATTACAAAACTTTATTAGGTACAGATAGGACACAGGTAAATGACATATGACTAACACCAAGGTGAGTCCGGGCAGCGGTGTAGCATGGAAGACGCACCACACGTCAGAACCCGCTAAGGACATAAGGTAAAGTACCATATACCACAATATAGAACATCTATAGATAAATTTAGAAATACATATGGCACATGGAATGGAAATCTAAACATACAATTATTTCGCCATATCAGCACACGTATATCCACATAATTAATACAGACATTGGATGGTGATTTGGCATACAGAAATATATATGTCTCTAACAAAGGATGGAGGCAAAAACATAATTGTCACATCGATGGATCGTTATATGCCAACACAGACCCCAAGAAAAAGGATGCCATAATTTGTATAGAGTGGATAAACATATCAGGTCACAAGAATAGGCTATACATGCTCAGAATGTCATAATCATATAAATGCATGTGCATGAATAGCATGTTCAGAGTGCCAACCTCATATTAATGCATGTGCAGGAGTGGCAGAACGGCCAAGCAAGAACAAGATCATATCAGCATGTGCAAATGAACGGGAGGACAGAGCCATACTTATTCAAGAGACCAGAAATGCTGATGGCGTGTCGGGGGATCCAGCGTGGGGTGCGTCTGCCCCGACGCACGTTTCGGGAGAACCTTCGTCAGGGGGCGTGGCCCAAACGGGAAATGACAGCTATAAAAAACCCCTCCTACCGGAAGTGGTTGCTCGTGAACCGGATGTGATGCATGCGTCACCATAGCACCAAGAGAAGCCGAGCCGCGCTGACGTCACACACCAGGAAGCGACGGGCAAAGAGTCCATGGCAACCTGATGCTAAAGACGCCAGAGGCGGCCAGGCCCGTCCGGGTATGAGACGCATGCGTGCAGTACACGAACATGACCACTGCATGTATGGAAGACAAGGAGCAATGCCCACATAATTGCCTAATGAAGTGCCTTGATAGATGCTGCAACAGTGCAGACCACGATACAGGTCCTTTGGAGTAACTTGGTCACCTTGATTTTATATCTCTCATGTCCAGGACTGAAACCAAGTGGATTTTTACTTTGGACACACTGATTCCCAAAGGCCTCAATAGCGATATTGAACTTTTTGCATTTCAATGAAAACAGGTCAGCTGATTGCCGGGTGCGGACATAAAAGGACCCATAATCCAGAAAGGACCATCCCTGAGGAAGGAAACCGTGTTTCCGAAACGCGTAGGAAGTATTCTGGTCCTTTCTGTGATCCGTATCCTTACAATCAGAGACATCACGTGTGATCACATGATCATCCACAGGTCCTGCTACCAAGTTACTCCAAAGGACCTGTATCGTGGTCTGCACTGTTGCAGCATCTATCAAGGCACGTGACTCAGCGCTTCCTGGCAGGTCCTCGCTCACATTTCTCCCTGCAGCAAGGATTCTACAGCAGCTGCCAGCGTTATCTGGCCACGGAGGCCTCTGACTGTTGGCATTTATCAACGGACGTCTACAATACAAGCGGGCCATAGGAGGCTGAAATTGGATCATCTTCTCGATACTTGCGACTCATCTGGATTGCAAGCACGCCAAAGGAGGCTGTCATCGGCATTTTTTGCACCGCAAGTGACCCATCGGGGTGGGAAGGTAAAAACCTGTGTAAACAGGTGCACTTTTTATTAACTGCATGAGCTGTCACCGGCCGGGACAGTCGCAATTATATATTTATATCCATTCTCTGAACTGCCTGTAGGATATTTTTCTGATTTTGCATACTAGGCTTTATATTAGTTCTTGTGCTCCATTGTAATCATAAGATTTTTTCTTCACTTCACTTAATTCAAGTGTAACAATCAAACATGTATTCCACAAGGCACTAGCACAGGTGTGCATCTAGTTTGTTTTATTCATTTACTTGGTCTCTCTTGTTCTCTATTTGAAATACAAACATATATATATCCGTTTATACATCCCAGTGTGTTTTGTAGTTTTTATGTGCGCAAACTAGTTTTATCTATATATTTATCTACTTTTGGCAATTTGTAGTGGTATTGCCCTTGTTTGCAGCAATATTTTACTACCAAACCTTTAGCGCCGCTGATCTATATATATGGAATGAGATCACTTCACTATAACAAGTTAGGTCACATAAATCTCCAAATGACGCCTGAAAGTGCCCTGCTTTGTATGTTCCCTGGATCCATTTATTCGGAGAGAGAGAGAGAGAGAGAGCGAGAGAGAGAGAGAGAGAGAGAGAGAGAGAGAGAGAGAGAGAGAGACAGACCTTGGACTCCGGATCAGTTTTCTGACGGATTTGTCAAAAATCTGGTCCGGCTCCATAGGTTTGCATTGTTTCCGGCCGCCTGAAGTGCTGATTCAGGCACTGTCAGGTGCCTCCGGAAAAAAAAAAAAAGTTACAAAAACCGTCTTGTCCGGCCGCCGGAATGTACAATTCCGACGGATCCGGCCAAAAACGGATGCAACGCAGTGACATCAGGCGCGATCCGGCGCTAATGTAAGTCAATGCTAAGAACACGCCGGATCGCGCCTGATTCAAAAAGCCTGATGTGTGAAAGTAGCCTAAGGCTACTTTCACACATCAGGCTTTTTGTATCAGGCATGATCCGTCCTATGTCTGAAGGGAAGGATCCGGCGCTGAAACAAAAAAACTGATGCAACGGATCCAGTTTTTTGCTGGATCCGACCTGAACTTTTGAACCCATAAAAAGAGGGTTTCTGATGGCCGGAGACACTGGAAAATGTAGTAGTAGTAGTAGTAGTAAGTAGTAGTAGTAGTAGTAGTAGTAGTAGTAGTAGTAGACCTCGATTTCCAGAATCCGATCAGACTTTTGCCGGATTGCACAAAAGTCTGATCCGGTCCCATTGACTTCTATTGTTTGCGGCTGCCTGATGCGCCGCTTCAGGCACATCAGGCAGCTCCGGCAAAAAAAAAAAAAAACGTTACATGCTGCGTTGTGTCCGGCCGCCGGAATGTACATTTCCGCCGGATCCGGACAAAAACGCATACAACGCACTGACATCAGGAGCCATCCGGCGCTAATGATAGTCAATGTAAAAAAAAAAGCATCCGGCATTACATTTCGCCGGATGCGGTTGGACAAAAAAATGCCGGGAGGGCGCCGTCAGGCGCACAACGGATGTGTGAAAGAGGCCTTAAGTGGACAATGACAATATAGCAAAAAGTTCCTTTGAGACTTGGAATCAATGGTCAGAGTTCAGGTCCTCTCCAGCCTTCTCTTCCTGATGGAAAATGTGCGTAGTTCCTTCAAAAATTTCCACTATAATCAGTTTGTTCACTTCCCTTTCTTGTCCTATTTCTCCCTTTCCTTTTTGCTTTGTTTGTTTCTTTAATTATCTGCTCATTCTTGGATTGGGTCGTCAAGGGCCCACCAGTGGCATTGATTCTGAAGGCCCACTATACAGCTACATGTAATATTGCCTGACCCAGATTCAGAAATATGCCTATGCTTCTATATAATACTAAACTAGGAAGTTTGTTAAATGAAGGATGAGGTTGCTGCCCAGGTCTGTATATGTTGAATTAAGTAAAAGATGCCAAACACAGCTTATATATGATGGTGGTGGGCCCAACCAGGGGAATTCATCTACCTGTATTTTTCTGTAGACCTTTGTAAAATCTGTAGATTCTCTTCATAAATTGAATTTAGTTGAATTTAGTTCTTAAAATTGCATTATATAGGACAATTATTTGCAGAATGTAATTACACATATGTGCTTATAGACATTTTGCATTCCTGATGTCTTGGTGGACAATGGATCTGGTTATACATTAGTCTTTATTGGCACATTTTTTTTAAATTGATATCTACTATTTCAATAAGTTATCAAATTATAAACATAATATCAAATCAATCAAGATTAATAGTAGTAGAATTTGCTGGGCTCATAAATATGACAGAAGATAATGGAAATTTTTAAAATTGAAATAACTCAAATTTTTACACTACTTAGCGTTGAAATTGCAATATCAAGAAGGAAAAGTCATAGAATTATGGATATCACAGGATCAATGGACATGTTAATGATATGCAATTGAGGTGTGCAGAAACACACTCACATACATGCCTTGGCATGCTATCAATGAGGCTATTAAATTTTATCTGAGGGACGATCTGCCACACTGAAGGCTACGCAAATCATGAAGATTTGCTTCTGGCAGCTCCTTTTCCATAGCTGACCAATGATGTCCCAGATGTGTTTGATGGGACATAAGTCCAGAGATGGTGCAAGCCATGGTAGCATAATTAGGAATGCAGGCCTCTCATAGTGGCATGCGCAACATGCAGCCTGCTACTGTATTGTTGAAAAATGGCTTAAAGGACACTTTGGAGAAATGGCCATAGCACTGGTCCACACCAACTGTTAGTGTATCTGAAATCAAGATTAGAGGGGTCTCGGTACCATACATTATGCAAACCAACACCGTAATCCGAGAGAAGGACCAATGTAACGTTCCCTCATGAAGGTCTCTTCATGACATTGCCCATGTGGTCTTCAGACCAATCTCCATCTATCATTGCATAAAAAACTGGACACATTACTGTAGAAAATTGCTCTCCATTTCAGCCTCCATTACTGTCTTGTTCTGCAATAAAGCAGCTTATGAGAGTGGTGGGATAAGGTCAATGAAGAGACCTTCAGGCTAAGTGCACACGTTCAGGAATGTTTGCAGAATATTCCTGAGCAAAACCGGACTTTTTTCGCGGCAAAAACGTGTGGTTTTTTTTTTGCGCGGATTTGACGCGTTTTTACCGCGATTTTTTCCTGAACTTTCTAGGTCAATAATATAGCGGGAAAAACGCTAGAAATCCGCAAAATTAATGGACATGTTGCTAGATTTTCCGCGATGCGTTTTTTTCGCGGAAAAAAACGCACCACGTGCACAAAAGTTGCGGAATTCATTCTAAATGATAGGATCCTTAATTCATGCGTTTTTGACGTTTTTTTCCCGCGAAAAAACGCGAAAAAAACACAAATAATCCTGAACGTGTGCACTTAGCCTTAAGCAGGACCATCACACCTACTCCCAGGGTTACAGTCTGGGAAGCATAAGTTAGGATAGTCGGACCCCTCTACTCTTCATTCCAGGAACACTAACAGCTCACCATTACATTGATTTGATCTTGGTACCCATGGTACGGCAATCTCTCCAAAGTGTCCCAGGAGCAGTTTTTCAACTCAACAACACCAAGCTGCACATTAAGCGAGCTTTATGTGTACAGCCTGAGTGGCCTAAACAAGCTACCATTGCCTGCAGCATTTCAGGGCTTATCTCCCATCAAGTACTTCCAGGACGTTATTGGTTGGCGACTGCAAATGGAGCTGCCAGCAGCAGATCTTGATGATTTGTGTGTTAAAGTGCACTTTGCATGGTGGAAAATTCCTGAAAATTATTAATAACCTCTTTGATAGTACACACAGGTATCAATGTGGATGTTTGTGTGCATGGTGATCATGATTAAAACATTTTGAAAACTTTGTTACCATTTTTTCCCCAATTTGCATATCATTATCATGTCTATCAATTTTCATAATTCCACGAGTTTTCCTTCTTAGTGTTGCACTTTCAATGTTGAGGAGTGTATTTCAACAAACCCTCGAAATACTTTGGAATACAGTATTTCCTTTTATAATGATAAAACAGGAAAACACAATGAATGAATTACACCTTTCAATAGAATGCAGTTATACTAAATACTAATGTAAGACAGGCACACCAGGCCAAGAATGTCCTCCAATTAGCCCAACTGGAAATTTGGCCTTCAGAACAACTCTTTAATAGGCCCATGGTTTACTAATCTGTTATACAAGCCCAATTTCACTGATTACCCAGTCCAGAGTCTGAAACAGACACACAGCTGGGACTTGCAGTTCCATGCAAAAATTGCAAGAAGTAATTTAATTCACAAAGTACTACAAGGTAGAACTGTACTAAGGCACTACATAAATAGCGCATTTACAGTAAGTTATCTGTAGGTTACTGAGGGAGCTGGGACTGCGGCTGTTAAAACTGTAAGGCACTATTATCCAATTTGTTCTAATAATAGGTATATATGAATAAGAGAACCTACACTTAGCAAGATAGTTTAGAGATATGTGTGCGGATTTGTGTGTGCTAGTTTTACTTTTACATAATCCTTCCCCCCCCCCCCATTTAAAGAGTAAATAACTCTTGAGTGTGGAGTTGCATCTGGAGTGCGGATTTACTAGTACCAGACTTTTGCTACTTCATCTGAGAGGAGCATAATGCAGGTGTAGAAACCCTGATTCCAGCAATGTGTCACTTACTGGGATGCTTGCTGTGGTTTTGCAAGAACACTATTTCATCAGTAGATGGGCACTGAGAAGACTGGCAAACCTGCAGCAATGTTGTCCTCAAAATTCGTAAGCTCTGTACAACCCATTATTAGCAGCTTTCTGACAATGCACAGTGTAAAAGAAAGCATTAAATGGTGTATTTGTGGTATACAGAGCTATGAGCATTTATCAACACGATAGAAAGTATCGTAGTAAGGGAGACATCGCTGGAATCAGTATCTCTGCCCTTTGCATTAAGCTGCTCTTAGATGGAAGATCAAACACCTAGTGACAGATTTGCTCTAAAGGGTTTAAAGGAAAAATGGAAGCTGGCACGTTTAGGCGGGCTGTGCTGCAGGAATGAAGAGAATTGTGATTCCAAAATGGTTTTTATTAATACCAACACGTTTCTGTGCTGGACTGGCACCTTTTTCAAGGTATAAAAGCCCTTTAAAGGGTTGAACTCATCTTATTAATCGATTGGGTAAAACTGTAAAGTGATTGTTAAATAAAGCAACTTTGCAGTTTTCCTCAGCCCAAATCCTCTCCATTCTGAGAAACTGTTGGAAATTTAATTCTGCAGTGCACCACTATTTGCCATGGTTACAGTGTCCTAGGCCAGAAGCAGACGCTGCTCTGAAGCTGGCCAGATCACTGGATGCCGTAAGCTTCATTGTCCCTATGCTACTCCCACGATGTAGCAGTAAAACTGCTTTAGCTTGCAGAATGGGAGTGCGCACAGTTAGGACAGTAACGCATCCATACAGCCAGCCCGAACTGTCAATCATCAGGAGGACACTGACTCCAGGCAAACAGGCTGGGAGACAGAGGAGTGATGCACGCCTGCAGACAGTAAAAAGAGAAAACCCCTTTAAGTAAAAAGTAACAAATCATTAGTGTAGCATATGTAAAAAAAAAAAAAAAAAAAAGATTGTTTTATGTTTTTTATGCAAATTTCTATTTTTAATAAAATAACTTTCAAAATGTGACAAAAATAATATCTTCCTTTTTTAATTTAAAATTCAACAGTAATCTCTGAAGATGAAGTATAGTGGGTGATGTGTGCAGATGACAGCAGAAACGGAAAAGAGATAAAATGCTCCTGATACAACACTGCTTTCCTTCCGAAATTCCAATATATTAGTCATTCGTAGTTCATAAAGAACTGCTTATACAACCCACCATAAAACTTGCTAATCTCACATCATTGGGCAAAAGCCTATGCAAAAAAGTGGAAATCAATATTGTTTGTACAAGAGTCAACTGCAGTTCAAACTCATAAGGATGATAAATGATCATTTCCAGAATATCGAGCAAGAGCTTGGTAGAATACTTCAATTTATAGTCAAAGCACTTGCCCTCATGCCTGCCCTCAGCCATGATTACTACAGGCCTTTACAAATGCCCTTGCATTTAATAAGGAAATGGCATTCTCTCTATAAAACATTCTGTTCATAACACCAGAAAGAAATTACACTTCACTTTCACAGAAATTCTTCAAATGAATTCACAGGCAGTCTAAAACAATAAAAAGTGTTGCATCACCACAAGAAATAGTAGAAGCTGCATTACAAAAAGCTTCACTGAAAAATTACATTTCTTTCTCCGGTAAAAGTGGAGGATCACATACTGCCTACACATTATTCATATCACTGAATATCCTTTCCTCTGGGTAAAAAAAATTAAAAGGGGGTTCCCCCTCAGGAAGCGACATTGACGCGAAACACGCGTTGGGGAACGCGGCCGTGGAGCAGACAGGACTATCTAACACAATGGGTAAATAACCTCTTCTAATTATTACCTTTATAACAAATAATGCGTTCAGAATAAACCTGCTGTTACTTTCTAACAGACATTTAGCTACTGTTTCACTATCTAGACCCTTTCCTGTCTATGAATTATTGATCTCAGACTCTTTTTGAAACTACAGTCTTTTTCATTGTACGCATTTTACTTTTGTCCTGATCTGTTCCTTGGTAATTATATATTACCTTGAGATTACATAACAACTGTACTTATAATTAAGTATTGATATATTTTGTGAGATTTTTTTTCTTTTGTAAACAATAAACGTTAATAAACAGGGCAGGTTGCTATTTTATATGTTGCGGATGCCTATAGAAAATATTCTAAAAATCTGGCAAAAAAACATTGTATGGTTGATTCATCAAAGCTTTTAGGCCAGAAAAGTGATATCAATACTTTGAAAAATCTTGTGACTTTTGTCCGTTTCACATTAGTTAGAACCATGGCACCTTGTACAGCAGCAAGACTCCTGCCTGCCTCCTTTTCCACCCTTCCATCTACATAGAATCTTATCTGTAGCAGCTGCCATCACTTATCTCAGTAATGTAACAATTTCTCTTCACTAAATACTGATTTTACACAGGAATTGAGAATTTTGAGAATGAATGATAGCCCTGGCTGCGAAAGAAGACTTCTTTTAAAAGATATATTAAAAAGTTTCTTATTTTCATGTGTACCACTGATTTATGAAATAAAAGATAAAATGATGGTGTCACGACACAGCTGTCTAGAGACCCGGGACCAGGGGCTCCTGTCCCTAACACTAGGGGCACCCTAGCTAGCCTTATTCCCCGGGATACTTCTAAAGGTGAAGATGCCGGGGCCTCGACCCTTGTCTTATCTCCTGAATCAGTCCTCCGTCTATTCTCTTCCCCCACCCAGGAAAGAGGGGTGCTACTGTGCACCATAGTACACCAACCCGACAAACAAGACAACACAAACAAGGGTTAACAGAAAACTTCAGGCATACAAAATATTCACTCACATATAACAGAGGAATGCACTGGGGCGTGGAGGTAGGTAAATAAACCAAAAATAGAAAAGGATAGGGAATAAGCACACATACAAACCAAGCAAAAGTCACCGATAACTCCAACACTCCTCATATGAACACCTCTCCCTTCGGAAGCCATGCAGCAAATGCTAACTCTGACAATGATTTGCAACAGAGCCCAGATTATAAAAGAGAAAGGAGTGGCTAACTGAGCTCAGCTGGGAGCACAGAGATTTTCAACATGACCGATTAACCTCTGTTCTCCCAGAAGGAATAAACACCATTAAAATGAAGGAGACGTGCTTCTTCTCAGCACTGGAGCAGGAGCAATCAGATGCTGCGGTCTTCTGGCTCCACACTGTTGCACTATCTCCATGAAAGATGGTTACACTTTAAGCGTGATAAATATTCACCAAGATGTCAGTATGCTGTTAATTTAAAAAAAAATGGATAGCAGGCGTACGGTAGCAGATGCATGAAAGGCCCTTAAAGAATAAAGTAATAGCATGCCCTCATATAGGATAATGCACATTATACTATAAAATGAAGAAATATGTTCTTGTTTCTGTATGAATAGATTATACGTAACTGTTCCTACTTTATGCCATGCATACATCTGATTACATCTGTCCGAAGAGCTACTGGACATATAATCAGCATGGATCTGTGACTACTGCAAATGAGAATTTATCATCCGTCTGGTTTAATCATCTGGTCTGAGCCACACAAGCCACAGCTGTCCATAGTCTGCACTAAAGAACAAATGAATGTCATCATTTATTTGACAAACCAAAGCAAAGGTCTCTAAGGTCCACACAACACATCAGTATTTCCACCACTAAAGGATAAATAATATCCATCTAAAGTGAAGGCTAATAGTTAAAAAATGGTTTTAAAAATAAACCAAACAAATTGTGTAATTCCTCTTTTACATACATTTTGTAACAGCATTATATAGTTCTACAAAAGCACTGATACTAGTAAGATGAAAGGGAACTGGTCATGTCCCCAAATGTTATTATCCTGCAGATATAGGGTTAATCCACAGGTATTAAGCATTATAATGCAGGTTGGCTGTCTTAAAGAAAGCCTGACTACCAGGGGAAAATTAACCTCATTTCTTAAGTAAGCTGCCGGCTTTCAGTCACTCAGGCATGCATAGAGAGTCTTCAGTCACCACTCACGTGGGCGGCTGCAAGCATGCCCTGACACTTATTGGCAGTTCATGCTGCACAGATGCCCCGCAGAGACAGCTGGCAAAGTTCTGTGGCGCTCTTAATGTGTTGAGTGGTCAGTGTAGTGCCTGTGGCACTCCTCTATGACTGAAGGCTGGTGGCTCGCGTGAGAAATTAAGTTCATTGCACTATATGTATATACAGTACAGACCAAAAGTTTGGACACACCTTCTCATTTAAAGATTTTTCTGTATTTTCATGACTATGAAAATGTACATTCACACTGAAGGCATCAAAACTATGAATTAACACATGTTGAATTATATACTAAACAACAAAGTGTGCAACAACTGAAATGATGTCTTATATTCAAGGTTCCTCAAAGTAGCCACCTTTTGCTTTGATTACTGCTTTGCACACTCTTGGCATTCTCTTGATGAGCTTCAAGAGGTAGTCACCGGAAATGGTTTTCACTTCACAGGTGTGCCCTGTCAGGTTTAATAAGTGTGATTTCTCGCCCTATAAATGGGGTTGGGACTAACAGTTGTGTTGTGCAGAAGTCTGGTGGATACACAGCTGATAGTCCTACTGAATATACTTTTGGTCTGTACTGTATTATATATATATATATATATATTGTAAGCTTTTCAGGGGATATAGCTCTGGGATCGCCGTCCGGGTAGACGGAGTGGCACGGAAACAGTTCATTCACAGACAGCAGTTCTGGTAAAAACTGGCCGCAACCAGTTTTATTAAAGTCCACAGCAAACAGAACATAATCAAAACCAAATCATAAACATAAGACCTGGGCTTTTCCAGCCACTTACTACACTTAGATAGATTTCCCTATCTATCCGGGACCAGACTAACAGCCTGGGCCAAAACAACACATATGTTCAGCATTTACCAGCATGGAGTTTCACAGAGTCTCCTCCTTGTGTCTGAAGGCACCTTCAACGTCCAGACTTGAGAGAGCTCCCCTCCTATTCAGCAGCTATCCGCATGGATTCTCACAGAGACTACTCCTGTGTCCGGGTACATCGAGCACCCAGACTGAGACAGCTCATACTCCTGGAGACTCCTTCTTGTGCCTGGACTCCTTGTCCAGACTAAGCGAGCTCTCTGTCTGTGTTCGCAGACACCTACTTCTGGTCTCCTAATTAACAGCTGAGTGGTTTCAGGCCTGAGCTGCAAGTGTGTACTGAATGTAAGGTGTAGTGACCTTTCTCTACCACTAGGTTTACAAAGCCATACATTTCCCTTATACCAGTCAGCAAAGTATCTAGGTGAAATGTACACTCCATTCAACACACAAACTCTCACTGTCTCACATATCCCCCCCCTCTTGTCCAGACCGGAGGGCTGGTCATCCAGACCGGAGGGCTGGTCAACAATCCAAAAGAGACAGTGAACTCTGGACCAGTCATGGCCCTCATCAGCTTCATCTTCACTACTGTCATCTGTATCTTCACCTGAGCCATAGCCAACATCAGCTTTCTCTTCATCTGAAGCATCCGCACTACCCTGTACCCTCCCAGGCCTATGCTCTCTGCGGGCCTCGGGTATCCTGCACGGTTTCATCTTGACCTTAGGGCCGGGCTCAGTTTCGATATAGTGCCTGGCCAGAGAAGTACGACCCGGCACATCAGAACACTTCTGCTGACTCTTCCTCAGAAACTCACATACCTCCTGTCCCTGGTGCACTGACCATGTGTCACCAACTATCACAGAAGGTATAGGGGGTTTTTCACTTTTCTCTAGTTCCCCTTGAACCCTCTTTAGCACATCTATTTTCTTGAATATCGGTTGACTCATAAAGTCTATTTCACAGACCTTAAGCTCCTCTGCCATGGTCTCTGACCATTTTAAGCTACACTGTTCAAATGATTGGGACTGTAGAAGGAGCTGATCGTTTTTCTTTTGCAGTACACATAATTCATCCGCTAAGTCTCCAGCTGAATTGTAATGTTCTACCGTAACAACAGCATTCTTATATAGAGCCTTAGACTTATTGAGCAGCATTTGCTCTTGCAACAAAGAGATTCTCTGTATCCTTCCTTTTACTTCATTGACCTTCTCACGAAGATGCTCATGGCTTTCATCACACTCCTTCATCACAGTTTGGAGTTTTTTCTGAGAAGTCATCAATTCATCTGGTACCTGTTGGACGTCTTTTATGTCTTCGGCCCCTTCTTCAGGCTCTTCTGGTAGAACATGCTCAGAAGCCCTACCGTCAGTCTTACATTCTACCTCTTCAGTCACATCATTATGGTCTCCAATATTTCCATTTATTCCGGCTTTCAAGTTCTCCTTGATAGCTGCATCTGTATACTCAGAACCCGCCGGATTCTTCTCTTCCACCACGTTCTGCATCCCATCTGAGCTCCCGTGTGTCTGCAGCGGCAACGGAGTGACACATCGCTTTTCCCATTTGTTGGGACGTGGCTCCGATGTAGACTCCATGAAAGTGCGCTTGAGCTCACCAACGCCAGCCTGATGTCTCAAAATCTCATCTTGTGACTTATCCAGATCCTTGGTGTCACTCGGGAACACCGCTGGGGCTCCGGGCGCCGAACTTCCAGCCTGAGCTTCACGAGTTGCAGCTACTGATCCGAACCGCAACCCGTCCACGCCGCTGTCTTCGGCAGAAACAGATTCCTGGACAGAGTCAGTCCCCATATCTTCAGTCTTGTTCCTCACAGCTTCACTTGAGACCTCAGCTTCTGATGAGGCATCTGGCTTGGTGACTACCACTTCTATGGCTTTTTCCACCTCTGCAGCATCTCCCTCAGAGTCCTTGGCACGATACAGATCCACACCATACCTTGGTAACTTCACATTTCCAACAGCATCTACTTGGGCTGTGTTCAGTTTCAGAGTCCTGCCTTTAAAGCTCAGCTCTCCTCCTTTCACCTTAGTCTTCGCCAGGGAACCGGCCAACTATCAAACATCTTCAGATGCCATCTTCTGTCCGACTGCAAGGTCAGCATCAGCCTTCCTCTCAGGACTCTCAACCTCCTCTGCTACCATGCCTTCCTCATTTGCACTGGTTGCTTGATTGTCATCAGATGATTCACTATCACTACCACTATCCCTGTCTGACCCCTTTTTCTCAGCCACATCTGGCTCACTTTCAGGGTTATACACTTCATTTTCATTCACATCCTGCTCACTGTCAGGGTTATACAATTCATTCTCATTCACATCTTGATCTGGAACCTTAGTTAACATGTCATCCACAACATTAACTTCACCATCTGGTCCCTGGTTTCCCTCAGGTGGTCCCTCAAGTATGTGACTATGTGACAACCCCAGCACTATACTTCCATATAGCTCAGGTACTAGGAGCTGGCTCACGACCTCTCCCTGGACTTCAGTGTCCCTATACAACAGGTGAGTGTTTATGGCAACATGAGGAAACCTCTCCTCAGAGCCAGGCTCTTAGGAAACCTCATTTAGAACATTTATATTTTCCTGGGCCGTTTTAAGAGAGGGTCTCGCCACTGCTCACTCTCAAAATTGTCACAGGACACAGGTAAGTCAGGGACACTCAGTTCCCGAGAACCACCATCCTCGTCTCCCAACATCACCTGCAAAGGAATTTCATCACTATCACAGTCATCATTATTATCAATATCATTATCATGATTATGATCAGTATCATCATCACTATCATGATCATCATCATTATCATTATCAGCATCAGCATCATTATCATGGTCATCATCATTATCATGATCATCATCATCATCATTATCACATAAGTTTAACGCCCACTAGCATTGTGTTCCGCCCCTCGGGACTGCGCACCCTCAATAGGAGCTTCATCACACTGTCCATCAGAAACATTTTTCCCCCAGAGATCCTTAGACCGGGGAAAGTCATTACCCAATATGACGGGGGGCACCAGGTTCTTCACTACCCCCACTTCACATGAAACCTCCCCGCGTTTGGGGATCAAGTCCACGACAGTCTCTGGGTAGACTTTGGTGTCTCCATGGACGCACACCACACTCAGGTGTTTATCAGGGATAAAGTCCCTATCAATCAGGCTGTCCCATACGGAAGTCACTGGACTCTCTGAGTCCAAGAGGGCCTGTGCTGGGCAGTCATTTACAACCACCGGGGACCCCTGTGGTCCAGTCTCTTCGGCTGAGGTGGACACACACACAGGCTCTGCGCAGGGAGAGAGGGATCCGCCAACATCACAACACATAGGCTCCCCCTCTATTGGACAGTTGGCTGCAATTTCACGACATCTCCAACACTGTCCAACACACTCTCCCACCCACACGACCCCAACAGCTGGAACGCTCTTACCGGGAGAGTTCGGCGTGTAGGAACTCTGAAGTGACGACCTCTCAGACGGCTGGTCACGGAGGCAGTCTTTGGTGGCGAAGGCCCTCTCCATCAGGCTGACCAGACGATTGGCGTCCTGGTGGTCTCCTTGTCCGACCTCTGGCTGTACCTCAGGAGGACGTGCTTGGGTGTAGCGGTCCACTATCACCTTTTCAACTCCATAATCAGGTTTGCTGACTGCAGACTCCCAACTGCATCTCCAGTCATGAACTCCCCTGGCACGGGCTGTCACCATAACACCCAGCCGGGTAAGAATCTCCGCTTTCAGCTTGGCATAGTCTTGGCTGTCCTGCTCGCTCAGGTCAGCATAGGCCCTTTGGGGTTCTCCAATCAGATAGGGTGCGACCATCATGGCCCATTCAGATAGGGGCAGATTCTCCTTCTCTGCCAGTCCCTCAAACCTAGTGAGATATACCTCCACATCGTCACGAGGTGTCATCTTTTTCAGGGACCGTCTTACCGCCTTCTTTACAGCGGACAATGCAGGTGACTTTGCAACATTACTTTGGGACGATGCGCTGCAAGTCTTTTGTAGTGCTGCAACCTGCTCAAAAAACAACCGGTTATTCTCCTGCTGCTGCTGCAGGAATTGCTGCTGGGCCTGCTGCATGCGCTGCTGGTGCTGCAGGCGCTGCCGCTCCATGCTCTGCTGCATGCTCCGCTGGGCCTGGACCAGGTACTCAACGAGCTCCTCCATACTGCCGGACTTATCTGTCTCAACCACGGCAGTCTTATGTTGCACATTAACTTGCGCCATTTGTTCAAACAGCGCCTCCATGCTGTCATCCATGCTGTCAGACTTCTCTGTCTCAACAACGGCAGTCTTCACTCAAGACATACACACTCCACAGTCTTTTCCACAGAAAATTCAGCCTTGCTGTGCAGACACTTTTTTTTTTTCTCTGCAAACTCTATTAGGGCCACTGTCTCTTTAAGACTGCTCCAACAGACGTTTCTCCTTTATTAACACACTTTTTTTTTTTTTTTCTTTGCAAAGTCCATTAGGGCTACTGTCTCTTTAAGACTGCTCCAATCAGACGTTTTTGCTGACACACTTTTTTTTTTCTCTGCTGCTGCTTCAACAGACTTCACCTTTTATTGCTGTCTCTCGCCACTGTGCTGCACGCACATTCCAGCACCAATTGTAAGCTTTTCAGGGATATAGCTCTGGGATCGCCGTCCGGGTAGACGGAGTGGCACGGAAACAGTTCATTCACAGACAGCAGTTCTGGTAAAAACTGGCCGCAACCAGTTTTATTAAAGTCCACAGCAAACAGAACATAATCAAAACCAAATCATAAACATAAGACCTGGGCTTGTCCAGCCACTTACTACACTTAGATAGATTTCCCTATCTATCCGGGACCAGACTAACAGCCTGGGCCAAAACAACACATATGTTCAGCATTTACCAGCATGGAGTTTCACAGAGTCTCCTCCTTGTGTCTGAAGGCACCTTCAACGTCCAGACTTGAGAGAGCTCCCCTCCTATTCAGCAGCTATCCGCATGGATTCTCACAGAGACTACTCCTGTGTCCGGGGTACATCGAGCACCCAGACTGAGACAGCTCATACTCCTGGAGACTCCTTCTTGTGCCTGGACTCCTTGTCCAGACTAAGCGAGCTCTCTGTCTGTGTTCGCAGACACCTACTTCTGGTCTCCTAATTAACAGCTGAGTGGTCTCAGGCCTGAGCTGCAAGTGTGTACTGAATGTAAGGTGTAGTGACCTTTCTCTACCACTAGGTTTACAAAGCCATACATTTCCCTTATACCAGTCAGCAAAGTATCTAGGTGAAATGTACACCCCATTCAACACACATACTCTCACTGTCTCACAATATATATATAATATATATAATATATATATATATATATACATACATACATACATACTACACACACACACACACACCACACACACCACACACACACACAGTGGTTTTGGAAAGTATTCAGACCCCCTTAAATTTTTCACTCTTTGTTTCATTGCAGCTATTTGGTAAATGCAAAAAAGTTCATTTTTTTTCTCATTAATGTACACTCTGCACCCCATCTTTACGGAAAAAAAAAACAGAAATGTAGAAATTTTTGCAAATTTATTAAAAAAGAAAAACTGAAATATCACACGGTCATAAGTGTTCAGACACTTTGCTCAGACACTCATATTTAAGTCACATGCTGTCCATTTCCTTGTGATCCTCCTTGAGATGGTTCTACTCCTTCACTGGAGTCCAGCTGTGTTTAATGAAACTGATAGGACTTAATTTGTAAAGACACACACCTGTCTATATAAGACCTCACAGCTCACAGTGCATGTCAGACCAAAAGAGAATCATGAGGTCAAAGGAACTGGCCAATTAGCTCAGAGACATAATTGTGGCAAGGCACAGATTTGGCCAAGGTTGCAAAATAATTTCTGCAGTACTCAAAGTTCCTAAGAGCACAGTGGCCTCCATAATCCTTAAATGGAAGATGTTTGGGACCACCAGAAGTCTTTCTAGACCTGGCCGTCCAGCCACACTGAGCAATCGTGGAAGAAGAGCCTTGTGAGAGAGGTAAGGAAGAACCCCAAGATCACTGTGCCTGAGCTCCACAGATGCAGAAGGGAGATGGGAAAAAGTTCCACAAAGTCAACTATCACTGAAGCCCTCCACCAGTTGGGTATTTATGGCAGAGTGGCCTGATGGAAGCCTCTCCTCAGTGCCAGACATATGAAAGCCCGTATAGAGTTTGCTAAAAAACACCTGAAGGACTCCCAGACTATGAGAAATAAGAATTTCTGGTTTAATGAGACGAAGATAGAATTTTTTGGTGATAATTCTAAGCGGTATGTTTGGAGAAAACCAGGCATTGCTCATCACCTCCCAATACAATCCCAACAGAGAAACATTGTGGTGGCAGCATCATGCTATGGGGGTGTTTTTCAGCTGCAGGGACAGGACGACTGGTTGCAATTGAAGGAAACATGAATGCGGCCAAGTACAGAGATATCCTGGATGAAAATCTCTTCCAGGGTGCTCTGGACCTCTGACTTAGCCGAAGGTTCACCTTCCAACAAGAAAATGACCCTAAGCACACATCTAAAATAACAAAGGCGTGGCTTCAGAACTCAGTGACCATTCTTAACTAGCCCAGCCAAAGCCCTGACCAAAACCCAATTGAGCATCTCTGGAGAGACCTGAAAATGACTGTCCACCAACGTTTACCATCCAACCTGACAAAACTGAATACTCATGGCTGTACTAGCCCAAAAGGGTGCTTCTACTCAATATTGAGCAAAGGGTCTGAATACTTATGACCATGTGATATTTCAGTTTTTCTTTTTAATAAATTTGAAAAAATTTCTACATTTGTTTTTTTTCAGTCAAGATAGGGTGGAGAGTTTACATTAATGAGAAAAAAAATGAACTTTTTTGAATTTACCAAATGACTGCAATGAAACAAAGAGTGAAAAATTTAAAAGGATCTGAATACTTTCCGTACCCACTGTAATATATATAATTATATTATGATATATATATATATATATATATATATATATATATATATATATACACACACACACACACACACACATACACACACGTGATTTTCTGAATTTTATTTATGATATTCTATCTCTCAATGTTAAAGTTCACCTACCCTTAAAATTATAGACTGTTAATATCTTTGTCAGTGGGCAAACTTACAAAATCATCAACTGATCAAATAATTATTTCCTTCACTGTGTGTGTGTGTGTATATATATATATATATATATATATATATATAATATAATATATAGATATATAGAGATATATACAGTACACACCAAAAGTTTGGACACACCTTCTCATTCAACGATTCTTCTGTATTTTTATGACTATGAAAATTGTAAAATCACACTGAAGGCATCAAAACTATGAATTAACACATGTGGAATTATACATTACACTTTACAAAAAACTGAAACAACTGAAAATATGTCTTATATTCTAGGTTGTTCAAAGTAGCCACCTTTTGCTTTGATTACTGCTTTGCACGCAGAAAAGGTGAACGGATGGACTCTACATGCCTGGTTCCCACCGTGAAGCATGGAGGAGATGGTGTGATGGTGTGGGGGTGCTTTGCTGGTGACACTGTTGGGGATTTATTCAAAATTGAAGCGGTGTGAACGGTCCAGCTCACCCCAAACCATCTCGATTGGGTTCAGGTCTGGTGACTGTGGAGGCCAGGTCATCTGGCATAGCACCCCAACACTCTCCTTCTTGGTCAAATAGCCCTTACACACTTCTCCTCGATATATTCGGACATCGACCTGGTCTCAGCAGCGGACAATGGGTAAATACGCCCACGGGGAGGCGTAGTACCGGGTAGCAGGTCGATCGGGCAATCATACGGTCTGTGAGGGGGTAATGTCTCTGCTTCCTTTTTATTAAAGACATCAGCGAATGACCAATATGGAATCGGGAGCCCTGGTAGATTAGTTGGTGTAGGAGAAGGACGGACGGGATGAACAGGAACCAAACACGTTTTATGACAGTCCTGTCCCCAGCGAAGGATCTCTCCAGTCTGCCAGTCGAGCACGGGTGCATGCTTTTGGAGCCAAGGCAGACCTAGTAAGAAAGCGTGAGAGAGTCCAGGCAGAACATGAAACGAGATGCTCTCAGAATGCAACATTCCCACCTGCAGGGTTATGGCTTCAGTGATAAGTTGGATGGGACGTGGTAGGAGACCCCCATCCACAGCAGCAACAGATACTGGTTCAACCAGAGGTTTGGTAGGAATGCGATATTTTTCTACTAGAGCCTGTGAAACAAGATTCCCGGCTGCTCCAGAATCAAGTTGGGCTAGTTCGAAATAACGGTTCTCACCGAGGAGAATTGAGACTGACAGCAGCAGAGATGAAGAGGATTTATTTTTGTCTAGGTGGACCTCTCCGAGCGAACCTAGACACAGGCGTTTCCCGACCTCTCTGGGCAGGTACGGATCCGGTGCTCCTTACTGCCACAGTAGAAGCAACTCCCCTCGGCACGGCGTAAGTCCTGACGGGCTTTGACCATCTTGGTCTGGTCGACTTGCATAGGCTCAGAAGAGTGTAC
Source organism: Oophaga sylvatica (assembly GCA_033576555.1). NCBI lineage: Eukaryota > Metazoa > Chordata > Amphibia > Anura > Dendrobatidae > Oophaga > Oophaga sylvatica. The sequence goes on from JARQOD010000006.1 coordinate 128,232,114, forward strand.
CTGAGGAGAAACGGAAGGAGTTACAGGTCTCTGAAAAGAAGGAGCTAGACGAGGAAACCTTCTCTGACGGGTGACCTCCTTAGCGCGCTCCTGGAACCGTAGATCAATTCGATTGGCAAGAGTTATTAGGTCATCGAGAGAGGTTGGAATGTCCCGACCGGCAAGTTCATCTTTAATACGGCCGGACAGACCCTCCCAGAAGACAGATATCAGAGCGTCATTATCCCAAGCCAGCTCCGAGGCAAGGGTACGGAACCGTATGGCATATTGACCCACGGTGAGACTTCCCTGACGGAGACGCAGCAGAGATGATGCAGAGGAGGTCTTCCGTCCGGGTTCGTCGAATACCTTCCGGAAGGCTGAGAGAAAAGCAGACAGGTCAGACACCAGAGGATCTTCTCTCTCCCAAAGAGGATTTAGCCAGGCCAGGGCCTCTCCGGTGAGATGGGACATGATGAAGGCAATTTTGGCCCGGTCGGAGTTAAACTGGTGTGCCAGGAGTTCAAAATGCAGGGTGCACTGGTTAATGAAACCCCGAGCCAGAGCAGGGTCGCCTCCAAACCGAGGAGGAGCTGAAAGTCGAGGTCCAGGAACGGAAACCACGGAATTGGTAAGCAGCGGAACTGCGGGATTGCGAGTCATGGCGCCCGCGGTGGTTGCTGGTGAAGTAGTCAGGGTGTCCAGGCGGGAATTAACATTCCGCAGGTGACCAGGATGGACTCCTGTTGAGACCTCTGACGAGACAGTTCATGACACAGGTCAGAGAGCGAGGGAGTTTGGGTGCCACCGGGTTCCATGGCCCGAGCAAACTGTAACGGGTCTGGGAGGCGGAACCTCTGAGCTTTATTATACAAGGAGGCTTTCCTTGTAAAGGAGCGGGTGGCGCCCGGGGAGACGGACAGGAAATCACTGCAAGTGACGGGGGCAGTCTCTGGACAGACAGGCGGGAGGTCACGGCAAGTGACCGGGGCAGTCTCTGGATAGATAGGCGGGTAGTCACGGCAAGTGACCGGGGCAGTCTCTGGATAGACAGGCAGGTAGACACGGCAAGTGACCGGGGCAGTCTCTGGATAAACAGGCAGGTAGTCACGGCAAGTGACCGGGGCAGTCTCTGAATGGACAGGCGAGTAGTCACGGCAAGTGACCGGGGCAGTCTCTGAATGGACAGGTATATACGACCTGAGATGGTGGAGCCTCCCGGTAGGCTAGCAGGCAGATGACAGATGAGCGCCCCCAAGTGAAGCAGGCGAGAGTCTCTGGAATAGCCGATGGACACCGCATGTGATGGCCGAACCTCCAGGTAGGCTTGCAGGCAGATGGCAGATGAGCGCCCCCAAGTGAGCAGGCGAGAGTCTCTGGAATTGCCGATGGTCACCGCATGTGACGGCCGAACCTCCAGGTAGGTTTGCAGGCAGATGGCAGATGAGCGCCCCAAGTGAGCAGGCGAGATTCTCTGGAATAGCCGATGGTCACCGCATGTGACGGCCGAACCTCCAGGCAGGCTTGCGGACAGGTAGCAGACAGCAAACTGGCAGGAAACAGGCAGGTAACTGGTAACGGACCCTGAGGGCTAAAGCAGAGTAGTGAACAGTGCAATAACAACATTGCTCGGGCACCTCCATTAAGGAGGAAGTACTTTATATAGGGTGGAGTCCTCCGGCATTGGCCGGGGACCTTTTTGAAAGATGCGCGCGGCCCCTTTAAGAGCGGGGGAGCGCGCGCCCTAAGTCCAGTAGCAGGGAAGGAGCGCGTGGCCCCAGCAGGGCGGAAGGAGGACGCTGAGCGCGGGTAAGGGGGGTGACGTCCCTGCCTGGCAGAGGACGCTGTCGCAGGGGAAAAGCGTCCCTGCCTGGCAGAGGGCAGGGACGCCGGCGCAACACACAGTCTGGAGGTGTGTTTGGGGTCATTGTCCTGTTGAAAAATAAATGATGGTCCAACTAAACGCAAACCGGATGGAATAGCTTGCTGCTGCAAGATGCTGTAGTAGCCATTCTGGTTCACTATGCCTTCAATTTTGAATAAATCCCCAACAGTGTCATCAGCAAAGCACCCCCACACCATCACACCTCCTCCTCCATGCTTCACGGTGGGAACCAGGCATGTAGAGTCCATCCGATCACCTTTTCTCCGTGCAAAGCAGTAATCAAAGCAAAAGGTGGCTACTTTGAAGAACCTAGAATATAAGACATATTTTCAGTTTTTTCACACTTTTTTGTAAAGTGTAATGTATAATTCCACATGTGTTAATTCATAGTTTTGATGCCTTCAGTGTGATTCTACAATTTTCATAGCCATGAAAATACAGAAAAATCTCTGAATGAGAAGGTGTGTCCAAACTTTTGGTCTGTACTGTATATATATAATCTATTTGTTTTGAACTAGTCTGCAGATTATACAGCTACCTATGAGGCATTTTCTCTTAAAAATCAAATTTTAACCAGGTAGTGAGCACTTTATTATAACTTGTGTACTTTTCCAGAACTCACATATTTTAAACAGGTTATATAGTTAGGTTCTTTAATCAATAAGCACTTAAGCACTTTATGGATGTTAGTGATGGCTTCGTTAGGGATCCCTTCAGAGTCAAACAGGTTTAGTATACGTGGAGTAGGGGCGAAAATTTGTTTCCCCATAGGGTGCCAACCTCTGCTGCTAGGTAGGGAAATGAAGTATCAGTTCTATTAATTAGATATACAGTATTTTGTACTTAATATTTGGCCTGATTTATGACTACTGTGTTCTCCTACATACCTATGTCTGATCCTCTAACCAAATTGTTTTTATAAAGTTTGGAGCATTTTAGAGGAATACATGAATAAAACTATTTTTTAGGTCTTATTTATCTGTATGAGTATTATTAATAAGACAGTACTAGCCAAACAAAGTTTCATTTTTGTACTTTTGTGTCTTTTTTAATCACTTTTCTTTCAACCCCTCTGTTCATCCAGCTTCACAGATCTGGAGGGAAATCCTATTATTATTTGCTAAAACTACAACTCCCAGCAGCACCCTGCTTACTCACAGTGCTGCAGGCCACTCGCTCCTTCTCAACATGGGTAATTTTATTTCTTTGGATGAGGTGACCATATATAATTTAAAATGGAGTGACGGTGATCCGCTATTTGACCAATATTCATTCCTATTTACCAAGTTTACGTGTACATAGGGAGAGATCTCCCAGTCATGGGTACTTGGCCAGAGTATCCGGCCAAGGACTGCAGTGACAAGTCAGGTTTTTCCCTATAGTCCCTGGCTGACTATTCAAAGTTGCGTTCAGGGTAAAATTTACCTGGCTGCAATTGTGCATCCAGTTTCTGATTCGTTCTGCCCACAGTTTGGACAGCATAAATCAAAAAACAGGTTCCCTTTAATCCTGCCTCTGCAAGGACGGCAGTGGCTATTAGTGTCCGCCCCTTTGTTTCAGCCATTAGTAGGGATCTCAGCACCCAGACCCCATTGATCCAAACTTCTGGCATATTAAAAGTTTTTGAAAGAACAGTTACTCTTAAAGTATGACTGTCTCCATGCAGTCGCTCAGAAAATTACCAATACTTTGGTTTAGCAGCCATTATCTGCTATAAAGGCAGGTGGTTTTGCCAATATGCTAGATACCATTTGTCTCAGGTACCAAATCCTCTTTCATTTTAAATAATCACTTTCCACTAATATAAAAGGAAATCATATTAGCATAATCCTATGCTCAACTTCAATACTCGAGAAGCTGAAGCTTCATAGGATTCTCCACAGGACATAATTCTTTTGTCTTAAATGCTTTGGATAATGCTTAAAAGGACTGTCAGCACAGAATGACTGTTCAAACCAAGTACAGACGCTTGGTGCATCGTGGCATGGCCAAACATTTAAGCACACTTTCCCACCTACTTGGTTTCCATATATCTTTGCCTCTATGAAGCCAGGTCTGTCAATCAAAGAAGGGGGCGGCGAGGATAGAGGGAAAAAAAAGTAGATAGGAATGTGCACGTAAATGTTTTGTCCCACCATGATGCACCAAGTTCTTGTACTTGGTTTGAACAGTCATTTTGTGCTGACAGAGTCCCTTTAACATTATATCTTGTGTAGATTTATGAGTTTTCCGAATTCCAAGTTTACACCACCATTCAGCTGAATCTACAAACATGGAGAGATCCACTTATTAAAATACATATTACACTGTGTATGATTTTGGAGCGGAATGTCTAGTAAAGAATGTCAAGGCTGCGAGTAATAACTTTTTTCTATAAAGTGTATAGCTACAGTATAGATATACATACCCAAAGTGCGAAGTTTACAAAGATCACATGATATTGGTTTATGATAAAGCTGTTATTTTTTGGTCATCAATGAAATATGAGGGTCATTAGAATTCATTAGGAAGTCACCCAGAAATCAATATTTCTACAACCAGTCCATGTCCTGCCAAGATTCACTAGAGCAGTTACAAGCTCATCTAAACAGCTTGACATAACTACTTAGGCTATTGGTCTCTAAGACCACATGAAGAATGTTAAGTAGCTAGACCGGACCCCAGAGACATACATTAAAGAGTCTGACCTGTGGAGGTTTCCAATGGCAGAATCAATAGCACAGTGAATAATTAAGAGAAGAAAGTAAAATTTACTTTTCGGGTAATTCAGATTTTCAATTGATCATTATTAGAAAAACAGCCTTAAATCACACTAATTTTCTAAAATACGGGAAATCAAAGAGGAGATAAACAAAGCCCTGACAAGGTGCACTAATTATGTTATACGCAATCATTCCTATGCCATTATTCTGGCATGCACAGGTAGCCGCAAGGATCAGAGGTAACTCATATCCTACCTGATTCACCCCCTAGCCACGATGACACCTAACAAACGGGATCACACAATCAGTGCCCACCCGACACAGACGCAGGGTGTCAATGCTTTTCAATAGCCATTAGCCAGATTTTACACTAACAGACAACTAGAAGAATTTTATTGCATTCCAAGCTAAAAGCCATTTAAAGGGACAAAAAAGCTAGGAAAAATAGTAACCCAGTTAACATAAACCCTCTTCAGCACAAACAATTTTTAAAAGAATAAAATAAATAATAAACATTATTATAAATTTATCAAAAGATAAAGCTACGGCATATACAATGAATCTTGTTAGAAACGGTCAAAGCTATGGATTAAATTATGAGAAAATATAAAGAGAAAGCAATCTAAGTTTTTGGAGCAACTAGAACCACAACCATCAAATAAAACTGTGAATTCTTTCTTAAACTGCAAAGATTAACTAAACACATATTTTTGCAAATGTAGATTTAGGTAATAAGTGTGTGTTTGCTGCACCCTGGTGTTCTATATGCCTAACTGTTTTTAAGTCACTTTATGAAGAGAAAACATTTAATTTCTTTTCCCTGTATGTAATACAGGGGTTGGACAAAATAATGGAAACACCTGGAAACATTAACAAAAGTTAGTTTAACCCCTTAATGTCCAATGACGTGCACAGTCCGTCATGGCAATGTGTCAGTTTTGGCACCTTGACGGACTGTGCACGTCATGCCTTTGAACTACCACTGCGTGTAAACACGCAGTGGTAGGTCAGTGCCGACAGCTGTCACAGACAGCTGACAGGCACAGCAAGCGGTGCGGGGACCTTTGCAGTCGGTCCCCGCACCTACAGCGCTGTGATTGGTCAGTCAATGTGACTGACCAAACACAGCAGCGATCGAGCAGAAAAGGCTGAAATTTCAGCCTCTTCTGCCCGATCAGTGCAGGAGCTCAGCGCTGCAATGGCCGAGCTTCCTGCACTGACAGCCAGGAGCAGCGCCCCCCCCGCCCCTGGCTGTTAACCCCCTGACTGCTGCGATCGAGCGCGATCGCAGCGCTCAGGGGGGAGGCAGAGGGTCGGGAGCTCCCTCTGCCTCAGATCGGCGCCCTGCAATGTATTTGCAGGGCCCGATCTATGCCTTGATGACCCGGGGGTTGTCATGACAACCTCCGGGTCATCTAGCTACGGAAAGCTGCTGTGATCATGGTTGCAGCAGCTTTCACTATAGGTACAATGCATTGCAATGCTGGAGCATTGCAATGCATTGTAACTGCAATAAAAAGTAAAAAAGTGAAAGTCCCATAAAGGGACAAGTTAAAAAAAAGCATTTTTTTAAAAAAAATTGTAAAAAAAATATTAAAAAATAATTTAAAAAATTTCCCCTAAAAAATACACATTTTTATGTAATAAAAAAAAACAAAAAACAAAAAAAATACACATGGAAAAAGTGCAATAACACGCGATCAAAAAGTCGGATATAAATAATCATGGTACCGCTGAAAACGTCATCTTGTCCTGGAAAAAACAAGCCGCTATACAGCATCATCAGCGAAAAAATAAAAAAGCTATAGCTCGCGGAATAAACTGATGCAAAACTAATTATTTTTTCTATAAAATTTTTTATTGTGTAAAAAACGCCAAAACATAAAAAAATATATAAATGAGGTATCGCTGTAATTGTAGTGACCCAAAGAATAAAGCTGCTTTATCAATTTTACCACACGCAGAACGGAGGGAAAAAAAAAAAAAAAACAATTCCTGAATTGCTGGTTTTTGTTCATTCTGCTTCCACAAAAATCGGAATAGGAAGCGATCAAAAAATGTTATGTGCCCGAATATGGTACCAATAAAAACGTCATCTCGTCCCGCAAAAAACAAGACCTTAAATGACTCTGTCGGACGAAATATGGAAAAATTATAGCTCTCAATATGCAAAAATTTCTTACAAAAAATTCTTCCAAAAAAAAGCGTCTTTTAGAGTGTGACAGAAGCTAAACATGAAAAAAGGATGTAAAGCTGGAATCGCTGTAATCGCACCGATCCGAGGAATAAAGTCGCCTAATGACTAATACCGCATGAGGAACGGCGTAAAAAAGAAAACCAATTCTTCACCTTTTGTGGATTTGTTCATTCTGCCTCCCAAAGATTGCAGTAAGGCGATCACAGTGGTTCCCCCCCACATATGGGGCATCAGCGTACTCAGGACAAATTGCACATCAACTTTTGGGGTCCTATTTCTCCTGTTACCCTTATAAAAATAAAAATTTGGGGGCAAAAAGGTCATTTTTGTGGAAAAAAATATGATTTTTTTATTTTCACTGCTCTACGTTATAAACTTCTCTGAAGCCCTTGGGGGTTCAAAGTGCTCACCACACATCTAGATAAGTTCCTTGGGGGGTCTAGTTTGCAAAATGGGGTCACTTCTGGGGGGTTTCTACTGTTTAGGCACATCAGGGGCTCTCCAAGCGCGACATGACACCCGCAGACCATTCCATCAAAGTCTGCATTTAAAAACGGTGCTCCTTCCCTTCCGAGCTCTGCCATGCGTCAAAATAGTGGTTCCCCCCCACATATGGGGTATCGGCGTACTCAGGACAAATTGCACAATAGCTTTTGGGGTCCTATATCTCCTGTTACCCTTATAAAAATAAAAATTTTGGGGCAAAAAATTATTTTTGTGGAAAAAATATGAGTTTTTTATTTTCACGGCTCTACGTTATAAACTTCTGTGAAGCACTTTGGGGGTTCAAAGTGCTCACCACACATCTAGATAAGTTCCTTGGGGGTCTAGTTTCCAAAATAAAGTCACTTGTGGAGGGTTTCTACTGTTTAGGCACATCAGGGGCTCTCCAAACGTGACATGACACCTGCAGACCATTCCATCAAAGTCTGCATTTGAAAAAGGCACTCCTTCCCTTCCGAGCTTTGCCATGCGTCAAAATAGTGGTTTACCCCCACATATGGGGTATCAGCGTACTCAGGACAAATTGCACAATAACTTTTTGGGTCCTGTTACCCTTTGGAAAATAAAAATTGGGGTGGAAAGATCATTTTTGTGGAAAAGATATGAGTTTTTAATTTTACAGCTATACGTTATAACCTTCTGTGAAGCCCTTGGGGGTTCAAAGCTCTCACCACAAATCTAGATAAGTTCCTTGGGGGTCTAGTTTCCAAAATGGGGTCCCTTGTGGGGGGTTTCCACAGTTTAGGCACACAGGGACTCTCCAAATTTGACATGGCGTCCAATCTCAATTCCAGCCAAAAAAGTCAAATGGCGCTGCTTCCCTTCCGAGCTCTGCCATGCGCCCAAATAGTGGTTTACCCCAACATATGGGGTATCAGCGTACTCAGGACAAATTGCACAATAACGTTTGGGTCCTTTTATCCTTTGGAAAATAAAAATTGGGATGAAAAGATCATTTTTGTGGAAAAAATAATGATTTTTTAATTTTACGGCTCTACGTTATAACCTTCTGTGAAGCCCTTGGGGGTTCAAACTGCTCACCACAGATCTAGATTAGTTCCTTGAGGGGTCTAGTTTCCAAAATGGGGTCACTTATGGGGGTTTCCACTGTTTAGGTACATCAAGGACTCTCCAAACGCGACATGGTGTCCGCTCTCGATTCCAGCCAATTTGACATTCAAAATCTCAAATGATGCTCCTTCCCTTCTGAGCAATGCCGTGCGCCTAAAGATTGGTTTTCCCCCACACATGGGGTATCGGCGTACTCAGGAGAAATTGTACAACAAATATTGTGATTCATTTTCTACTGATACCCTTGACAAAATTTTAAAAACTGTGTCAAAAGAAAAATTTTGGGAAAAAAAGTTAAATGTTTACTTTTTTCCTTCCACATTGCTTCAATTCTTGTGAAGTACCTAAAGGGTTAATAAACTTCTTGAATGTGGCTTTGAACACCTTGAGGGGTACAGTTTTTAGAATGGTGTCACTTTTGGGTATTTTCTTCATATTGACCCCTCAAATTCACTTCAAATGTGAGGTGGTCCCTAAAAAAAATGAGAAATTGCTGGTCAACTTTAAACACTTATAACTTCCTAACAAAAAAAAATTTTGGTTCCAAAATTGTGCTGATGTAAAGTAGACGTGTAAGAAATGTTATTTATTAACTACTTTTTGTGACATATCTCTCTGATTTAATGGCATAAAAATTAAAAGTTTGAAAATTGCAAAATTTTTGCTATATTTCCGTTTTTTTCATAAATAAACGCAAGTTATATTGAAGAAATTTTACCACTACCATGAAGTACAATATGTCACGAGAAAAAAATCTCAGAATCGCCAAGATCTGTTGAAGCGTTCCAGAGTTATAAGCACATAAAGTGACAGTGGTCAGAATTGTAAACATTGGCCTGGTCTTTAACCTACAAATGGCTTGGTCGTTAAGGGGTTTAATATGGTGTAGGTCCACCTTTTGCGGCGATTACAGACTCAATTCTCCAAGGTATGGATTCATACAAGGTGTGAATTGTTTCCAAAGGAATTTTAGCCCATTCTTCAGTTAAAACACCTCCAGTTCTTTGAGCGATGATGGCGGCGGAAATCGACGTCTAACTTGAATCTCTAAAATCGACCATAAATGCTCAATAATGTTGAGGTCTGGGGATTGTGGGGGCCAGATGAGATGCTCGACTTCATTAGAATGTTCCTCGTAACATGCTTTAACGATTGTAGCTGTATGAATTGGTGCATTATCATCCTGAAAGATGGCGTTCCCTTCTGGGAACAGTGCTTGAACCATATGATGCACTTGGTCGCCCAAAATGCTTAAATAATCGCTGCTGTTAATTCTTCCATGAAGGGATATCATTGGCCCGGCGGATCTCCACGAAATATAGTACCCCAGATCATCACAGAACCTCTGCCATGTTTTACAGTTGGGAGAAGGCAGTCTGGATGGAATGCTTCTTTCGGCTGTCTCCAAACGTACACGCGGCTGGTCGGAAATAGGGTAAACGATGATTCGTCTGAGAATATCACGTTTCCACTGCTCGAGGGACCAATTCTGGAGGTTTCTTCACCACTCTAAACGCTTGGAAACATTTGTCATTGAGAGCAGCGGTTTTCGAATTGCAGCTCTTCCGTGGAATCCAGATTTGTTCAGCAACTGACAAACAGTTTTCATGAAAACTGGGTTCTGTAGGTGTTCATTGAGCTCAGCAGTGATTTTCGGAGCTGTGTTCTTGCGATCCTCTCACAATTCGCTTTAGAGTCCGACGGTCTCTCTGAGTCAACTTAGACTTTCGGCTGGACCTGTGCTTTGCTGCGGACGTTTTTTCTTCTCTTTCAAACGCAGTCATTACTTTGGAGACAGTACCTCTTGACACGCCAAGCATTCGGGCACTTTCGGTTACACTAGCGCCTGCCATACCAGCACCAACAATTTGGCCTCTTTGAAAATCCGAGAGATCTGCCATTGGTATCAGATTCTCATCAATGTTCTTACAATTATGCAAAACAAACAGTTAATTTACATACACATATCACATACCACAAATAATCAACTAAAAAACATTACATATGTCACGGTTTGCATGTTTAGATTATGATGCCAAAACGTTAGGTGTTTCCATTATTTTGTCCAACCCCTGTAACTTAAAGTTATATGTTAAAGGAAAGTTCTAATCTAAAATCATTTTAATGGGGATGTCACATTGTTGTGAATGAATAAAATTGGACGTGCTTGTAAAAGCATGAAACTTTGCAACGTACCTCCTAAAATCCTATTCGTTCTCAAGAATGGAGGGATTTTTATTTACATTACTTACAGCTTGTTGCCTAAGGTACCTCTGCAGTATTTCAGGGCTGGCTGGTTTTCTGGGCAAGGAGTGCAACATTCGTAAGCTATTTGCCATATAACTTGCAAGCGCTGCTCTGAAGCTGGGCGGACATCGGGATCTGGCCATCTTCAGTGTCACTGGACTCCTCTAATGCTGCAGAGACAAATCTACGTCTATTAGCAGCATCAGACAGCACACAGTTCAGACCCGTGGCATGACACTAGTCCAAATTGTCAATCATGAGGATCGCCTATCAACCCCTATTTCCCCCTTTTTCTTGGACTAGGGGGATAAGTGACATGTTAGCACAAAGCAGCTACTTTCCTGCACTACGGACAGTGTGGATTAAGTCAAAGGTATTCAAAGTCAAGGGGGCATGTCCTGATGGCCATGTAGTCAGACACATGGAGCTACTCTCCCACCCAGTATTCTGGTATATTACCTATATCCGACCAGTGTCTAAACCCCTAATCGGTTCCTGCTCTGTGAGAAGTGGCCTGCATCAGAGGGAGCAGTTGCCGGTGAAATTCGGAGCCACAGATGACCCACAGCAAGAGTCAGAAGGAGAGAGATAGAGACAGTGAGGCATCCAAGCGCACTGGCCAGAGAACAGGAGACAGAGATGGCTGCAGCTAAACTGAAGCAACTTGTGAGGGTGACTGAGGATTCCTTTGCACCCTCAGAGGGACACTCACTCTGCAAAGTACCGGAGGGAAGGGTGGCATAGATTAGATGCTTAGATGGTGTCCCTTATCCAGCGGCAGTTCAAAGACGCCGTGACAGAGCCACTGAGAGGACAAACAACAACGGGCCCAAACAATGTACTAGCTGAGGAGAAGGAACCAACCCTTAGAGATGCTTACTCAGCTAATCATGGCTGCAGCTCTGTTCTGGATATTCTTAGCATGCAAGTTGAAGAACTTAGGGAAGATATTAGCCGCAATTAGGCATGATATGCAAAAAATCTAATGAAAGAATGAAAGAACATGAGAAGAGAATTGGCGGAGTGCAGGACCAAGTACCATGTATGCAGAAAGATCTTAAAATAAATAAGCAAAATATCAATATACTTCTTAACAAAATGGACATTCTGGAAAACAGGTTAGGATTAAATAACCTACGCATTGTAGGGGTACTGGAGAAGGTGGAAGGTTGGGACCCAGTGTATATTTTGAAGCCTGGCTCCGGGAAAAATTCAGCAAAGATGCTCGATCCCCATTCTTTGCTAAAGAAGTGAGTCCCCAAAGAGTGCCCACTTGTCCAGGACCACCGGGTGCTCAGCCACGTCCTATTATCATGATGCTGCTTCACTTCAGAGACAGGGAAACTATTCTGCGAAAATCAAGCTTTGTCTGTAAACTGTTCTAATGAATCCATATTCCCAGATTTTCTCAGCAAGTACAGAGAAAGGGAGCACAATTTAAGGACATAAAAAGAACACTGTGCGCAAATTAAGTACCGTAATCCATGAAGTATCCAAGCGTAGCACAAGCGATCAGAAGATCGCAGCTTCAAGTCCCCTAAGGAGACTATAAATGAAAAAAAAAGTTTTAAAAAATATGAAAAAATAAAAACCAAAAAAAACACAAAAGTTCAAATCTCCTGACTCCCTAGATTCATCCTAATTCTTTCTATTAACACTCGACTAACCCCCCTCGGGCTCCTTTTCCCCCTCCTTTACCGTCTACCCCTTCCCGTCAGTTACGTTAGCCCCTCCTCTTGTATTCCACCTAACTAAATGTTCATTTTCTTTTTCATCACTGCAATGTACCTGTTTGTTATTTGAATATTTATTTAATAAAAATCTATTGTTGAAAAAAAAAAATCTTAATATTTTTTGAAGGCTGACCATATGGCAACACCCATCATTTTTTACATTTTCATACACCGTTGTAAGAGGGCTTCTTTTTAGTGAAAGTACAGTTTTCACAAGTGTCTTTTTTAGGTACATACTTTTATTTTTAACACTTTTTCATTTAATTATTTTTTGTCATGCTGGATGAGCAAAATTCATACATTCTTAAGATTTTTTTTATACGTCGTGTACCATATGGGTTAAACAATTATATTTACACATTGGCAATGATGGGATGGCTTTTATGCTTTTTTTAATTAAAAACAGTGTTTACGGTGGCTTAGGTCTCAGACCATGTGAGTCGCATCTGCTGAGAGCTCCTGAGGAATCATCTATAATCTGACTGATATCTACTTTAAATCAAGCCATCAACGCCAATCTGCTCAAGATTTCATTAAATCAACATTGCAGGCTCCTACACGAACCCTCTCTGGTAGGAAAAGACCATTCCTAAAGGCACCAGCAGCCTCAGAGATCGGAGGCCTTCCAGGTGTCATGGAAATATATATGTATTCCATATATTCAAAGTATATTCACATATATGTATTCACAGTTCACAGTTAGATAGATCTCACTTGCTAAAAAACCCTGTGCTCACATATTTCTAGGCCAGCTATAATCAGTCGTTTTAAAGAAATCTGGCCTTCATAAGGCCTTCATAAGGAACGTACAAAAAGTCTTATTAGATATCTGTTGTTTACATTATAGTTATGCAAGACAACTAGGTCACAAGAATATAAAACAATAATTCTGCAACTTCAGCTCTTTTGCCATGATTATCATAATTATCATATTTACACTAGAACAGCCAATAATCTAGCAGCTTTTAATTGTATGTTAATTGACTAACCAGCCCCTTTTTGTAAACGTATAAAACCTTGAATGAATAATAAATGTAGGTCTTTGACGAACTGTTATACTGACACTTGCGTTGTGGACAGTTTTCATTTCGTTCTGAGCGCTCAAAGAAGACATTAAATAGAGATTTGGACATGGCAAGCAGCAAACACTGAAGGATATTTTCATCCTAATTAAATTTCCATATCAGTTGGCGCCCAAAAAATCCAGTTGTGAGAAGCGAGGGCTTTGTTCGGTTAAGTTTCTGCAGTAAACTTTCACGCACCGGGAGGCCATCCCAGTCAAATCAGACGTGAAGGGCAGAAGCTTTGTTTGGATAAGTTCTCACAATAATCGTCCACGCACCGGGAGGCCATCCCAGTCAAATCAGACGTGGATAGTGAGAATTTTGATGAAGGCTATTGTAGATTATTGTGACCGGCGCACCGGCCAGGGCGTACGGTACAGAGAGCGATAGAACCTTGAGCCTCACCGCGCTCAGTGCAATTGGTGAGTTATCAGTTACCAGAGCAGCTTGTATGTGTCACAGATCAATAAAAGAGGGATTCTCCCGGGTGTCTGTCTCATTTGTACGTGTCAACTGTCTGTATCAGGTACTGTCGCTTTAAATCACATCTCCGTGTGCTCTGTCAGTATCTCATTTAGAGCAGTGTGCTGGCTGCAGCAGCGAGAAAACCCCTTTGACCCCCCCCTCCTCTGCTAATCACGTTGTCACATCTGTTTCTTGGCTTTGATTTTTATTTTTTTTTAAGCTAGTTTTTTGGCTACAGGTTTTAACGTGAAAATTCTCGGCATTCAGACTGAACTATATTCATTTTTTGCTATTCTGAGGAATAATAATTTTTTTTTTTTTTTTTACGTGACTTCAGTGTCTGGAGAGACAGCAAGCAGAGGTATAAGGGAGGGGGGAAGTGCTGGCAGCAGCCAGCTGACATTCCAGAAGGCGGTAGGAAAGAAGCCTACGCTACCAGACAAAACCTTTGTCTTTTATCATTTTACAATCAGTTTTTTCCACCTCTTTTCTGTTTTTTTTTAATTAGCTGTTTTAGTAACAAGGGTTGTTTTTCACAGTTTTATGATTAATACGTTTTTTTTTTTTTTTCTCCCCTTTTTGGTGAATTTATTTTTTGTTTCCTTTTTCTAGTGTTTTTTTTTTACTAAATCTAACTTTTGTTTTTAAAATTTTTCTTTTAAGTACATTTTTAAATGATTTTGGAGAGATTTTTTTCTCTAAGCAATTTATTTTAGAGTTTTATTTCTCCAGCCATTTTTTTTTTTCTACAAGCTTGCTTTAGAACAAGGTCACTCAACAGATAAGGAAAATTACAGGCTGAGGGAGAGAGCAGACACAAACTACGCAGCGGTTTGAGTAGCCCCTCCCGTCGGGCATTCGGCGTTGACAAACAGAACCAGAGTGCAGCAGTTTTCAGATTTTTTAAATCACCTTTGTTGAATAGGTTTTGGAATAGACACAGTACGTGAGAAGCAAATAGACAGGCAGCCTTTACGCTGCATAATGAAATGTTTTTTCTTGTTTTTTGTTATTTGAAAGGTAACGGGAAAATTTGTTAATAGATTACCATCTGCTATAAAAGAGCAGCGGTGCATCGTGTAAAAGATACAGCAAGTTAATTTGAACGGACCAGGAAGTGATTTTTTTTTTTTTTTTATGTGAATAAGTTTGAAAAGGTGTTACATCATCTGTGAGAAAAAGATCACTGACATGTCACAAGAGCAGAATTCAGAGTCACACACATCACATGTCCATCATGTGGAGACACGGGACAGGTGTAGGCTGCTCTCATTGAGTAAGGAGCCTTGTACAGGGAAAAACGCTCCCCGCCTCTCTCCACAGGGAGAAGGCATTTTTGTTTCAACCATCCCCTCTCAAGGGTCACAGGGGGGACACCCTCTCCTTTTTCTTCTCTCAGTCCCTTTCTCTTTCTTCTTCAGACTTTTCTCCTCTTTCCTCGCTGCCATCCCTCTCATTCCTTCTTTTCCCTCCATCACATCTCTGACACATCCATTTTCTTCATCTTCCTCTTCTTCTATCTCTTCCTCTCCAACTCTCAAATCTTCTTCTTCATCTTCTTCTACTTCTCCCCCTCCATCTTTCTTCTCTCTCTCTCCTCCATCTTTCTCTCTTTTCCCCCTTTCACTTTTCTCTCCCTCCCCTCCTCTTTCTCTCGCTCCTCCCTCACACCTCCCTTCTCTTCCTCTTTTTTCTACTTCGTCATCAACTGGGTCAATGCCCAATCCAAGCAATGTGGTGTCCCTGTATTCAGTGTCTCCAGCACAGGGCCCCCTGTCTATCCCAAGTCCCACAGTACAAACATTGCCAGTCATTATATCAGGAGAAGAAAGTGCAAATCTCCCTACACAAAACGCTACATGTAGCCCCCAGACACAACAGCCCACAGCTAGGGCTTCACAGGGGGGTGGTATAGCTACAGGGCTGCTAGCATGGAACCATGACACTGATCCACCGCAGCCTCAGCAAGGAAGTGGGAAATCCCCATGCAGCAAGACAACTTTAAAGCCCAAATCTCACCCAGTGTATGCACCAAGTACACCATGTCACTTCTTATCTGATGAAGATGAAGATGCAACGTCACACATGCTGCCCAATACTAGGGAAGAAAACACACAAGCACCAATAGAGCAGGGACAGGTAGAGGCACCATCCTATGAGCCCTTCATCCCAAGCCAGGTGATCAGTATGCTGCCAGACCCAGGGATACACCCCATGCCATTTTGCCAAAAAATGCAGCAGATCCAGCGAATGTATGCAGCAGCCTGGACTGATCTCTGGACCGTAATGGAAATAAAAGCAGGTGATGCATTCTGGCCAATTATGAGAGAACACTTCAAGCTTCCAACAGAGTTAGATGCGTATGCCTGGGAGACAGGACCAAAGCTAATTGAGCAACTCAGAGAATGGGCCAAAAGCAGACTGACAGGACAAGCTCTCAGCCTACATGTCACGAGTCAAGACAAGACAGTGTCTGTGGAGAAGTTCCATGACAGAGTAATGCAAGTGTTTCAAGATTTGGGCCTCATTACCCATGATCAGACACACAGACGGATGTTGGCACAGGCTTTTGTGCATGGACTGAGAGAACCAATCAGGAAACCACTGGTAGCAGCCAGGCCTGAGTACACGTCAATAGCAATGGATACCCTGCTCACAGTAGCAAAAAGGATTGAGTCCCGCCGGGACAGAAGGAATGTCAAGTGTTACAACTGTGGCGAGTTTGGTCATTTCCGGAACCGGTGCAGAACACTGACTTCACCCAGAAAAAGAAGAAACACAGAAAGCAGTGAAGAACCCCGTCCATAGGACAAGAGCACACCAAGTCCACAGGGAACCCCACCAATGGGACCAATATCCTGAGATTGGATGGCTTAGTCAGTTCTTTTCTTGTGGAACTCCGCAACCTCACCTATCTATCAGAATTTTCTGCTTCCTGCATGGGAATTGATGGTCAAGTCAGATATTTCCAGATTATGAAGCCCCTGAGCGTGTGGACTCAGCCAGAACACTCCATCATGTCCCAGTTTGTTGTGTCAAAAAACCTGCACCCTCAACCTATTGGGAGTGGACCTACTGCAGAAGCTGAAAGCGACCAGAGTGTTCCAGGAAGATGGGACCATGACACTTTCTTCACCCCTGACCCAAGAAGAAACAGGAACCTCAAACAACCACACTGCAGACCTATCACAGGAGGTGCTGGACATAGTACCAGAAAAGCCACTCCATCACCCAGAGTCAAGATGTCTCTGACCAACTGAAGGTCTAAGTGAGCTCGCCTAAGAAGACGGCCTGAGAACTTTGACATTGGCCAGGATATTCAACTCAAGAAGGACCCTACTCGCTTCATGGAATGGCAACACCTCATCCAGCTCCAACGCCAGAGGTTCATCTTTTGCAAGCACCAGGAGGTGCCCCCTGCAATCAACCAGTTCACCCAGGCCCTAGACCGGCAAAAGGCCACTCAGCTCTTCAAACTTGTGCACAAATACTGACCTGAGACCGAGCTGGAGAAAAAGAAACCACTGATGGCCCGTGCTGAGAAAAAAGCAGCCGTTTAAGGAAACGTCCCAACAAGAAGACCCCCTGTGACCAGAGCAGGTGCTAACACAGTAACTGTCTTGGTGGAGAACAAGAAAGCCAGCTGGTCGTCATCTCTCATGATGTGGATCCTAGTAGACGGCTTGTTTTCCCGCCAGCTCTGCACCAGCAGATGGGAGTCCCCTGCCGCATACTGAAGGACAAGGCCAAACTGGGCTGCCTCGCCCATCGGAATCAATCCCAGCTTTCCACAGTGAAGAAAAAGACTGTAAACCCCACTGAGTTCAGAATGGTGCAAGGCCTGGAGGCCGCGAAAGAGGCTACGGTATTTGAAACCCCAACAGTGCTGAACCATCACACTCTGCTCTCAAGAGTCCCAGTCACCGCAACGTTATTCACGGTGATCAACCTGGCCAGTACCTTCTTCAGTGTTTCCCCTCCACCTGGAGGCCTGCTTTCACGCACCAGTGCAGTGCATATGGACAATGTTGCCTCAAGGTGCTCAAAACAAGCCCTTTAAGTTTCACCAAGACAATGTCCTCCATCCTCGTCAACTGGATTGCAGAATATGCAAGAGTCACTCTTCTACAACACGTGGATGACTTTCTCTTTTGTGTGGTTGACATCGACACCTGCACAGTCTATTCCTTATCTCTCCTACTCTACCTGGAAGAACAGCAACGCAAGGTCTGGAAGAACAAAGTCCAGTGATGCCAGAAGCAAGTTACATCCTGGGACACTGTATTGCCCACAAGACGAAACACATGTCAAAAGACTGGAAGACCACTGTGGAGAAGATGGCTCCCCCAACAACTCCAAGAATGCTGCAGGCCTTCCCTGGTCTAGTGTCGTATTGCAGAACCTGGATCCCTGATGCCTCAGTCCTAATGCAGCCTCTGTGCGCTTGCATCAACGCAACCCCGCTCCTTCTATCAGACGCAGCCTTCAACCCATTCAGGAGATTGGAAGAACTCCACAGTCTCAGCGCCAATACCAGGCCTACCTGACTATGAAAAGTCTTTCCGTCTACCTGATGGAAGAAAGAAGGTCATGCTACTGGAGTCCTGGTACGGATTCACGGGGGAAAACAGAGACTTTTAGGCTGCCTCTCAGCCCGCTTGGATCCAGTTGCAAGAAGAGCACCCTCCTGCCTGATGGCAGTATCCGCAGCACACACCCTCCTGGACAAGGTTGCTGACATCACTATTGGACAGCCACTGGAAACTCTCACTCCGCATGACATCTTGGCAATCTTCAATCAAGCTCAACCAACAGTAATCTCCCCACCGCCAGGCATCTTTGTGGCGCCTCTATTGCCTTTGTCTCATAATGTCACCGTCTCCAGACCTACAGTCCTCAGCCCGGCCACTCTACTCCCACTCCCAAGGGGGGATACTTGGATGGCTCCAGATTTGCAGATGATGAAGAAGGTTTCAACACAGGAAGTGCAGTGACCAGCAATCAAGAAATCCTGTGGTCCAGAAGTCTGTCACCTAGCCTGTCAGCCCAGGAAGCAGAATTGATAGTGCTGACGAAGGCCTGCCAGATGGCAGAAGGCAAGACTGCAAACATCTACACGGACTACAGGTACTCGCATGGCATAGCACACAACTTTAGACCCATCTGGGCTACAAGGGACTTCATCACAGCAAACGGGACAACCGTGAAGCATCATGGAGCCTTCAGGGACCTACTGGGTATACTCCAACTTCCAAAATGGTGGCAATTTGAAAAATCAAAGTGCATGGAAAACTGAGAACAGAAGAGGCGTGAGGCAATAACATGGCGGACATGGCAGCCAAAGAAGCAGCCAAAGGAAGACAACATGGAAAAGTGGGAGAGGTCGTAGAGCCGGACGGCTACTACATGACGACTGAAGACAAGAAACCTGACAAAGAGACGTCCTGGAATCTGCTCAAGAAGTTACAAGACCAAGCTCCAAAAGGAGAAGAAGAGCTGAATGCGAAAAAAGCAACACGTGAAGAAAGAAGGCTATCAATAATAGACTTCAAACTCTGCCTACCACAAAGTATGCACCCTATGGTGGTCCAATGGGTACATGGACCCACATCCACATATCAAAGACACAGATAAATGATCTGATTGATGCTTACTGGTTTTCTTCAGGGATCTCCACCCTAACAGCCAAATTCACCAGCAGCTGTCTGACCTGCGGCAAATGCAAGCCTGGACGTATGGAAGAAAGTCCCCCTCACCTTATCTGGAAAGACCACTCTACCAGCTTCAAAGGATCCAGATAGACCACATCCAGATATCGCCAAGTGAAGGATTCAAATACGCCATTGTGGTCAAAAGAAGTATTTTCAAGATGAACAGAAGCGTTCCAAGTCAGCAAAGACTACTGCAAAGAAGCTACTTTCGGAAAATAGTGTGCAGATACGGGGTTCCAGAAATGATAGAAAGTGATCAGGGACCCGCATTCACAGCAAATCTGACACACAAGACCCGATTAGCAGTAGGGTCAGATTTAGGCCTACACACTCCTTACCACCCCCAGAGCAGCAGGAAGGTAGAAAAACTGAACGAAACACTTAAGAATAGAATGCTGAAAAATTGCCCAAGAGACACGCAAACCATGGCATGACACACTCCTAATTGCACTGTTTAGCGTAAGGCACACTCCCAGAGACCCAGAAAAGCTGTTTCGTGCCTGCATCTTCTGCTAACAGATAAGACATTTTCTTCTTTTAGTTTTTTGGTGCTTGCAGTTTATAGTTCAGCCACTGTTGTTTGTTCATTTGCCTTTTCCAGTTTTTTCAGTGGTTGCTGTTTAGTTTTTGTTACACCAGAGAACTAATTTAGGTGGTAGAGGTCGTGTGATCTCAGGTGTTTTTGTAATTAGTAGAGTTGGTACTTTTCAGGGCTTTTTGGGGTTGCAGTAAGTGCCTTTCCTATCCTTTTCTATTTAGGAAGTTTGGGCCCCAACGTTTGCTCATACTATTTTCTGTCTGTGTCTGTATTTCCTCTTGTCTAACCGCCATTACATGTTTGGGGGCTTCCTATGTTCTTTGGGGATCTGCTCCGGGGCAGATAGTTTTCCTTTTTCTATCTTTAGGTGTAGTTAGCTTCTCAGGCTGTGACGAGGCGTCTAGGACCAACGTAGGAACGCTCCACGGCTGCCTTTAGTTGTGGTGGTTAGTCAGGGTACTGCAATCCCATAGATTCCAACCTCTCTGGTGTATTGCCTTTTTTTGCCTGCTCTCCTCAGCTACCAAATCATAACACTTATGTAATTGAATTGGTCAAAAACTAATGTCCATTCTCGAGTTTTTCTCTTCACTGCCAGATTTGATGATCCTGTCCAAGAGCCCCAGATGACATCAACCTCTGTGTAACTAGAGGGAAAGCCTGTTTGGATCCACGTATCGCATTGCAAGGAAGCTCCCGTACCAGGAGAGACACCTAAGCCATGAAGGATGTCGTGGATGCTCTGACTGACCAGACAGATGACCTACCTGATGAGTTCAAGGCCAGAGACCAAGTTAAAGCAGGATTTGAGTCACTATTGCCACTAGTAACTATAAACAAAAATGTTGATTGGATAAATTACATCTATTATAACCAGCAGAGATTTGTTAACTTCACCATAGATGCTGTAAAAGGTTTGGCAGCACAGTTAGGCTCCACTTCCATTATGGCATTCCAGAATAGAATGGCTTTGGATATGATTCTAGCTGAGAAAGGAGGTGTTTGCAAAATGATCAAAGACACCTGTTGCACCTACATCCCAGACAACACTGGCCCAAATGATAAAGTCACAATGGCAATACAGAAACTTACTGAGTTATCAGAGGAACTGAAACAGAACTCAGGTGTCACTGACCCATGGGATCGATACTTTGGGTGGATGAGTGGGTGGCAGAAAATGTTGGCACAGGTTGGGACAGCCATTATGGGGGTTCTCATTTTTGCATTAATTACTGGTTGCTGTGTAATTCCTTGTATCCGCAGGATAATGGAAAGAGACAACCAATTTGATGCCACTCACCATCTTGGACCTCGCACCAGTCCGGATGGAACTGCCTGGCTTGACCAGATCTCCGAACTACCTCCAGACTGAGAATACACATCCTTGATGAAACATCCTATCAAATAAAGAGACTATGATTGCAAACACATAAACCCCCGACAGGGACAGTCCTCCTGACCGCTCATTTGCGAAAAGTCTATATTCGGTGGGGGAGACATGCGCTAGGGGTGTCTCAACTCGCCGGCAGAACAAAAGAGTTGCAGCGCTTTGGGCCAGGAGCAGGTTTTTAGGGCAAGTGGTATCTAAGGGGGGACTGTCATGGAAATATATATGTATTCCATATATTCAAAGTATATTCACATATATGTATTCACAGTTCACAGTTAGATAGATCTCACTTGCTAAAAAACCCTGTGCTCACATATTTCTAGGCCAGCTATAATCAGTCGTTTTAAAGAAATCTGGCCTTCATAAGGCCTTCATAAGGAACGTACAAAAAGTCTTATTAGATATCTGTTGTTTACATTATAGTTATGCAAGACAACTAGGTCACAAGAATATAAAACAATAATTCTGCAACTTCAGCTCTTTTGCCATGATTATCATAATTATCATATTTACACTAGAACAGCCAATAATCTAGCAGCTTTTAATTGTATGTTAATTGACTAACCAGCCCCTTTTTGTAAACGTATAAAACCTTGAATGAATAATAAATGTAGGTCTTGACGAACTGTTATACTGACACTTGCGTTGTGGACAGTTTTCATTTCGTTCTGAGCGCTCAAAGAAGACATTAAATAGAGATTTGGACATGGCAAGCAGCAAACACTGAAGGATATTTTCATCCTAATTAAATTTCCATATCACAGGGCCCACCTGAGGCCCACCTTTACTGCATGCCACCGGGACCAATATTACCTCTCCTCTTCCACGCGAGCTGTATCAGACTCCTACATCCTGTACCTTGCATCGGAACCCTGACTGGGGGCCCTGCCGGCGCCAGCCTACCTGGAAAACCGCCATTCTCACAGCCGTGAGTCGCTGCCGTGCCCGCCTGCATTGGGCCGCACAGGGCCCCGCCGCTCCCCACTGAGCCCCGGAGGAAAGGTGAGCCCAGCGCAACATCCAGAGCGGCGGCGCTACCTCGCGGCGGCCGCGGCTGAAACATCCTCTCCGGCCGGCTCTGGAGACTCTCGGTGGGACTCCTGCGGCTGGAGCTGCTGTCATCCGCGGCGGCGCCGCCTCACTCCTCGGCTCGCCGCTGCATTGCCGGGGACAGCCGCCGTCAGCCGCTGTCGGAGCGGCGCGGAGGCGCGCTGTAGGAGCCAAGGGACCGGGGACCGGAGTCTGTCGGCATGTCCGAAGACCGGAAAAATCCCGGGTGGACGCGGGGCGCCGCCAGGAGATCCGGGTGCAGGAGCTTCAGGTCGGGGAAACCCTGCAGAGGGGGAGCCGCGCTGGTCACCAGGCTCAGCCTATGTCATGTAGGTACACAGGGAGCCGATTGCGGTGTGCCTTGGGGGCCAGACGCGAGCGGGCGGGTGCCGAGTGAGATCCCTGGGGAGTGGAGGAGAGAAACGAGACTGACGGTAACGGAGCCACTACCGTCATATGCTGGAGTCTCTTTCCCGCCATTGGGACTTCCGCCATCTTTACTCTTAACGCCCTGAAAGGAGCGCTAGCCCTGAGACCACACAGGACACTCTGATGGTCTTGACACCACAGCTCTCATAATTACATTTAGAAGTTTCAGTGACTTGTATTTCTATATGCAGCAATCTATATTTCCATCTCAGTCATATCTCTGAGGCGACTGGTAGATTAACAGATATAAGATCGCTGAACTACGCAGCTCCAGGGGCACACTGTTACTTGGTAGCTAACCTCTGCATATCGCATATACCATTTCAGGAGGACTATATTTGGTTGTGATAATTTACAAAAGCGATTCTATGGACTGGGTGACATCCCCCCCAAGTTGTATTACTTCATAGTTGCCCAGACTGGTAGGGGCTTGCAGATGACGGGTCCGGTCTGTTAGTTTGGCCGGCCTGCCCCCCGCGCCTTCTCAAAATTTTAAGTAGAGTCTACTGGGAGGCGAAGCCAAGGATTGGCCGCTTTCTAGCAGAGCTCTCCGCTGATTTTCTCTCATTCGAGACTATCCCTCAATTTATGAGAGGAAAAACAATTTTAATTAGCGGAGGGAATACCTGGACGGGGAGACTTGCTTGTCGGGTCTGCCTCTCCAGGCTCCTCGGTGGACTCTAGGTGCGGAGGACGCCGTGCAGCGTGATACAGGCCGCGGGTCAGCTGGGCTATATATTCTATATAGGAACTACATGCTGCATAGCAAACTCTAATGTAACGTTTCTTATATGAGACATCACCGCCTTCTATCTTTTCACCAATGTCACTGAGCATGGATAAATTTGTGGGCAAACAATCTAAAGGAGGCCGAGCTTCTACCCGAAACCAACAAGGATCATCATCGCCTAAATCCACCTCTGATACAAATAGCGAGACTTCTCATTCAATAGTGGATGCCATCATGGAACGCCTCATGCCCGAAATAGACTCTAGATTTGCCACTCTTCAAACTTCAATAGATTCTATAATATCACAAGTTAATAATCAGGGCACTCGTCTGGATGAGGCTGAACAACGTATCTCTGATCTGGAGGATGTTACCAGGGAAATGGCAGAACGTCTAGAGGGAAAAGAGAAAGCAGTCACAGAGCTTCAATCCAAAGTGGACGACCTGGAAAATCGGTCCAGACGCAATAACTTGAAACTGATAGGAATTCCTGAGTCCATACATCCCTCTGAATTGCTAAAATTAACATCTGAGTGGTTGCCAAATGCCTTGGACATTCAACTAACATCTGGCTCAATGGTGGTTGAGAGAGCACACAGAATAGGCCCGCAGAGAGGAAAAGACAATGATAGACCCAGACCGGTGATATTCAAGGTCCTTGATTTTCAAGATAAAATTCGTCTACTTACGGCCTACAGGAAGAAAGCGCACATATCCTATGAAGGGCACAAAGTTTTGATGTTTCAGGACTACTTGGCCATGGTGACGACCAGACGTAGGGCCTTCAACCCGGTGTGTAAATTGTTGGCTGACAAAAACATTAGGTTCAGCCTACAATATCCAGCAATACTACGCTTCAATCTATCTAGGAAAAACTGGGCTATTGACGACCCGGTGAGGGTTCTGGAGATCATCCGAGAAACCTCCCAGCCGCCATGAGCAGGATTCTGAGTGGCTTACTGAGTGACACTATCATAAATCACATAAGGTGATGTCAACTGACATCTGTTTGCTATGTTGGTGTTTTTTGCTGTATTTTTACTTCTGCGTCTATAGTGTTGGGATGCAGGTTTGGGGGAAATGTTGAAAAAGGTACACAGGCACAAATTTTGTGGGAGGGGAAGGTTTATTGGGGAGTAGATCTCTGCATTCGACTTCAGATAATCAATAATCCTGGGATTCTATTGCCTACTCGCTGGGATGGGCTGGAATCCTATTACAATGTAACAGATATTTCTTATCACTTTTCCCGCACTGGAGTGGGTTAATGGTAGATATTAACAGGCAAAAAATGTCCGCTATGACATCTCTCCTTTGGTGCTCTTGGAATGTCAATGGCCTGAATTCCCCGGTCAAGAGAAAAAAAATTCTACATTATTTGCATCAAAAAAATTTTCATGTTGTACTTTTGCAGGAGACACACTGGGTGAAGAACAACCATCCGGGGTTTTCTAGCAAACAATTTACGGTATGTGCAGAAGCTTCCTTTACCAAAAAACAGAGGGGTGTCGCTATTATGATAAACAGAAATGTAGACCATGACATAGTGGATGTGTAAGAAGATCCTTTGGGGAGGTTTGTTTGCGTTAAGCTGACTATAGAGGGGACAACCTACAGTGTTATTAATATTTATGCGCCAAATTCATCGGATCCATTCTTCCGGGCCAACGTGCTAAAGAAAATCGCAGGATGGGACACCTCCCATATGATTGTAGGTGGCGACTTTAATGAGGTGCATGACAGCGTGTTGGATAGATCTAATTCCCAATCTCCTCATATACCTACGCAGGGGAGACTAATACAATCTTTTTTAGATCACTTGGGATTGTTGGACATCTGGAGAGAGTGCAACATCCTGTTGAGAGAGATTATTCTCACTATTCGCATGTTCATAATTCCCATGCTAGAATTGATTACTGGTTGTTGAACCCCTCTCTCATGCCAAGAATTACACATACCAAAATTCTGGACATACATATCTCAGACCACGCACCAATAACGTTTAACCTAAAATTATCTAAACCAATCTGCTTCCATAGGAAATGGAGGTTCCCGTCATACCTATATCACTCAGATGATTTCAAAAAATTCATACAATTCTCATGGGATACATACAAATCTGACAATCAAATACATTGTAAAACACCAATTCTCTTCTGGGATACCTCTAAGGCAGTGTTGAGGGGGCAAATAATTGCGTATATATGTCATAAAAAAAAACAATTGCAGGAGCGGACTTTAGCAGCGCAGAAGGCTTTAACCTTAGCATATAAAAATTTTAAACTTAATAATTCACCCTCACGAAAAAACAATATCTTGAAGCAAAAGAATTGGTGGATACACTCGCTCATGAATGGGCCACACATAGTATTGATCTCCAAAAGCACAAATTTTTTAAATGGGGCAACAAACCCGGTAAATTACTTGCTTCTCTTACCAGACCATACAGAAAGGCCATAAGGATTAACAAAATTCGGTCCAAAGAGGGCAGAGTGTTGATAGAGAATGAGGAAATTGTAGAGGAATTTAGATCATTTTTTGGTTCCCTGTACAAAGCTGAGAAGAGAGAGGGAGACGACATACTTAACTTTATGCAAACGGAGGTGGCACCTTTACTAACAGAGGAACACAGGGAAATCCTCAATGCCCCTATATCCCTTCAGAAGTCATCCAAACTATCAGCTCCTTGAAGCTCTCTAAATCTCCTGGCCCTGATGGGTACAGTAACGAATTTTATAAAATATTGGGAGGCAGTATAGGGACACACCTTTGTGAAGTTTTTAATCAGTTGGTACGTTCAGGGCAGTTACCGGACCGTTTCAATGAAGCAGACATAATAGTGCTCCCTAAACCAGGCAAAGATCCTTCATTAGTGGAAGGATACAGACCAATCTCGCTTTTAAATTCTGACTTTAAAATTTTCACTAAAATTCTAGCAAACAGAGTGCAAAAGATAATCCCCAACCTGATATTGCCTCAACAAATTGGGTTTATCCACGGGAAATCCACAACATATAACATACGGACGGCTTTGGGAGCTATCTCTTATGGAAAATCTAATGGCTGCTTGGAGTCTATTGTGGTCAGCCTGGACACCGACAAAGCTTTGACAGGGTTGCATGGGACTATCTCCTAGACATCCTGGAGTATAGAAACTTTGGTCCGTGGTTTTGCGAGGCGATAAAGTTGTTATATAAGAATCCGGTGTCCAGGTTGGCCATAAATGGTACGCTTTCTTCTACATTTGAAATCCAGAGAGGGACGCGTCAGGGCTGCCCCTTGTCGCCCTTGCTCTTTAACATTGCTTTAGATCCTTTACTTAGAACTCTCCAAAATTCTTCAATATTCAGGGGAATAGAGGTAGGCTCCATCTCTCTCAAAATTGCGGCATTTGCGACGATGTTCTCCTATTCATCTCCAACCCCAGTACGGCGATACCAGTTATCATGGAGACCCTAAATCTTTTTGGCAAATGCTCAGGCTTTAAAATAAATTATAATAAATCAGAGGCCCTGGCTCTGTTTGAGCAAGGGAAATTAAATAAAGCAACATTTCCTTTCCAATGGAGCACATCATCATCCATCAAATATTTGGGTGTTCACCTCCCGGCAGATTTGGCATCCTTATACCACATTAATATTAGACCCCTAATTACGTCCATACTTAACCTTCTAAACTCCTGGAAACATTTTACTTTGTCTTTTTCTGGAAAATGCCATTTAATTAAGATGATAATATTTCCAAAACTATTGTATGTTTTCCAAACACTACCTATTTTACTGTCAAGTGTTGACATTAAAATTTTAAACACTGCTTTTAGGAATTTTATATGCGGAGAAAAAAAAGCACGCGTATAGGTTTGATCAAACTACAGGCCCCAAAGGAGGAGGGTGGTATCAATTTCCCAGACATTGCAAAGTACAATCTAGCAGCAAATTTCAGATACATCATTGATTGGTTAAGAGGTAGCTCACATTTCACAAACGTACTCATAGACCAACAATTAAGTCCCCATGTCTCTTTACCAGCATTACTTCATATGACTAACGAGGACTTCATTGCAGAAATAAGAAACCACCCCACCTTATGGCAAACTATACAGACATGGAGGAAATGCCGGAGATTATGTCATCTGAGGGGCGATGTCTCTCCCTTTGTGCCCTTCCTAGGTAATCCGGGCTTTATGGGAGGTAAACCTCCCTTATCTTATATTGAGCTAGCTGAGCAGGGTTGCATCTTGGCAGCTGACCTATTAGATGATAGATTCTCTATGCTCACATTTGACACCGCAGCACAACGATTCCCAACATTTGTAAATAAGCCCTTCCTTTTTCTTCAAGCAAGGAGCTTATCTTTGAAAGGCATGGCGGCTGGGGGTGGAGTAGGAGGGAGGAACGCTCTGGATGGCTTCCTTAGGACCGCTAGGGTACAGTTAGCCTCGATAAGCAGTATCTACACACTGTTGCGTAAGCAGTGGTCATGGGAGGGCAAAAAGACAGGTCTAGCACGTTGGATTAATGATATACAGAACATCACAGTCGGGGAAATCCTAGATGCCACTTTGACACAACGGAAGGTGATCCCCTCCAGCAGTTATGCAGACATGTCTTTATTACTCCTTCATAGAGCTTATATTACCCCACACATTAAATCCAGGATGTCTCCAGGGGGCATATTCACCTGTTCCAAATGCGGAACAGGAAACACAGACATATTTCATCACATGTGGGGATGTCCCAAAGTGCAAAAATTATGGCAGTCTATTCATGCTGAACTACAGAATCTTGGCGAGATAGTGTTTCCTCTGACTCCACAATGGGCAATATTTAATATCCTAGATAGCTCTCAACATAAATTCCCCAAACACGTTAAGGCCATGTTGATAATATGGGCTTCAGCTACCAGGAAAAGTCTATTGCAGCACTGGCTGGATCCATTGCCACCACCCAAATCTCTCATATATTCCAAAATAATGTATATTTTTCGAATGGACTGGCTGGATACCCTAACAAATAAAGAGAAATTGACTGGGAAATTTTTAACTACATGGTCATTTTTCATCCCATCTCTGACTCAAGACACCAGGGACAAATTAAGAACACATTTTGAAAATACTCAGTGGTATCTTCTCAAGAAAATTAGTGGACATATTCCTTAAATTTTGTTGGTTATCAATCGAATGCAGGGACGTTATAGGGGTTTATATGTTGGGGGGATGGGAGGGTGGAGGGTAGTAGGGGGACAGTTATGTGTATTATACTTGTGAGATAAGTCTGATACATTTAATTCTGTATGACTTACTTGGTGGTAATACTCTGTAATTCATCACATTGAGTTTTAAGTATGTCAATTCAGTATATTACTTCATGACTTGCATGATAAAATTTACTGTAATACTTTTTAAAATCAATAAAACATGTTGGAAAAAAAAAAACAGTGTTTACAAAGTATCCCACGTTATTTATGTATATGCACTATTGCTTTTTACTTATTTACAGCAGGGTATATGTTCATTTAAGTTCTAACTTAGCTTTTGTCTGTTTCATGCCCTGTGTGAACAGGCTCTTACACACTGTGTGTATGCCAACTTATACTCCAGTTCATTTCTTTCAGTCTCACTCCAGGTTTCTGCACTTAGTGCAGGTGACGGTGTGTTCTCCTTACTTTGAGCTGGGCATTGTGGTTATACAGCTTCCCATGGCTGGGTGTCCACAGTTGGGCCTCGGCCCTGCCAGCCCTTGTTCACATTGAGGTCATTTATGACACATGCTAAATAATGATATTGTTTTTTTTAAGCAAGGGTCAATATGATTACATTGATATGCAACTTATATAATTTTTTTTAATTTTTACCACTTTTTCACAAGAAAATCAGTTAACAAAAATGTCTTTTTTATATGTGTAATTTTCTGAGAGCCATAACTTTTTTATTTTTTCATTTACTGAGCAGTATGAGGGCTTTTTTTTGCATAACAAGCCGCAGTACTTATTGGTACCATTTTTGAATATATAAAACATTTGATCACTTTTAATATAGTTTTTTGTGAAGAGCTGCTTACAAAAAAACTACTAGGATTGGCAAGATTGCTGCTCCGGCCAGTTTATGGCTGTGTGTGTAACAGGTGGACCTGTCTCCCTCCACACACTGCCGTACAGCATTATGGATGTCCATATGAGTTAAAATAAAGGACTTTTAACCACAAAAGGAAACAGTGAGTGCTGCCTTTCTACATGATTACTTACCACAATTGTTGGCCTCTGCACCACAAAACATAAGTATCTTTAGCAGCCCTTTCTGTCTAGTAACAGAAGACAAAGCACTGGTGCCTACCTATTGCTTATCTCTACATTATTTTTATAGTAATGAACGTCCTATATTTTGAAAACTCAGCAAATAAAACAAGTTTTATAATTTGAGCCATTATCTGCTATTCAGGAAAATTTACTCATAAAAATGTAAAAAATATACAACTAAAAACTGTAATTCATAGTCAATAATTTAGGAAATAATATCAGTTAAATACATTTTAAATGCTAATTCAAAGACAAAGTTGGAAAAAAAGAAAAAAAAAAAAAAAAAAAGATTATTGAAAAGGAAAATTGAACGCAGAAATACTCACTGTGAATCCAAGCTTTTTATAGTCCCTGGTGTACATAGATTTCCGTTTTTCCATACTGCCACCAAGAGTGTTTTGATCTGGCTCTACGTCAAATGCAATCCTACGCAGTTCAAATATGATGTCCCTCTGGGCCTGCATCATGAACACAGAAGATGACAGCAGTCATAAAAATACATTACACTAGAGGCCATATGATGTCAAACAATATCTTTTGTAATCAATAGCATGTCTACCTGAAGGCATAACACTGTCAATTTATACTGTAAAACTCAAGACACAGTTCAGCTGCTTCTGTCATGTCAATAGTAAGATTTACTAAACCATGGAAATAAATGATCATATTGTGTGATTACATCCATCAAATCATAAACATTATGAAAACTTAGAAACTGAGAGTATAAAAAAACCTCAGGAAATGGCAATGTCATACTTGCCTTATTTAAAAATTGGACTTCATTTCCTAAAACTCACTAAATAGATCTTTAACATCTGAAAAGGGTGCTGTATTTACTTTAAAAATCAGTGTCAGAATGGCTGTATAATCCTTCAGGAAAGTTTAGCTCAATCTTTGCCCACCAATTAAGATTGATAGTTCCTCATTGTCCCTCCTCCCTGTTGCCGCTGAGATCTCACATTGTTCAGTACAAACTGCAGCTGTTAGTTAGGTTGGGTGGGCAGAGACCGCATACATTTTGTCTCATGAGCTTTCTCACATTTTAACTTGACATGTAAAATGCTATTTATAAATATATATATATCTAGAATATCTTGATAACAGGGTTGATACAGTAGCCAGTAGATAGTGTTAGCCAGTAGATAGAACAATATTTAGAATTGAGAGTCGTCAGTGGTTGATACTTTTTAATGGCTAACTGAAAAGATGGTAACAAATTGCAAGCTTTCGAGACTACTCAGGTCTCTTCATCAGGCAAAGACTAATACAACATCTGAAGAATCACATATTTATACACAACAGGACACAGGAATAGTGCAATGGATAAGACAAGTGACGTAAAGCAGAACTATCAATATGGGAGAGGGATGAACAGTTGTGGCAATAAATATTGGACCAGTTCATAGATAAGTAGTGTGAAAGTTTTATTGCTCTCAATGCTGTAATGAACATATCGCATGAATTTATGGGTTTTTACATCAATTAAGGAATTTGCTCCTAAGACCCTGTGGGAGCATCACAAAACATTACCAGACCCCAATCAGAGGGCAATAAAACTTTCACACTCCTTATCTATGAACTGGTCCAATATTTATTGCCACAACTGTTCATCCCTCTCCCATATTGATAGTTCTGCTTTATGTCACTTGTCTTATCCATTGCACTATTCCTGTGTCCTGTTGTGTATAAATATGTGATTCTTCAGATGTTGTATTAGTGTTTGCCTGATGAAGAGACCCGAGTAGTCTCGAAAGCTTGCAATTTGTTACCATCTTATCAGTTAGCCATTAAAAGGTATCAACCACTGAGGACTCTCAATTCTAAATATTGTGATAACAGGGTTGAACAGTAATTCTGACATCTATTTTCAGAGTATATACAATCCCTGACAGAAGTTATGTCGCTTATCCATGTTATGTAAATCAAAGCTTATAACATGACGTTAAATTCTTCCATTGGTTTTATAAATTACTCTTTTGAAAGCTGAAACCCTCTCAAATTTGGTTTAGGTTAAGAAAATAAATTGGCATCAATGCTGAAATATTGATCATTTATTGAACACAGAATGGTCAGGCTTTGGCAAGACAAAAGTTTTGTCACCTGGTCATATAATGCACCCAATCCTAGTTTACATCCTCACCAGTGCTCAGTAAATCATCGGTTAATTAGTGGGTGTGTATAAAAAGAAACCCAGCACCCCAGACCTTCACTTGAACTGTAACTTGAGCTCTGACAACATGCCAAAAATCCACCCTGCGACCAAATCCTTTATTATCAAGAGGCTGAGGACCAGATCCACTGCAGAAGTGGCTGGCACCTTTGGTGTGTCTCAGCGTCAAGTACAAAGAATTAAAAAAAGATTTGAAGAGACTGGAGATGTGTTTGACAAGCCCAGGTCCGGCAGACCCCGCAAGAAAACTGCTCAGGAGGAACGTTTGTTTGTTAGAAAATCCAAAGCAAGCCCTCTTCCACTGCAGCAGAGCTCCAACAGGCCTTGTCACCTCAAGTCCCTGTGTCAACTACAACAGTTTGTAGGATTCTGTCTTGAAAAGGCCTCCATGATCGATTCAGTGCCCAGAAGCCAGCACTAAACAAAAGGCAAATAAAAAAACATGTGGCATTTGCAAAGTTCCACAGCCTCCTAAACAGATGGACGCTGGAAAAGTGGCAGAAGGTGGATTTCTCTGATGACTCTTCATTAGAATTACACCACAGCCGCCGCAAATACTGCAGGAGACCTACTGGAGCCTATATGGATCCAAAATACACCCAGAAAACAGTTAAATTTGGTGGTGGAGAGATCATGGTCTGGGGTTAAATTCAGTATGGGGTGTGCGAAACATTTGCAAGGTGGAAGGCAATATCAATAGCCTAAAATATCAAGAAGTATTAGCTACCTCTTACATTCCAAATCATAAAAGGGGTCAAATTTTGCAGCTGGATGGTGCTCCATCTCATCCATCCATCTCTACAACAAAGTTCCTCCAGGCAAAAAAGATAAAGGTGCTCAATGACTGGCCAGCCCAGTTACCAGACATGAACATCATTGAGCATGTTTGGGGTAGAATGAAAGAGGAAGCTTGGAAGACAAAACCAAGGAATCTAGATGAACTCTGGGAGGCATGTAAGACTGCATTTTTTGCTATTCCTGATGACTTCATTAATAAATTGTATGAATCATTGTTGAACCGCATGGATGCAGTCCTTCAAGCTCATGGAAGTCACACAAAATATTAAATATGACTCTAATAGCACCACAACTTCATTCACCAATGTTATGCAACATATATTTGTATTTTAAGATAATTATTTGTTTGAATATCACATTATTTTCTGTGGGCGACAAAACTTTTGTTTTGCCAAAATCTGACCATTCTATGTTCATTAAATGATCAATATTTCAGCATTGATGCCAATTTATTTTCTTAACCTAAACCAAATTTGGGAGGGTTTCAGCTTTCAAAAGAGTAATTTATAAAACCAATGGATGAATTTAACGTCAGGTTATAAGCTTTGATATACATAACATGGATAAGCGACATAACTTCTGTCAGGGACTGTACACCAGTCTCATCAGGTCGGAGTTATGTAATGTATACAGCTTACATTGTAAAATCTGGTGACAAATCCACTTTAACCTCTGAAAACTTCTCACAATACTTGTATATCCCTCACATTGAAATCAATTGTTTACACTATAAGAAATTAGAGTCAGAGATTTGTTGTGGCAGAAATTGGCAACAAATCTCCCCTCAAAAAATTAAGAAACATGTTTGTGTTAAATATTCTAATCACTATTTACAGTTGTAAGATACATCCATTTACGGCAAAAAAAAGAGAAAAATGCTAAAATGTTTTTTATTTTTTTGCCCATTCTTTTGGTTGCTGTACATTTGAACCTTGTAGTTATGATTATAATTATTTAACAACCCATACTGCAAATTAGGTTTATTATGAAAATCTACAAAATTTCTGCTACAAAGTCCACACAATTAGTATAAGGCCGGCGTCACACTGGCAAGTGTGATGCAAGTAAGTCGCACGACTTTCTCGCATCAACACCGAGCACGGCCGCCCGCTCTCGGACCCAAGTGTGCGGCTGCATAGAAATACATGCAGCCGCACACTCGGGTCCGAGAGAGGGCTGCCGTGCCGGGTGTTGATGCGAGAAAGTCGTGCGACTTACTCGCATCACACTCGCCAATGTGACGCCGGCCTAACAAGTGGTTACTCCAATTTAAACAAAAAAAGGTGACTTAACCTCAGATCTTAATCTGCGCATGCACCGCCACTTTCGCGAAGACTGCCAGAAGATCAACCTGCAGATGCGCCATATTACCGGCACCATTATTTTTAAGCACATCGAGAGATCAATCTGCACAAGCGCTGCCTGCAGCTTGGACGGCACCGGCGTGGATTAAGGAAGAAGATAGACATGGCCCCTGCAGAGGGGCCATGACAGAGCCGAAGACCCTATCCACAGTCCTGCCCGGAAGCACATAGACCAAAATGTCTAATGATGATTTTACAAAACTAGGCAATGGAATTCTTCACTGAAAGTATGCATTAAATCAGTATACAGCGCCATTATGGCAACGCCTTTAGTTTAAGATGTATAACCCTGATAAAAGGTTCCCTTTAAGGCCCTTCATTGTTATTGTGCATGCAACAACTACACACTTAAAAAGTGATGAATCATCAGTATATGACCTATTACATAAATTTAAAAAAAAACATTTGGCAAACTTTAAATATATATAAGTCTTGCAA
The DNA here is from genome assembly GCA_033576555.1 of Oophaga sylvatica. Taxonomy (NCBI): domain Eukaryota; kingdom Metazoa; phylum Chordata; class Amphibia; order Anura; family Dendrobatidae; genus Oophaga; species Oophaga sylvatica. Next base: position 128,266,873 of record JARQOD010000006.1, read on the forward strand.
CTTTTACACTGGCTAATTTAGACTCATGCATCTTTTTCTGTATATAAGACTTTTCAGAAGTCTCATTATCATCACAGGAAGGAGTACAATGAAAGGTAGCATCTTTATACCACAGATGATAACCCAGGATCTACCATTCAATATAGCTGGATTTCCTATAAGAACAAAAAGAATGAGTCTCATATAGCCTAAAGCAACAATTGCAAGAACTCAAATTTTTAAAATTGTGATATGGAAAAACAATACATGCCCCAAATTTTTTGAAGAATACATTTATCAAAAAACCTGATATTAGTTCATTTTATGACAATTCCCTTTAATGCCCTCTGTATAATTCTCTCTTTCTAAATTTAATAAGTTTAACACACACTATGTGCAATACAATTTGTTTAAAACTCTACCCCCGATGTACTGGTAAAAAGTGTTATGCCTCAATTCTTTAAGACTGCCGTTTCGTACATCAGTAGAGATGGAGATCCCGCTAATCTTGATAACCAACCTTGCCAACGCTGACAGCTGAGGGTTGCAGCCCCAGCTGTCAGTTTTGCCTGACTAGTTATCAAAAATACAGAGGAACAAACGCTGTTTTTTTTAAAAATGATTTATTTAACCCCTTAATGTCCAATGACGTGCAGAGTCCGTCATGACAAGGTGCCAGTTCCGGCACCAGGACGGACTCTGCACGTCATGCCTTTGATCTACCACTGCGTGTAAACACGCAGTGGTAGATCAGTGCCGACAGCTGTCACAGACAGCTGACAGGCACGGCAAGCGGTGCGGGGACCTTTGCCGTCGGTCCCCGCACTCACAGCGCTGTGGTTGGTCAGTCAATCTGACTGACCAAACACAGCAGCGATCGCGCAGGAGAAGCTGAAATTTCAGCTTCCCCAGCGCGATCAGTGCAGGAGCCGGCGCTGCAGTGGCCAGGCTTCCTGCACTGACAGCCAGGAGCGGAGCCCCCACCGCCCCTGGCTGTTAACCCCCTGACTGCTGCGATCGAGCGCGATCGCAGAGCTCAGGGGGGGAGGCAGAGGGTCGGGTGCTCCCTCTGCCTCAGATCAGCGTCCCAGCGATGTAATCGCAGGGCCTGATCTCTGCCTTGATGACCCGGGGGTTGTCATGACAACCTCCGGGTCATCTAGCTACTGGAAGCTGCTGTGATCATGTCACAGCAGCTTTCCCCATAGGTACAATGCATTGCAATGCCAGAGCATTGCAATGCATTGTAACTGCAATCAAAAGTAAAAAAAGTGAAAGTCCCATAAAGGGACAAGTTGAAAAAAATCATTTTTTTAAAAAAATTGTAAAAAAAATATTAAAAAATAATTTTAAAAAAATCCCCTAAAAAATACACATTTTTATGTAATAAAAAAAATAAAAAACAAAAAAAATACACGTTAGGTATCGCCATGTCCGTAAAAATCCCATCTATAAAAGCATAACCCTAGTTAACCCCTTCAGTGAAAGCCGTAAAAAAAAAACACAAAAAAGTAGTAAATTATACTTTTTCCAAGCGGTATCATTATACCGCTTGGAAAAAGTGCAATAACACGCGATCAAAAAGTCAGATATAAATAATCATGGTACCGCTGAAAACGTCATCTTGTCCCGCAAAAAACAAGCCGCTATACAGCATCATCAGCGAAAAAATAAAAAAGTTATAGCTCGCGGAATAAACTGATGCAAAAATAATTATTTTTTCTATAAAATTCTTTATTGTGTAAAAAACGCCAAAACATAAAAAAAATATATAAATGAGGTATCGCTGTAATCGTAGTGACCCGAAGAATAAAGCTGCTTTATCAATTTTACCACACGCGGAACGGGGGAAAAAAAATTAAAAAAAAAAACAATTCCTGAATTGCTGGTTTTTGTTCATTCTGCTTCCACAAAAATCGGAATAGGAAGCGATCAAAAAACGTTATGTGCCCGAATATGGTACCAATAAATACGTCAGCTCGTCCCGCAAAAAATAAGCCCACAGATAACTCTGTCGGCCGAAATATGGAAAAATTATAGCTCTCAAATACGGCGATACAAAAAATTCTTACAAAAAATTATTCCAAAAAAAAGCATCTTTTAGTGTGTGACAGAAGCTAAACAAGAAAAAAGGGTGTAAATCTGGTATCGCTGTAATCGCACCGATCCGAGGAATAAAGTCGCCTAATCACTAATATCGCACGAGGAACGGCGTAAAAAAGAAAACCAATTCTTCACCTTTGGTAGATTTGTTCATTGTGCCTCCCAAAGATCGCAGTAAGGCGATCACAGTGGTTCCCCCCGCATATGGGGTATCAGCGTACTCAGGACAAAATGCACAATAGCTTTTGGGGTCCTATTTCTCCTGTTACCCTTATAAAACACGGATTTTGGTAAGAACTTACCTGTAAAATCCTTTTCAGCGAAGGAAGGAAGAGAGACACAGTATTCATTACTGATGGGTAGGCGGAGCCCCAGATCAGGATGTCACCTCAGATCAAAAGAGTGCTGACTGGCTGGCCCCTCCAGCTCGGGCTCCTCCTACTCAGCTCGAGTCGTACCAAAGCTTTTAGGAAAAGAGCCAAGATCACCAGCGGAGCAACATAACCCCTTCTGAAGGAACTTCAGAGAAAAAACACAAGGATACAGGTTATGCATGCAAAGAAAGCCAAAAACCACAGAGTTCCAGGTACTACTCACGGAACCTGACTACTGCGATGAGCTGGCGATGCTGGAACAGAGCCTTAGCGCGCTGACCTCAGCCCAGATAATCGCTATCAGATAAGGGTCGCGCTGCATCTGAAAACATCAACACACTTCTGCCTTGGGAGGGTGCTGTGTCTCTCTTCCTTCCTTCGCTGAAAAGGATTTTACAGGTAAGTTCTTACCAAAATCCGTGTTTCAGCTGCAGATGGAAGGAAGAGAGCCACAGTATTCATTACTGATGGGACGTCCCAAAGCAGTTCAAAAATAAGGGTGGGAAAAACCAACAAAAGGCAGAAACCCAACAACCTTAACAAAAAAGCGCAACCAGCGCTAAACACAAGTTCATCTATAACTTTAAACTACAGCCGCCTGCAGGACCCTACGTCCGATGGCTGCATCAGCGGAAGCACTGACGTCCACTTTATAAAACTTTGTAAACGTGTGGACAGAGCGCCAAGTTGCCGCCCGGCAGAGCTGCACTGCCGAAGCACCTTGGTGAAAAGCCCACGATGAAGCCACAGCCCTCGTGGAATGGGCTTGAATCTTAATCGGGCAAGATTCACCCTGAAGACGGTAAGCTTCCAATATAGCTGACCGAATCCAACGAGCTATAGAATCCTTGGAAGCTCGTTGACCACGCCGACGACCGACTGGAACCACAAATAGGGAGTCCGTCTTACGAAAACCTTGAGTAATAGATAGATAAAACTTCAAGGCCCGCACTAAATCCAATGTGTGTAAAGCTCGCTCTTTCACATTCTTCGGATCCGGGCAGAATGAAGGCAACACAATATCCTGGTTGACATGAAATTGTGACACCACTTTAGGCAAAAAATCACCCCGAGTGCGAAGCACTACACGATCCGGAAAAAACTCCAGAAAAGGAGGCGAACAAGAAAGAGCTGCCAACTCAGAAACTCTCCTCAAGGAAGTGACTGCAACAAGAAAAGCCACCTTCCAAGAAAGTAAAGAAAGGCTAGCAGAAACCATAGGCTCAAAAGGTTTATGCTGAAGAGCCTCCAAAACAAGGTTGAGCCGCCAAGGAGACACGGGAGCCTTCCGCGGCGGGAACTTACGAGATATACCTCGGAAAAAGGAGAGCACGTCTCTATTTGAAGCAATGGTCCTCCGGAACAATAAGGACAGAGCAGAAATCTGACCTTTCAGGGTGCTGACTGCCAAACCCTTGTCTAGCCCATGCTGCAGAAAAGCCAACAGGTTGGGAATGGAAAATTTTCTCGGGTTCCGAGAAGACCCCAAACACACGAAAAGAAGGTTTCCCAAATTTTGTGGTAAATCCTAGTAGTAGCCGGACTTCTTGCAGCACGAAGGGTAGCAATGACCTCGGCTGAGAAACCTCTACGGGTCAAGATTTCGGTCTCAAGAGCCACGCCGTCAAACGCAGGGACATCAAGTCCGGATGACAAACGGGTCCCTGAGTCAACAAGTCCTTAGAGAGCATCCACCCGCCACCGCCTTCGGGTCCTTGTACCTGGACATGAATGTCGGGAACTTGGCATTGGACCTGGATGCCATCAAATCCACTTGGGGGGTTCCCCAGCGAGAGCACAGTAGTGCAAAAACTTCCGGGTGGAGGCTCCATTCCCCGGGATCCATCCTTCTGCGACTGAGAAAGTCCGCTGTAATATTCTGAACCCATGGAATGTGAATCGCCGACAAGGCTGGCACACTGGCCTCTGCCCAAATCAGAATTCGGGACACCTCTACCATGAGTCTGGAACTCCTTGTCCCACCTTGGTGATTGATATACGCGACAGCCGTCGCATTGTCTGTCTGCACTCGGACTGGCAGACCGCTCAAAAGGACCGTCCAATGTTGGAGGCAAAGGAAAATCGCCCTCAATTCCAGGATGTTGATCGAGAACAGACTCTTCCGATGACCATACCCCTGAATCCAGAGATTGTTCCAAACACCCCCCCAGCCCGTCAGGCTGGCATCGGTGGTTATGACTGACCACTTCGGAGGGAGGAAAGACTTCCCAGGGAGAATGCCCCTGGACGTAACCACCATTCTAGAGAATCCCGCACCGCGCGAGAAATGGTGACACTGCAATCCAGCGATTGCGACTGGTTCCATCGACTCAAGATGAACCTTTGGAGAGTCCTGGAATGGAACTGGGCAAAAGGAATTGCCTCCATGGACGCCACCATCAGTCCCAGAAGACGCATACACTTCCGTAGGGACATTGCCGTTGAGGATTTCATAATCTGTACATGTCGAAGAAGACATGACTGTTTGTCTGGTGGTAGGGAAACTACCGACCGAAACGTGTCGAGATGCATTCCCAAAAAGAGGATTGTCCTCGATGGTTCCAGGGACGACTTCTCTCCAATTGACCAGCCAACCGAAGTCCTTCAGAAACTGAAGAGACAAATCCCGAGCCGTCAACGCCTCCTCCTCCGAGGAAGCCACGATCAAAAGATCGTCCATATAAGGGAGAATCGTAATCCCCTGTCTTCGAAGGATTGCCATGAGGGGCGCCAGAATTTTGTAAAGACCCTTGGCGCTGAGGCTAAGCCGAACGGCAGAGCCACGAACTGGTAATGATTCTGACCTATGGCAAATCGAAGAAAGCGCTGATGAGCCTTTCCGATGGGAATATGCAAATAGGCGTAGCGAATGTCGATTGACACCAGAAAATCGTTCTGTGACAGAGCTGCCACAACAGAGCGAAGCGACTCCATGCGAAATTTCCGGGCATGGACATGCCGGTTTAATCGCTTGAGATCCAGAATCGGGCGAAATTTGTTCTCCTTTTTGGGAACTATAAAAAGGTTGGAATAAGAACCTTTCCCTCGGTCCTCTGACGGAACCGGTATCACTACACCCTTTTGTAGCAGAGATTCGACCTCTCGCTGTAGAGCGACAACAAGCTCGGGTTCCGACGGAACGCGAGATTGACAAAAAACATTTGGGGGTCGAGAAGCAAACTCTATGAAATAGCCTGCCGACACTATCCGCGTTACCCAGGAATCTGGAACGCGAGCCATCCAAGTCTCCTTGAAAAGAAGCAGGCGACCCCCCACTCGAGAATCCTCGAGTGGACCCCTGGCGTCAATCCGACTTTGCGGGCTTCTTGTCAAGTTCCCGCTTGTCCTGGCGGAAACTCCGCTTCCAGGGAGTACGAGTTTTCTGAGAGGATTTCTTTCCTGAGAATGAAGGACGACCCGATCCCCACGAGGAGTGACTAGATCGTCCTCGGCCCCGAAAGGACCGCCGACCACTATAGACGCCAGGCTTACTGGACACCGAGACCATGGCCCTACGCTGTGGTAATGCTGATTCCTTCGCCTTAGCCTTGGAAATCAGCTCTGTGAGGTCGGATCCAAAAAGATGGCCACCCTTGTAAGGTAAGGCCAACAACCCTTGTTTGGAAACTGCGTCCCCGGCCCACTGTCTGAGCCATAAGGCTCTTCTGACTGTGACCGCTGAAGCTTGCGCTTTGGCCAGCAGAGATGCCGTATCCAGACCGGCATCAAAGATATAACAGGCTGCCGTTTCTAACCATTCACAAGTTTCCCGTATCTCAGATAACGGAGATTCATTTTGCAACTCCGTCTTCAGACGTGCCAACCAGCCTAGAGAAGCTCTAGCAGCACACATGGATCCTAGCACTGCTCGGAATCCATGACCCGCAGCCTCATAGCTTGCTTTTGCCGCCAATTCTGTTTTTCTATCCAAAGGCTCCAGTAAGCTCGCTTTCCCCTTAATAGGGAGTAGTGAGGATTTACTAAGCTGAGATAAAGACACATCCACCTCAGGAGCAGAAGTCCAATTAGCCTTTAACTCCGCAGAGCAAGGATAAAGTGTATCCAAGAAATGCGTTCCATGAAAACGCTTATCTGGACATAGACGTTCCTCCTCTATTACACTATTAAGCTCATCCAGAGCTGGCAATGTTGTACGCGAAGCACGGGACTCCTGGAACATGCGTGCTGATTTACCAGGACGACTAGTTACCTCCTCCGGTAACTGTAATATATCTCTCATGGCTTCAATTAATGCCTCCGTACGCTTCGCCATAGAGGAACGCCCCTGCGGCTCGTCCGCATCTGAATCGGATATTTCTCCATCCGAATTTAAAGGGGAACTCTGCCCAATATCAGATATATCTGACTCGCTCCGTGTAGAGGCCGGTAACGGCCTGCGTCGCTTCCTCTGAGAGGAATTAGCAGACACATATTGACCTAAAAGGTCAGACAAGTTGTTGATCGATCGAGCGATATCATCCAATTTTTCACCGCTGTCGACCGCAGCGCTAGACGCTGTGGAGGTCTGCGTATCTGATTGCCGCAATGGCACTGGGACGTGGTCCGCGGCATCTGAACTCTGTTCAGACATGTCTCACCTGTATGAGCAGGTCAAAGCGGTAATACCAGCAAAAACTATGCGGTTTTTTTTTTTTTTTTTAAACGCTGAAGGGTTAACGCTCCACCAGGCAGGGTTACCCCAGCGGTATTCAGTCAAAAAATTTAGCTGGTAGAAATAACCCTCAGAGGGGTTAATATTGCAAACTCACCACAATATATATATATTAGTGAGCCCCAGCCAATTTTTATGTCTCTAATGAGACTGCAGCTGCAGGATAGCGATCGCTGCGCTGCGGGGTGAGGAATCAGCACTCACCCAGCTGGCCGTGGTGTCTTATGAGGAGAGGAGCGGTCTGAGGAGCCCAGGAGCCTGTGTAATGGCCGCCACAGTGAGGGAGTCGCAGGAGAAACGCCAGAGCGCGCGTCTTCCTGCTCAGAAGACCGGGAATAGTTAGGCCACGCCCCCTGCTAGCTCAAATAATGAGCGCGAACTCCCCCGCTCCTGCTCCCTCTCTGTCCTGCAGGTATCTGCCTGCGGACAAAAGATCACCACATCTACATGTAACAGCGCTGTCACCGCAGCGCTGAAGCATACTGACATACAAGTAATAGCGCTGCTCACCCAGACGCTAAAGCACTCACACATAATAATAATAAAAATCGTGTGGAGTACTCACCAGCTTAGCGCCACAGGGACCCTCAGGGGTTTCTGGCGCTATGCCCATGCTTCCCCCAGGGCGGGAAGCGCAGTGACCGCACGTGTGTGGTTTGCGCCCCCGCCAGGGAAAACTCTCCTCATCCCCCAGGGCCGGCAAGATTCTGCAGGGACCATTATGTAGTTACAGATCTGCCAGGGGAGAGGCTGGTGAAATACACTGATAAACATGTAATAGCGCTGTCACCGCAGCGCTGAAGCATACTGATAAACATGTAATAGCGCTGCTCACTCAGACGCTAAAGCACTCACACATAATTATAATAAAAATTTTGTGTGGAGTACTCACCAGCCAAAAGCGCCACAGGGACCCTCAGGGGTTTCTGGCGCTGTGCCCATGCTTCCCCCCAGGGCGAGGAACGCAGTGACCGCACGTGTGGTTTGCGTCCCGCCAGGGAAGCCATCCTCATCCCCCAGGGCCGGCAAGGATTCTGCAGGGACTTTGAGTAAATACAGATCCGCCAAGGGAGAGGTTGGGGTACAGCAGCGCTGGTACCCCTGAGACCTCTAGACCAACTGGTGATCCAAGTCTCCTGTCCGAATATAAAATAATAAAATCTTCTGAGGAGCTGCATTAGCAGCGACCATCCTCTGGACCTCAAATCTTAGACTGGAGCTGAGTAGGAGGAGCCCGAGCTGGAGGGGCCAGCCAGTCAGCACTCTTTTGATCTGAGGTGACATCCTGATCTGGGGCTCCGCCTACCCATCAGTAATGAATACTGTGGCTCTCTTCCTTCCATCTGCAGCTGAAAATAAAAATTTGGGGGCAAAAAGGTCATTTTTGTGGAAAAAAATATGATTTTTTTTATTTTCACGGCTCTACGTTATAAACTTCTGTGAAGCCCTTGGGGGTTCAAAGTGCTGACCACACATCTAGATAAGTTCCTTGGGGGGTCTAGTTTGCAAAATGGGGTCATTTGTGGGGGGTTTCTACTGTTTAGGCACATCAGGGGCTCTCCAAGCGCGACATGACACCCGCAGACCATTCCATCAAAGTCTGCATTTAAAAACGGTGCTCCTTCCCTTCCGATCTCTGCCATGCGTCAAAATAGTGGTTCCCCCCCACATATGGGATATCAGCGTACTCAGGACAAATTGCACAATAGCTTTTGGGGTCCTATTTCTCCTGTTACCATTATAAAAATAAAAATTTGGGGCAAAAAGATTATTTTTGTGGAAAAAAATATGATTTTTTTATTTTCACGGCTCTACGTTATAAACTTCTGTGAAGCACTTGGGGGTTCAAAGTGCTCACCACACATCTAGAAAAGTTCCTTGGGGGGTCTAGTTTCCAAAATGGAGTCACTTGTGGGGGTTTCTACTGTTTAGGCACATCAGGGGCTATCCAAACGTGACATGACACCCGCAGACCATTCCATCAAAGTCTGCATTTGAAAAAGGCGCTACTTCCCTTTCGAGCTCTGCCATGCGTCAAAATAGTGGTTCCCCCCCACATATGGGATATCAGCGTACTCAGGACAAATTGCACAATAGCTTTTGGGGTCCTATTTCTCCTGTTACCATTATAAAAATAAAAATTTGGGGCAAAAAGATTATTTTTGTGGAAAAAAATATGATTTTTTTATTTTCACGGCTCTACGTTATAAACTTCTGTGAAGCACTTGGGGTTCAAAGTGCTCACCACACATCTAGAAAAGTTCCTTGGGGGGTCTAGTTTCCAAAATGGAGTCACTTGTGGGGGGTTTCTACTGTTTAGGCACATCAGGGCTATCCAAACGTGACATGACACCCACAGACCATTCCATCAAAGTCTGCATTTGAAAAAGGCGCTACTTCCCTTTCGAGCTCTGCCATGCGTCAAAATAGTGGTTTCCCCCCACATATGGGGTATCAGCGTACTCAGGACAAATTGCACAATAACTTTTGGGGTCCTGTTACCCTTTGGAAAATAACAATTGGGGGTGGAAAGATCATTTTTGTGGAAAAGATATGATTTTTTAATTTTACTGCTCTACGTTATAACCTTCTGTGAAGCCCTTGGGGTTCAAAGCTCTCACCACACATCTAGATAAGTTCCTTGGGGGGTCTAGTTTCCAAAATGGGGTCACTTGTGGGGGTTTCCACTGTTTAGGCACACAGGGACTCTCCAAATACGACATGGCATCCAATCTCAATTCCAGCCAAAAAAATCAAATGGCGCTGCTTCCCTTCCGAGCTCTGCCATGCGCCCAAATAGTGGTTTACCCCCACCTATGGGGTATCAGCGTACTCAGGACTAATTGCACAATAAATTTTGGGGTCCTTTTATCCTTTGGAAAATAAAAATTGGGATGAAAAGATCATTTTTGTGGAAAAAAATATGATTTTATAATTTACGGCTCTACGTTATAACCTTCTGTGAAGCGCTTGGGGGTTAAAAGCTCTCACAACACATTTAGATAAGTTCCTTGGGGGGTCTAGTTTCCAAAATGGGGTCACTTGTGGGGGTTTCCACTGTTTAGGCACACAGGGACTCTCCAAATGCGACATGGCGTCCAATCTCAATTCCAGCCAAAAAAGTCAAATGGCGCTGCTTCCCTTCCGAGCTCTGCCATGCGCCCAAATAGTGGTTTACCCCCACATATGGGGTATCAGCGTACTCAGGACTAATTGCCCAATAACTTTTGGGGTCCTTTTATCCTTTGGAAAATAATAATTGGGATGAAAAGATCATTTTTGTGGAAAATATATGATTTTTTAATTTTACGGCTCTACGTTATAACCTTCTGTGAAGCCCTTGGGGGTTAAAAGCTCTCACAACACATTTAGATGAGTTCCTTGAGGGGTCCAGTTTCCAAAATGGGGTCACTTGTGGGGGGTTTCCACTGTTTAGGCACACAGGGACTCTCCAAATGCGACATGGCGTCCAATCTCAATTCCAGCCAAAAAAGTCAAATGGCGATGCTTCCCTTCCGAGCTCTGCCATGCGCCCAAATAGTGGTTTACCCCCACACATGGTATATCGGTGTACTCTGGAGAAATTGTACAACAAATATTGTGGTTCATTTTCTCCTGATACCCTTGACAAAATTTAAAAAAATTGTGTCGAAAGAAAAATTTTGGGAAAAAAAGTTAAATGTTCATTTTTTCCTTCCACATTGCTTCAATTCTTGTGAAGTACCTAAAGGGTTAATAAACTTCTTGAATGTGGCTTTGAACACGTTGAGGGGTGCAGTTTTTAGAATGGTGTCACTTTTGGGTATTTTCTGTCATATTGACCCCTCAAATTCACTTCAAATGTGAGGTGGTTCCTAAAAAAATGGTTTTGTAAATTTTGTTGGAAAAATGAGAAATTGCTGGTCAACTTTTAACACTTATAACTTCGTAACAAAAAAAAATTTTGGTTCCAAAATTGTGCTGATGTAAAGTAGACATGTGGGAAATGTTATTTATTAACTAATTTTTGTGACATATCTCTCTGATTTAATGGCATAAAAATTAAAAGTTTGAAAATTGCAAAATTTTCAAAATTTTTGCCATATTTCCATTTTTTTCATAAAAAAACGAAAGTTATATTGAAGAAATTTTACCACTATCATGAAGTACAATATGTCACGAGAAAACAATCTCAGAATCGCCAAGATCCGTAGAAGCGTTCCAGAGTTATAACCTCATAAAGAGACAGTGGTCAGAATTGTAAAAATTGGCCTGGTCTTTAACCTACAAAATGGCTTGGTCATTAAAGGGTTAAATTGCAGGCGCCAGCTGATGAACACTCCCATCAGCCACCACCTGCTCTCACTGTTATGAGTGGCAGCAGGCGTAGGCTGATTGGAGCAGTAGTCCCATCAGCAAATGCCAATGACCGGAGGTAAACTTTATATCTCCAATCACAGCTGCGCGCTCACTCAGTCATTTGACAGCATGGAGAACGCGGCTGTCTGACCGGCGGCAATGATTTTACCGCCGATGAGAAACAGTGTTTGCCGCCATGTCATGCACGTGACAGAGCGGCAAACACCCGGTGTTTGTGGGGCCGAACCTGAACAGTGACACAGACTTCCTGGTGAAGTCCGTATTCGTAGTCCATGCCCGAACAGTAGGTGTTTGGTACGGGCACCAAACCTTACTGTTCTTGTTTACCCATCTCTATACATCAGTCTTACTGATTAGTGTGCACCTAATTCATGTAGAGATGAATGCCTTCAATGAATTTGGCGCATCTCATCTCTGATATGCGCATCACCAGACCTGTTACTCCAGTCAATGACTGGAGTAATATTTCTGGCTTAAGACATGCCACAACTTTTAACAAATTTGTCAGGTGGGCATTGCCACGCCCCACTACAGCTCCACCCATTTTGCTGTAGCTGGCGAGAAAATGGCAAAAGTCGCTAAATTTTTGTGCAATTTCATGTTGCACAAAAATTTTTGCAATATTTGAAGATCTTTAATGCTAGTATTTATGTGTAAACAACTTAATCAATAACGGCCTTCTTGTTCAGGTCACTAAAGAAACATTGCATGTATTTTTTCTTTAGTGATAATGAACATAACCAGCAGACATCAAGTACCTAATTGAAAAAAAATATTCAGTCTTAAATGGGTTTTCCAAAGAACAAATTAAATTTTAATTAGTTGATCTTTGAATAACAATAAGTTCCAGAATAGGATGTGTGAAAGAAAATTTTCCTGTGCCGAGATAATCTTATGAATGTGCCCCTGCTTTATCCTGTGTAATGGCTGTGTCTGACAGTGCAGAACTGCTCCAGTGGACTATACATACCACAACTCCTGGCCAGCAAAAGAAGCAGAAGTCACCTATGGCAAGTGAGTATATAGATGAAATAATAGGACAGCTGCTACTTTCTGAGGCTAAATTTCCCTGCCTTAGATAACATTTCTTTGAGGTAACATTTCCTTATTTCATGCCATGCGTGAGTGTTCCTGCCATGTCACCAGTCCTGTGAGCTCATAATGAATGTTCTGCCTATTCATGGGCAGCAAGATAATATTCATTGCATAATACCAGTTACTGCCTTTAGAGGTCATTAGTTACACATTTATCCTATTTCTGTGTACAAGAGTATTTCTCCTTTAAGAAGTAATATGTTCTGCATAGTACCACCCCCTTAGTTTTCCAGAGCAGAAGAAGATATGCAGACATGTTTTCCTGGGCTTTCTGAGTGATAGAAGTGTATCCTGGTTTCTCTCCTCCTGCCCAGCAGATTCCGGTGGGAGTCCTAGTACAGTAATGTGTGGTGCTAGAATCTGTACATGCGATGTATGCTGTGATGTTAGGTATATTCTGCTATGTATCCCCCAGCTTACTCATAATACTTTGCACAGCATACAGATAGGTATTCTGTATAGAATAGAGTAGTGCTAACAGCATGAACATTGCCATGATAACTGCACTTCTGTGTTATACTGTTACTGTGCAGGCTCGGTAATGTCCTAGTTACTGATGTAATTGCACCCTGTATCATGCTGTTGTTTTTGTGCCAGTACTGATATACTGTTATTTCTTGTAGTTTTTACCCATTATCGTCCATCGCTATTGTTCACATCGTCATCTCAATAAATATAGATTTAAGAATCCGTACAGTCTGTTTACTGGGAAGTGGATGAGGGTTTAGCAGTATGCTGAAATCCACATAGCACCATACGTGGAGGAAGGCAGAACAGTGAATCAAGTCAGTAACATAAGCTCAGTGGCCGCTAGAGCTCCTAAGTCACTGACTTGATTTATAGTAAGCCTATGGGCCTGGTGACAAGCTAGGAACACGCCTGTGTTGCTTCAGGCAGGGAAATGTGTTATCACTGCGAGCCACTGCGGTTTTGTCTGTATACTCACTTATCATAATTGACCTACGCTCCTCACCCATTACCAGGAGCTGTGGTAAGTGCCGACCATCGACCATGAACTGGAGCAGCTCTGCATGGTGAAACACAGCCATTATGCAGTACACAGCAGGTGCAAATTTATAAGATTATCTCAGCACAGGAGAACTTCTTTTATATATTTATTTGTGGAAGTTATTATTACAAGATATATCAATTAAAATCTACTTTGTCCATGAGACAGCCCCTTCAAGTATGGTGTTGTATATGACAATACAATTTAGCTCACAAACACTCACTTGGTCTTGAGGATCCATTTTTGTCATCATTCTATCTTCTAATAAATTGAAGGTCAACACTTGAAGTACATATAACTGGTGAGCCATCTCATTATTAATAGCACTCTGTGCTCTAATTACATGCTATAAAAAATAAGAAAAACACAATAAGGTACACTGCAAAAATAATGAACAAATAGCTATAAAATAACACTTCAAAATGTTCACTGCTCTCTCTCCCTTATGCTTTGCTACTGTAGAATAACCACCAAGTAGAAAACTACATTTTCTTTAAGCCACTTCTCTTGCTGGTCTACTCATTACAAAGAAAAGAAAAACTACTGTATTAGGCGTTATATCTAGTGATGAGTGAACATGCTCAGATAACATGTTATCCGAGCATGTTTGAGTGTTAATCGAGTATCTTGGGTGTGCTCGGATAATATATTTGAATCACTGTGCCTGCATGTTTTGTGGCTCTTAGACACATGTGGGGATTGCCTGTTTGTTAGGTAATCCCTGCATGTGTTGCAGCTGTCTAACAACCGCAAAACATGCAGGCATAGGGACTCAAAAATATTATCCGAGCACACCCAAGATACTCGGATAACACCCGAACATACTCGGATAACACAGGTCTGCGACTAAAACGCTGTTTGATTATTTTTATGTAATTTCTATGTGTTTTGATAACGAAGAAAATATTGAACAAAATCCTAAACGTCAGAACCTATAGGTTCTTCTGCAAACTCTGGTGTGAATAACATTGGTAGCCAGCTTATTTTCTTTCCTCATTAACATCAGTAGGAACTGCCTGATTGGCAGGTGGCAGTCAGGTGGTTAGTGACATAAAAAAAGGTCATAGAATCATAGAATGGTAGAGTTGGAAGGGACCTCCCGGGTCATCTGGTCCAACCCCCTGCTCAAAGCAGGATTCACTAAATCATCCCAGACAGATGTCTGTCCAGCCTCTGTTTGAAGACTTCCATTGAATGAGAGCTCACCACCTCTCGTGGCAGCTTGTTCCACTCATTGATCACTCTAACTGTCAAAAAGTTTTTTCTAATATCTAATCTGTGTCTCCTCCCATTCAGTTTCATCCCATTGCTTCTAGTCTTTCCTTGTGCAAATGAGAATAAAGCTAATAGCTGTCTACAAATATCTCAAGGGCTGTCACATTGTAGAAGGATTAAGTCTTCTCTCAGTCTTCTTTTTGGCAAGCTAAACATTCCCAAATCCTGTAACCGTTCCTCATAAGACAGGGTTTGCAGACCGGACACCATTCTGGTCGCTCTTCTCTGAACTTGCTCTAGTTTGTTGATGTCTTTTTTAAAATGTGGTGCCCAAAATTGGACACAGTATTCCAGATGAGGTCTGACCAAAGAGGAGTAGAGGGCAATAATGACTTCACGTGATCTAGACTGTATGCTTCTGTTAATACATCCCAGAATTGTATTTGCCTTTTTTGCTGCTGCTGCATCACACTGTTGACTCATGTTCAGTCTGTGATCTATTAGTATACCCAAGTCTTTTTCACATGTGCTGTTGCTTAGCCCTTTTAAAAACCATTCTGTTAGTTGCTGCCCACTGCTCCAGTTTATTTATATCTTTTGAATCCTCTCTCTCTCTTCTCTAGTATTAGCTATCCCTCCTAGCTTTGTGTCATCAGCAAATTTAATCAGTTTACCCTCAATTCCTTCATCTAAATCATTGATAAAGATGTTGAACAATACAGGGCCCAAGACAGAGCCCTGTGGTACCCCACTTGATACATTCTTCCAACTGGATGTACAGCCATTTACTACCACTCTTTGGGTCCTATCACTAAGCCAGTTATGAATCCACCTAACATTTGCCTTGTCCATCCATACTTAGTCATTTTTTCAATAAGGATTGTGTGAGATACTTTGTCAAATGCTTTGCTGAAGTCAAGATATAATATATCTACAGCATTTCCCTGATCCACCCAGTCAGTGATTCTGTCATAGAAGGAAATCAAATTAGTCTTGACATGACTTATTACTTACAAACCCATGCTGACTCTGGTTAAGCACTTCATTTTTGTCCAGTTACTTACATACATGTTGTTTAATAATTTGTTCAAACATCTTTCCCGGTATAGATGTCAGACTCACCGGCCTATAGGTCTCTGGGTCCACCTTCTTCCCTTTTGAAGATAGGAACAACATTTGCTCTTCTCCAGTCTTGAGACTTCTCCTGTTCTCCAAGAATTTTCAAAGATTATGGAGAGTGGTTCAAAAATTTCTTCTGCTATCTCCTTCAGTACTCTGGGGTGTAATTTATCTGGACCTGGAGACTTGAATTCATTTATGTTAGCTAAGTGTTTCCTCACTATTTTTCTGTTTATAGATATCCTGGATTCTTCTATTCCATTAATAGGACAGTGAAGATCAGTTGATGTTACATTTCCTTTCTGAGAGAAAACAGATGCAAAAGAGGAATTTAAAAGTTCGGCCTTCTCAACATCCTTTCTTACCATTTTATGATTTTCATCCTGTAAAAATCCTATAGCATCTTTGACTTTTCTTTTACTTTTGACATATCCCCAAAATCCTTTTTTATTGCTTTTGACTTCTCTTGCAAGCCTTAATTTATTGTCAGGTCCTTATGCTTTTAAGAAACTTGCATTGGAATTTCATTCAACAACCATGTTTCTCCAAATTAGCGTTATGGCTTTGCGGAAGTGTATTAATTCATCTGACCAATTCAGTTTCATTTGTGGGGGATATACAGTATTAAATCAATAGCTGAATATTACAGACTTTGTGAAAAAGTATACTTCGCATACTTCAGACTAAAACTTGGAGATCAATAAAGATAAAGTTTGGGCACCTCATAAAGTGTGCAAGCGGTGTGTTGAGTAACTCCAAAATTGGTTCAAGGGTAAGAAACAAGCTTTTCTTTATGGGATTCCTATGGTATTGGGAGAGCAAAAGAACCATAGAGACGACTGTTACTTTTGTTCATGCAATGTGAAAGGGTAGAATTCCAAATGGAAGCATTCCATTTCATTCCCCAATCTTCACTCAGCAATTCATCCCATCCCTCATGGTACTGATATACCAGTACCCAAGGCCCCAGCTACCTTGGAAGAGATACCTAACTCCGTAGAAGGTGGAATCATACCTGAACCAGATGACAAATCAAGTTCTGACTTTGAAGATGGTACAAGACCAAATTTGTTTTTCCAGGAGTAGATGAAGGATTTAGTAAGAGACTTGAATCTTCCCAAATAAGCCGATGAGTTACTCGGAACAAGGCTCAAAAGCAGGAATCTAATGTTACCAGGAGTGTCTTTTTCATGGTTCAGACATTGTGAAAAGGAGTTCGTTCCTTACTTTGTCAAGGAAGACAAGTTGGTTTATTGCATCGATGTCGAGGGTGTGATGGGTCAATTCAAAATCCAATATGATTCAGGGCAATGGCGTCTTTTTATAGATTCTTCAAAAAGAAGTTTCAAAGCAGTTTTACTCCACAACGGCATTTGTATACGCTTCCATCCATGTAGATCATTCTGCACACTTGAAGGAACTTACGAGAACTTGGAATTGGTTCTCCATAAACTTAAATATGAAGACCACGGTTTGCAAGTGTGTTGGGGGTTTGAAGGTCTTATGCATGCTGCTCGGGTAACAAGCTGGGTATACCAAATCCCCTTGTTTTCTGTGTCTGTTGAGACTGACAAAATCACTGGACCAAGAAGAGTTGGCAGTGAGGGTGCTCACAGTCGGTGAAAAAAATGTCCTCCAAGAAACTTTGGTACCTCCCTATAAAGTTCTTCTAACACCTCTCTACATAAAATTGGGCTTGATGAAGCAATTCGTGAAATCACTTCCAAGAGATGGGGAATGCTTCAAATACTTGGTCCCCAAGTTTCCAAGCTTCTCGGAAGCAAAATTGAAGGAAGGTGTGTTCGTCGGACCAGGCATTAGAAGGCTTATAGCTGATGCACAGTTTGTCAATACCATGGCAGATCCTCAAAAAGAAGGGTGGCTTGCATTTAAAGAGGTTGTAGAAAAAATTTTAAGCAATTAAAGATCCTGACTACAAAAATATAGTCGGACCAATGCTGAAAGCATTTTAAGCTTTATGATGCCTGATGAGGTTGAAAGTGCATTTTCTCCACTCCCACCTTGACTACTTTCCAGTAAATTTGGGAGCTGTGAGTGAAGAGCAAGGTGAATGATTCCACCAGGACATTAAATAGATGGAAAGAGGACACCAGGGAAAATGGAGCATTACAATGATGGCAGACTAATGTTGGATGCTTCAGAGAGACATTACAGATGCTTACTCACAAGCGAAAATGTACCAAGAGGAGCCTCACAGGGAAAAAAAAAAAGATTTTAGAGAGGGTTCGTAAGCGCATTTCTGTTCAAAAATGATTTCCATGAAAAATTTGTAATACAAAATTAATTTTATAAGTCTATTTTAATTTATTTCGTAGTATTGCCTTATTTAACATAGTTACCTAAATTGTCAGGAATCGTGATGTCCTATGACAAAACGGAGGTGATTTTCGGATTCAGCGCACCAAAAAACAAAGATTACGTGAAATAACTAAAACAGCTCTTGAAATTTTATTTTTTGCAGACCTGTGTAATAGACTATCCAAGCACGTTCAATCATCACTAGTAATAACCATTGAATGGGTTTTTCTTATATTGCAACTTTGAGAATTTCACTTTAAATACATTCCCAGAAAAGACAGATTGATGAAAATGTGTTGAAATTGTATTTTTAGGAGGGTTTTCAGCAAGTCCATAACAGTCCAAAAGTCCACAATGATAATGTCACAGTCTTCCTTTTGTAGACAACAATTAAACAGTTAGGACAAAAAATGTCAAAAGTCAACTGGTAAAGAACAAAAATGAACAGATTGCAGGAAGTCCTGCTGCTAATACCCCTGTCATCAGTAGTGAATCATGAAAGGGGTTGTCCAGCCTTAAGCTACAAGTCTGCAGTCACGCTATGTGACTGCAGACTTGTGAGTCCTCATATAATGCGCACTGTGCAGTGAGGAGTCTCTGTTGCCGAAGTCATGTGACTGCAAATATGCGATGTGCATGCTCCCAGTCACATTCTGACTAGACTGTTTCCAACCTGGCTCAATGCACATACTATGAGCGAGACCGCACCTATCCAGTCGATTGTGGCCAGGAGTACGCACATCACAAACTTGCAGTCACATGACAGTCCTCTGCTGGCACTGGCACTGGAGAATCCTCACAGTGCTCAGTGCGCGCAATGTGAGGATTCTAAAGTCTGCAGTCACACAGCGTGACTTGTAGCTTAAGACTGGGAACCCCTTTAAAAAGTGTTCACTCCCTGCAGGATGGACCTGTACATGTAGAGAAAAGTCAACTCACACCAGACCCTCACAAATCTGGGTAAAAGCTAGACCACAAACAATTGACCTCCCTCTATCACATCCCTATGCTCTAACAGGACAAAAACATGACAAATAAAGGAGAGGTCTAAGGGTGCATTCACATCCGACAGATATTGTTATAGCAATGTTTGGAACGGTCCCATTCATCTAAATGGAACGTGCAGAAATCAATGTGCTGGTCATCAAAACAGCTGCATCCAGAAGGATGAAACCAACTTTCAATACATTTCTGATACAAATTCAACCACTTGTGAATCTGCATAGGGCAGATGACCACGTTAAAGTGTAATAAATGACAATACTTACTGTGAGAATTATATAACGTAACTGCTTCTGTGTTAGTATGTTTGCCATCTCCTGTTTTGAAGAATAAATAATATATGCTTTATATTAACTTTAGAAGGTCACCTTTACTTATACTTTTCATTAATGTGTGAATGGCAGAAACAATTTACCAGCATGCAAAAAATGACAAATGGGAATCTGCTGTTTCCTGCCTTGAAAGGCCCAGATAATCAGCCATCAATGACGTTCAGCGTGACATTATGCCATGGAGAAACTTTATTCATAATATTATCCTTTTGAAATAAAACGGTTTTATGTTCATATCTACACTTGTGTTGGAGGGCTTGATTTTTGTTGAATTTTTTTTCCTTTTAGACATCATTCTTGTGTATGAATACAAGGAAAAGAAAAAAATGACGATCAAGTGTCCCAAGTAATAATCAAAATGCAAAAATTTATTGAAAAGGGAGAGGGGGAAATATACTCATGTGGGAACACAAGGACGAACATACCAAAAATATTAGCACATAAATGTAAGTTTAGACTGTCACACAACTCAATAATAGTTTTACACGAGTTTATGAACAATGGCAAAGCCCAACTCAGCAGATGCACAAGATATATAGAAGCACCCAGGATGAAGAACATGGCTGCGCTTGTAAATGTATCATGGTACTGGATAAAGTAATGGGTTACCTGGGACTGGTACCAAACAGATGCTGGGGCTCCTGGATGGATGTGCATCATTTTTGTGTATATAGAAAGTAAAGGGGTTGTCCGGTCACTTTCAAAATTCAGGACAACATTGGTTAGGCTTTAAAATACTAACATAAGCATTACTAACCATCTGAAACCCCTGTTGCTCCAGCTCCTTGGCTTTGATTCTCGTTTATGGGGCTGCACCAGAGACATTACTTCTACAACATATAACCAATCACTAGGCTCAAAGGTGTCACTGCTGATCGCAGTGATTGCCTGCACTTGTCACATGTTGAGGACATAACGCCACCACTGCAGCCTTGGAGACAAACACTGTCGGGGAGCAGCAGTAAGGCAGAGATGGAGAGGCAGGAAGCTCAGGAGGTACGAGCCGACTGTTTTACTTAGGCAGAGCTCTCCAAATTATTTAAAGGGAATCTGTCACCCTAAATTGGCGGGATATTTAAATGATGGCAGTCAGGTCAGATGGGCGGTGTTTTGGGTACTTGCCTTAACATGTTGTTCGCCGCTGTCTCCATTATTTCTGGGAATTGTAGTCGTTGCCCTCCATATAACGCGCCTGCGCATTGCAATCTTGAATTGCGCATGTGCAGTATGCTTTGCCCGCAGATTGCAATGCGCAGGCGCGTTATATGGAGGGCAATGACTACAATTCCCAGAAATAATGGAGACAGCGGCGAACAACATGTTAAGGCAAGTACCCAAAACACCGCCCATCTGACCTGACCGCCATCATTTAAATATCCCGCCAATTTAGGGTGACAGATTCCCTTTAAATCAGACATCCTCTTTAGTACTGAAATTATGTGACATTTCTTAAATATGTAAAGTGCATGAAAAAAAAGCAATTCTGTCACTGAATTTATGAAGTTTACAATTTGCTCAATTGACATAATAAATTTATTGGGTTTGGAGTCTGATTATGAAAATAATAAATGTGAATATGTGGTAATTGTTTTATGGTTTAATTGTTTTTTGAACTTTTCATTGTGCTACTTTTGTCTTTATAACACAATACACAGCTAGATGGAGATTACTGTACTGTGTATGGATTTATCATTAAAGAGGCTGTCTGGTATTTTGGCTTAGCTGTTAAAAATGTGTTCAGTCCACCACTGTTCCGGTGTCCTGTAGTGATTACATCACCTTCATGATTCACAGGACCACTGCCTTAGTAGTCATGTCGCATAAACGCAAACACCACCAAAACCAGTGAATGGTGCAGTGTTATATGGGATGATGGACAAGACATTGGGCCCGATACATCAAAGCTTTCACAACAGAATTCTTTGGGAGTTTTGCCTAAATTTTGCACATGTTGGCATCTCCACTCTAGTTGCTCCCAGCTCTGCCGATGACTGCCACTTGTCAAATTCGTCATGAGCGGTGGCGTTTGCTCTGCCACAAATCTTACTCCAGCAGGGGCTGGAGAAGGATTTGTGGCAAGGCGCACACACTTGTGCACGCCACTCATCAGGTGTATGCCTCATCAGGAGCGTCTGACTCCAGTACGCCATTCATCAAGGCTGAGTGAACGACGCTGGTTTTGATGAATTGTGCAATAACAGCAGGAAGAATTAGCAGTGTGAGGCTGCGTTACTATAACCAGAAAATAAACTAGTAACTGCTCTAATCTGCATTATATATCGGGGGAACAGTTTAAAGGAGATTTTAATAATTTGTATTATTATTATATTACTATTATTTATTCCTCCATATTTGGGTGAGTAATGAGAATAGAAAGCAGAGAATTTGGAGTGCTGTGTCATGAAAAAAAATGGAGCTTCAACCCCATAAGGCTATCATTAGCACAGATTTTAATACTAAAACTGGATGTTGTTCCAATTTTTATTTTAAGATCACAGCTATTGTCTCAGTAAGCAATAACTTGTCCAGCAACCGAAGGTAAAATGTGAAATAAAATATTATACAAATACAAAAATACATGTAGCAAGGACAAGCATGCATTGAAAACATTCATTATTAAATATTTAGGAGACTCACACTCAGTGGAAAATCAAGAATGTCAATGCTGTCTTCTATGTAATACTGAGAGGGTTACGGCCAAGAGCAGCAATAAGAGGAGACATGGCAGTATACATCATTTCAAGCCTTACTCATAGAATGACACAGAAATTAGCCATTTAAGGGGTTGTTTATTGGAAAAAAAGTCTTTAGATTTTTGTTTAAAATTTAAATATTTACAACTTACTACTATACTGGTATTAAAGGGTTGTCCGGTCTAAAATGATAAGTCTGCAGTCACTCTGTGAGTCCCTCTGTGTTTATGAATTCCACCGGCACATGCACTGTGTACTGCGAGTATGGAGCGAGGCCGCGTCCACTAGACAGCTTCTGCCCGGGAGCATGTATATCGCATCCATCACCTCCATTCCCAGCTCTGAAACCCGTGAATCCCTGCAGTGGACAGTGCATGCACTTTGGGGGATTCACATAGAGTGATAGACATTGTCATAGGAGGCAAACAGTGCACAATTTTAATGAAAGCGAATTGCAAAATTGATTTTTAGCCTCAATTGAATGCATTTAAGTAAGAAAGAAATTGTCCCAAAGGTGGGCATCCCCTTTGAGATGCAGTTCCATTTTACTGTGTTAAATTAACATCAAATGGTGCATTAAAATCAAAAGGGTCGGAATAATCCAGAACCATAAATTTGAACAATCTTTAAAAAGAAATATAAAAAATACTGTGGTAGGTACAACTATGCTCGGCACTCTGATAAGATGTTAGAGCACAGTTTTAGGAGATTATTCAGATTAGTAATTTTGCAAACAACCAAAGAACTTCAATTAAATGCAACTATTAAGTAAAGAATTTGTTTAAAAAGGAAGGACAACCCCACCTTGATCAATTCATATACAATGAAACAAGGTATACTCACCTCCCGGAGCGGCGCCATTTCAGCTGCTTGCTCAGCAGGTGCATATACATGGTGTCATGTGACAGCTACAACCAATCAGCAGCCGCTGACTGGCTGCAGCCTTTACAATTTAATTTTTGGTTCTATTAATTGGCTGCAGCGGTTTACAAACATACAACACAACAATGTCATATCGTCTGCCGAAACAGCACTGCCAAGATCGCTAGAACAGCGCCCACTGTGTGAGGAGAGAATACAGTACATTGTTTTTATTTTATATAGGGCCCTGAAATGATGCAGAGTTGTCCAGTAGTAGATAACCCCTGTAACCACTTAATTAAAAATAAGTCAGCCGCTGAAAGGGTATTCTGCTACTTTATACTTGTCATTTGTTGGTTCAGTATTGAGACTAGTCGTCTTTTTTTCTACTATTTAATTTGATCTCAATAACCTGTGTTGCATCTAATTAAGTTCCATGGTTGTTTAAGGAAAAACAAAAAAAATGCTTCTTCATCTTATTTACCACCTGCCCACTAAGATTGGCAATTCTCTGTGTGTCCCTATAATTGCATACCTGTCTTGTTGCATCTGGGGCTTTGAGAAACAGTGCATTGATCACTGCAATAGCGTAGGTCTGAATCTCTTGATCTGTCCTTAAGGCAAAATAAGTACAAAGTGTAAAAATACAATAAAGTGGTAGCTTAGAATAGATGTGTTCACAGATGTAACAGCCATATTATTCTGCTTAAAACATACCTCAGGTTAGACAAAAGAGGGAAAAAAAACTGGCACATGGGATATTGAGTACAGCAATGTGAGTAAAGGAGCTAGCTAAAACCAGGGAATACAGGGTCCTTCCAGCTAATGAAAGCACAGACTGTGGAAAAGTAATTATTTTAAAATAATCCCTTTCTCCAGATCAATCCCAATGATTAGAACCCCACTAATAAAGCTATGTTACCATGTTGCATTTTTGTTGCTGTTTTTTATGCAAATTGAAAGCAGCATTTTACAGTCCCAGCAAAAGCTATGAGATTTCAGAAATCTCATGCACTCACACTTTTTTTTCCTGGCTGAATTGGAAAACTGCAGCATGTTACCGCAGTATTTTTTCTCCCATAGAAAAGTAGTAATGAGTAATAGTAAAGAGTAAGTGCAAAAACGCAGCTGGTGGTTTGGTGCAGACATCTACGGAACAACAGTCACTAAACTGTAGCAGCACGAAAAACGCAGCAAAACCTGTTTTTTTTTAAGCAGCATCTTTCCTGCAAAGAGAACAGGTTTTGCCTGCAAAATAAAAAAAAAAAAAAAACGCAGCAAAAATGCATTGTGAGGACATAGCCTAGGAATTTTAAGGCATATTCAATAGAAAAAAAAATTGCTGAAAAACCCATTTAAAGGGAATCGGTCAGCAGGATTATATTTATATGTGCATGCAGCTCTTTCAAAGACAACTTGTATCCATCTGAACGCTGATATCTCAACAATGGAGTAAAGGCCTGGCCATGGAAAGACATTGCTGTGCTTGTCTTTGAAAGAACTACGTGCGCTTATAGTTTGGGGTGTGAGACCCAGCTGACAGATCCCCTTTAAAGATACTAATAGATGGACTAGGTTGTGACATTTATGTTTTTAAAATGATTATTTATTTAATGTAGTTCACTTACCCTTGAAGATGTGGAATTAACTGTCCAATTGAGATTTCCTGTGCCACTTTCTGATACAGATCATGACTATTGAGGACCATGGATTCAAGAATCGCTAGAGATCGCTGTAAAATAGAGATATCCATGCCCGACTTGTTCACAAAGCTTGCAATCTGAGAATGAGAAAGATTTATTTAAAGATCGTTTCATAAGCCATAGGCTTTGGATCAAGGTAAAAGGAAAATCTATCTTTGTATGTACACTGTTGTATATGAAAGTTTAGTTTAAGGGGAACTGCAGTGAATTGAATTGTATTACAGGAATTATTACTGTCAAAGGGTGTTAACCCATCTGAGAGTAGCATGATGTAGGGGCAGGGATGCGATTCCAGTGTTTATCACTTACTGGGCTGCCTGTTGCAGTTTTAATAAAATCTCTGTTCTCTGAGCTATGTATAACCCACCCAGCACTGATTGGAAGCTCTGTGTACACTGTGCATAGGCGGAAATCTGCCAATCATTGGTGGGGGCGGGTTATATAGATCTCATGGAGGACTACCTGGGTGCAGGTTTACTAGTTCTCTAGATATAATCTCCTCCTGATAAAATGTGATTGTATCAAAACTACAGAAAGCAGTCCAGTAAGTGACACATCGCTGAAATCAAGGTCTCTGTCTCTACATTATGGTACATTAGACAGCAAAAACCTGGTGACCATTTCCCTTTAAATTCCCATTTGTAAAAATTCATTTCAGCCAAGCTCTGGTGTGAGGGAGACTAGGGGAATTTCTTGGCACATTTTAAAGTACCGCACAGTAATGCATCTTCTCTTTATGATATACTTTATAACTGGGATTAATATCAAGAATAGAAACTTACAGTATATCATCCAAACCTTACTGTAATCATAGGAACCACATGTATTGTACATATGTGAGAAACAAAGATTTGCATAGCATGGAGTTTCTGAGATTAATAGCGGCTACAAGCCTCCCTACTGCTGCATGTAATAGAGCGCTAAAGGCTTCAACATTTCTCTCCCCTGAAGCTACGTAACATATTGTATGCTGAAAAGACCCAGGAATCTGTAAGGAACGACATGTGTGTTACATTTCCCTCATGTCCAAACGAAATAGTGGTGGCGTCAGCACCAGTGCTGGTAGAGGAGTGGAGAAGCTCCTCTGATATTACATTTCTGCTACAATCCCAAAACAATGCCCAATATTACAGAAGCCATCCCATAAAATCTAATGTGCTTATGTCCCAAGAACCCAACTCAATGTGACTGTATCATATAGATATATACTTACTTTTTTAATAAATGCCAAGGAGAACGTATCCCAGGACACAATACCATGATCCATTAACTCAACGAACGCCGTCAATGTGTAGGAAAGCATTTCTCCAAAGCTGTGAAAAAAATAAATAAAAAAGCAGCATTTTTCAAGTCCCTGAGTTAGACTCAGTGGTGTCTCGTATTATACTAGCAGTATTTATAAGCTGCAGACATGAACAGTAACCATGAAGGGCTGGGAAATGTGCCACAGAGCAAGTATTAGAAATCCTTGACAAGACTAAAGGCCAAAAGGATGCAATTGTTCTCAGTGTCCATGGATCTGATGATACATTATTCAAGAAAATATAACTTTTATTACAACAAATGTATCACCCTCATCACAACAAAAACTACACTGTCATAAACGAATTGCTGACTGGAGTAGACTTGGGCGGCACTTGCCATTTTTTTTCAATACTTTATGATATCCAAGACATCTAAATTATAAAGAAATGCAAAGTCCACAATAAGATCAATTTGATGTATGTATTTATATATTCTACTTATTACTAGAAACTTACGTACCAAGATAGCTCCAAAAATCGTTTCCCGTTTTTATTTAAACGCCTAATCCCAGCGAAGCCCTCAATCTCCTGTAATAAAAATAAAATAATAAACCAACACAAATACTTACTGTCCGCCTTAGTCCTAAATAACGAGTGCCCCACGACGATCTCATGTGTAGAACAGTCACATTCGGGGATATGACCGCTCTACATGGCTCCAGTGACACACTGACAGGAGATAATAGCTCCTGCAGTGCATCACTGAGAGGTCACTGGAGTTCATGCTACTTTATGACACTACCGCTGCGAGAGAATTTTCTCATGTAGCGGTGTCGCAAGTGACAGCACGAACTCCAGTGACCTCTGAAGGCGGCGGAGTGATACACTCCGGGAGGATCACCTCTTGTCAGTGTGTTACTGGAGCCGTGTAGAGCGGTCACATCCCCCAATGTGACTGTTCTACACATGAGATCGCCGTGGGACACTCATTATTTAGGACTACGGCGGACCAGAGAGTATTTGTGTTGGTTTATTATTTTATTTTTATTACAGGCAATCGAGGGATTCGGGGATTAGCTGTTTGGTGAGTATGAATGTTGAATGTGGTTTTTTTTTTGTTTTACACTTGAACAGTCGCCGGATGATGGGACTACAATCCCATCATCAGCTCATGCGGTCACTGTTATATGTGACAGTAGACATAGCCGGATGGGACTAGGAGTCCAATCAGACAATGCCTGGCTACACACAGACACCCGCAGACAGACACAGACACCCGTACACACACAGACACCTGCACACACACAGACACCTGCAGACAAGACACCGCAGACGCACAGACACCCGTACACACACAGACACCTGCACACACACAGACACCTGCAGACAGACACCCGCAGACACACACAGACACCTGCACACACAGACACCTGCACACACACAGATACCTGCAGACAGACACGCACATATTCTCCGCTCATACATAGTCTCCGCCCACACACTCTTCCTCCTTCCTTTCTGCAGCGTTTTTGGCACGCAAATCCGCAGCTAATCTGCAAACCTTTTTACACCTGTGGTTTTACTGCGAATTTGACTGACTCAGAGTTAGTCAATGGGTGCGAAACACTGCAGATACACAAAAAGAATTGACATGCTGCAGAAAATAAAACAATGAGAATCAGTGCGGAATTTTCAGCAGCATATGTACAAAAATTCTGGATTCCCATTGATTAACATTGCTTGAGCACTCCTTTGCGGATTTGTTGCAATTCCGTGCGGAAAAAACGCTGTAGATCCACAACAAAATTCGCAACATGTACACATAGCCTTAGTTGTAAGTATGAAAAAACCACCACACAGAGAAAGGGATGGGTGCTATATTAGCAAGAGAGAACCAATATGGCTATCTCTTACGTCAGATTCCAAGCTACTGTACCTGCTGATCGTAAGGTGTCATCCACTACACACATTATACACAGAGACCGTACTGTTTGGTTATAATTTGGTTATATGTACACGTCATATTTTCTGAAGGGGTTAAAGGGACTGTCAGCTTAGAATGACTGTTCAAACCAAGTACAGGCGCTCAGTGCATCACGGTGGGGCCAATCATTTACATACACCTTCTCATCTGCTTGTTTTCCCTCAATCTTCATCGTCCCCTTCTTTGACTGACAGCTCTGACTTCATAGCGACAGAAGGGCAGAGACAGCAGGAAATCAAGCAGGTGGAAAGGTGTATATAAATGATTGGCCCCGCCATGGAGCACCAAGCGCCTGTGTGCTTACAGAGTCCCTTTCAAGGAGATTAGACTTTTTTTGTTAAAGGGAATCTAATCTGTTAGCAGGTTTTCACACTCCAAACTATTTATATGTGCGTATAGCCCTTTCAAAGGCAAGTCCAGCAAGATTTTTGCATGGCCAATCTGTCCCTCGGTTATTGAGAAATCAGCGATTGAATTGATATGCAAATGAGGCTAAATTGATATTTGTAGATCTGAAGCCCTTGTTACTCCAGCTTTGGTCTCTGCCG
The DNA here is from genome assembly GCA_033576555.1 of Oophaga sylvatica. Classification (NCBI taxonomy): domain Eukaryota; kingdom Metazoa; phylum Chordata; class Amphibia; order Anura; family Dendrobatidae; genus Oophaga; species Oophaga sylvatica. The sequence continues at coordinate 128,295,484 of JARQOD010000006.1, forward strand.
AGCAATGTGACTTCATGCAAAGGAGACGTCACTTAAGCAGAAGTAGGCAACGTTGGGAGAGAAATAGAGCTGGAGTGACAGAGGCTTCTGATCTACCATAGTCCTTAAGACTCATTAGCATATCAATTCAATCGCCAATTTCACAGGTATGGAGGAATGGAGTGGCCATGTAAAAAATTTTGCTGGACTTGAAAGAGCTACATGCACATAGAAATAGTTCTGGGTGTGAAATCCTGCTGACATATTTCCTTAAAGTGAATATTTTAGTTCAATTAGTTAACTTGTAGGATGCTGTTGAGGAGGAGGGGTAACTTATGAAACCACTGACTGAATCTCACTAAGCTTGCCATTTGGAAAATGTATAACTGATGCAATATGGCTGGCAGAGATGCCCCACTGCATCTTTTGGGGGCATAGTGGGAGCAATCAACTAACACCTAAGTCAGCATGTCCCAACAGGAAGACACTTTGTTGTTGGCTTGCAACTTGCGCACCCTGGCAATTAGCAAGGAAACACTGTCTGACACTAAGGAAAGCAGTGTTACAATCATTTCTCAGTGGCAGCTCCCGAGGCTGTACGGTGTGCCCAGAGATACCAGCATGGCAGATAGAGAACCTCTGCCTTACTATACAAAGTTACATGACATGCACATTATCTTATTAGTGTAACCTTCCCCAATGCTGCCTTCATCAGTCATCACTGTGCAATACTGTACAAGGTTATTGGATTCAGCTTCTAGTTATATATAATAATCCTATTGTGTATGTGATATTTTGCAGATTTCTTTTCGGGACTAATTTATTGGTTCGACTGGTTAATTCTACAATTCTCAATTATCATGTCCCTCTTGCTGTATATGTCACTTCCTCTACTGGGTGATGCATTTTGAAAGTTGTTTTTTTTTTCCTTTTTCAAGATTTACTAATTAAGACTAAGAAATTTTCTGGGACTTTCCACTTTTAGTGCAGAGAATGATTGGTGCGTGGGGCTGAGAGTTACACTGTATGTAATGACAATGCAAGACTCAATATACACAGTGCAGTAGAAAAGGGTGGCTTCAGATAGTCAAGTTGTGAATAGTTATTATTGGGAACCAGTAGGGCATGTTGTGAAAATTACATTTTCAATACAATGAGGTTCCTCCAGGCAAGATAGTCTTCTACTACCCGAGCAGGTAATGGCCAATAAAGCACCACTCACTCACTTTGGAGATCCGTGCTTCTGCACTTAACCAACTCCCATTTATGCCAAATGGTGTTAGAAAATGCTTCCCTTTTACTGGCGCTATTGTGCCTTACCTCACAAACAGCTAATTGCTGACCGACTAGATCAAATATTTTAGTTTGAAAGGACATTAAATAATGTGAAAAAAATATTACTTTTCTTTTAACAGATTGGAGTTATATAATATTGTCTTGTCCATTCATGTGCAAAACTAAATGTTTGCTAAACTCAGTATTTTTTACACTTTGAAATCATTTTTAACTTTAGACACTAGGTGTCGCTAGAAAGCCAAGAATAAAAATCCTTAAAAATGGGCTTGGACACAAACTACATAGTAAGAAAATCTTAAAGGGGTTTTCCAGTTTGGTGGGGTCTTGCTGCTATGCCACATGTTAAGCAATACCTTTAATCTACTATCATGCCCTGATGATTCCAATGAGATGAAACACATTTAAATAAGGAAATGTAAAGGTTCTCGTCCTGCACTAAAATCCGGACCTGGGCACAAGGCTCCAGGAGCTTGTATAAGGCGAGTTTAACAATTGTCCTCTTTAGGGCACTTACCCTAACTGCTCTTTTTGGGACACCTCTCCTAATCATTCCTTTTTAGGACGTTCAACAAAGCCTGAACGTACTTCTGAAGGGGTCATCTCCAATCGTCCTTTTGAGGACGCCAATCCATATATTTATGGTGGAATTCAATTAATTTACAGTCCTAACTGGGACATATTGTTCATATACTCAAATTGGGCAAGGTGATTGAAGGTCCCCTCGATAGCACAATCCCCAATTGACCCCTAAGGACGCTAATCCATTCAATTAATCCATGTTCTTAATTAGTACATCAGGTTAACATAATCAAATAAGGCAAGGTTATTGCACATCCTTTTGGGGGCACTTCTTCCAACCGTCCTTATAGTGCGCATATTGGGTGTTACCAAATAGATCCATAGTCCCAATTCAATTCAGAGATAGTGTGGACAGTGTCCTCCCAGGGCAGGGTGGTCAAACATCCTTTTCAGGACATTAACCTAAACCATCCTCTTTAAGGTAATAACCCCCTTCCAGGGTCCCATACATCCCACCAATTTGAGGGATGAATTGGATAAATCTAAGGTCCTTATTGGGACGTAGGGTGCTTGCTCCAAATGTCCCTTATGTGACATTAACCACTTAGTTTAGCTCTTTGGTCGTTTCATGTGTTCCACTGATTGGGGTACAACTAAATGGTCCTTTGGTCCTAATTGGGCCATAGGATTGACAGTTCCCCTACAAGAAGCGATGAGCAAAAGACCACCACAGGGTCGCCTTACTCAACTATCTGTGTCAGGACATGCAATAACGAACACACTCTGTTTCTCACAGATAGTGCTGGAACCAGCAATGGTATATAATGGTACTGTATATGACATAGACAGTACTTGCATAAGAAGTGGTAACCAAAAATCCTTTTGAGGGCGCTATCTTCAATTGTCCTTCTTAGGAAAATAACCATTATCAATGCTCTATGTACTCTACTAAATGGGGTGCAACTGAATATACACATTCATCCATAATAATTCAAGTAGAATTTTATTAGTGTTAATATTATCATTCTAATACTTCTGCCAATATTCATTGCTCATTGTTCTCGGCTGGCATAAACTATACCCTGTAAGGTTTTACCTATCTTTAGCTTATGTATTGTATTGTTTGGTGCACAGATTTACCAATGATTTTAATGGTGGCTTAATAAAAGTTAAGTATTATGTGCTCTACAATCTGATCTGTAGCCTACAAGGTGGAGTGTGGGCTGTTTGGAGAACATACTTTCTACTGCCATTCCCGAGCAGAATGTTCTGCACAAAACACTTCACATTATAAAAGTGTTTGTCCTTAAAAACTTAGTAGAGCAGAAAACACTTAAGTTATATTCTGTTATGTCTGTGTAGAGAATATTGCTGTAGATTCAATGAGCTCACACTGCAGATGTCATTTATTACCGAGTATTCAAGATATTTATTCTGCTCTCCCTCAGAGAATGAGATCAGCTATTCCAAGGTTTCCACTAGAAGAGATAAAGCACTGGTAAGAGGCAGAACATCTTTCTTATGGGTCAGAAAGATTCTCCTGCCAGTCTAGAAGAAAAGTGGAAATACTTTTATGTTTTTGTAAGCGCTGGGTTTGGAAGGACAATTTAAAGAGTGCTTCCCATATTTATGGGTGTGTAAAGTTTCATAGTGCTTGTAAATACATGCACTTTTCTGATTTACTTTATGTTAAAATTTCCCTGCAATTCTCTGATATTATCAGATTTCTTCTGCGGTCTAGCAGCAGTGTAAGAACTTGCTCAGTACTTACCAGCCCTTTTCTACCCTTAATGACCATCAATACGTCTTTTTACTAACCTGAGATATAAGAGAATGTGTCTGCTGTACACTATAGCTGACAACTTGCTGCATCAGCCTCGATCAGTGTTGGCACCCTCCATATTTATTTAACCCCTTAGATGCTGCTGTCAATAGTGACTACATCATATAAATGGCTCCCCCTTTATCCCCATCGGCACCCTGAGATCATGATTGTGTGGTCCTGATGTTTTCCATGGCAATTTACAGCCAAATCGTGTCCTTAGAGTCTGCCTGCCAAGTTAGCGACATTTAGGTGGTAAAAATACAGATTTAATTCCTTTCATGTCATTTTGCATTAACTCCTGAAAAGCACCCGTAGGGTTAATAAACTACCTGAAAGCAATTTTGAATATGTTGACTGTTGCAGTTTTTAAAATTGTATCACTTTTGGGGGTTTCCTAATATATAGGACCCCCAAAGTCACTTCAAACCTAGATAGGTCCCTAAAAAATAAATTTTGTAAATTTCCTTGAAAAAATGAAAAATTGCTGCTACATTTATAAACTTTGCAAAATGCTAACAAAATAAAATAACATTTAACAAATGGAACTCATGTAAAGCAGACATGAGGGAAATGTTATTTATTAAGGTTTTCGTTATGGTATAACTATCTGGATTAAAGAGATAATCATTCAAAGTTTGAAAATTGCACATTTTCTAATATTTTTGTCAAATTTCTGATATTTTCTAGAAATAAACACAAAACTTATTGACCTAAATTTAGCATTATCATAAATTATAATGTGCCATGAAAAAAAACAATCTCATAATCAGTGGAATATGTTGAAGAGTTCTAGAGTTATTACCACATAAATTAACAGTGGCCAGATTTGAAAAATTTGGCCCGGTCACTAAGGAGTTAAGCTTTTAAGGAGCACCCTGCTAGATGTGATCGTGACTAGCTTCAGTGAAATTGTACTGGAGCGGCAAGGCTGACCCATATAGCAGCATTGCAGAGTGCACAGTTCAGGTCAGTTATGCATTGGTGTCACAGGTATGAACGGTCAATCAAGCCGTTGCACCCCCCAGCAATCAGGACATCAGCTGGCTGACCTAACAAGACAAGACCAACCCTTTAAACAGGTTGATCCCTTATAGTTTAATTTAATCTCTGACTGCAGTTTCGTATATTAAAAAAAAATAAAATAAACAACACACACACTGTACTCACCTTCCCCAAGTCCACCGATAAGATTATGCGGCTACCGGTGTCTCACTTTGTGATCTGACATCACATTGACAGCCAATCGATGAGCTCAGCAGCTCTGCAAGTGTAGATGGAATTCTCAACTCAAAGCCGCTGAGTTCACAGATTGGCTACCACATTGTCGACGTGACATCAGTGCCGCAGTCATTGCCAGAGATTGGGAGCAGCGGCAGAGACTCAGGGTACCTGGGGAAGGGGAGTACAGCAGGGTGGGATTCAGCCGGTTCTCCCCACTTCGATGGAACCGCTTGTTAAAAAAGCAGCCGGTTCCCCGAACCGGGGAGATTCAGGGCCGCGATCCGGTACTGGCCCCACTGCCCCAGCACCAGCACAGGGCCGGCCGCACAGCAAATTGTGTGCGGCGAGCTGTTGTACTGTGACGCGGCCGGCAGCAGACACAGCCGCTACGTCACACGTATAGGGCCGGGAGCTGTGAACGGCTGTCACTTTGACGGCTGCGCAGCTCCTTCATCCTTGGTAAATGCTAGACTGGGCTCCTTCCAGGTGTGATGTCGTTTCCGGGGGCGTGTTATGCCAGGAGGGGGCGTGTTCTGCCAAAGCCATTAAGAGAAGCGGCCATTAGACATTGGGCTCTGCAGTCTGTTGCTGGCGTCTGTAGCTGCAGGAGGGAAATCAGAGTTCAGAGTCCTCAGTGACACAGAGGAGGATTTATTCATTACTTGGGTGGGGCTGATACTGGGGGCTGTGTAGTGGGGTGTGAGGAGGTTATGCACACTTGTGGGGTCTGTGTGTGCTCCTAGGGGGTTATGCACACTTGTGGGTCTGTGTGTGCTCCTATGGGGTTAATGCATACTTCTGGGGTCTGTGTGTGCTCCTAGGGGGTTGTGCACACTTGTGGGGTCTGTGTGTGCTCCTTGGGGGTTAATGAACACTTGTGGGGTCTGTGTGTGCTCGTAGGGGGTTAATGCACACTTGTGGGGTCTGTGTGTGCTCCTAGGGGGTTATGCACGGTTGTGCGGTCTGTGTGTGCTCCTAAGGGGTTATGCAAACTTGTGGGGTCTGTGTGTGCTCCTAGGGGGTTATGCACACTTGTGGGGTCTGTGTGTGCTTCTAGGGGGTTATGCACACTTGTGGGGTCTGTGTGTGCTCCTAGGGGGTTATGCACACTTGTTGGGTCTGTGTGTGCTCGTAGGGGGTTAATGCACACTTGTGGGGTCTGTGTGTGCTCCTAGGGGGTTATGCACACTTGTGGGGTCTGTGTGTGCTCCTAGGGGGTTATGCACAGTTGTGGGGTCTGTGTGTGCTCCTAGGGGTTTGTATATGCTTGAGGAAAAGGTGCGTGTAAATGGGTGTGGCTTAAAAATGGGTGTGGTTTTAAAAATGGGTGTGGTTTTCCTACACACAAACACAGAACCTGTTGTTAAAAATTTGAATCCCACCAGCACATTTATTTATTTTTTTATGCCAAACTGCACTATAGAATGAAATGTCATTAAAGGGGACAACCTCTTTGAGACAGCGGTAAGCAACGTTGTCTGAGACACAGACCATCAGACTCTTCTAATGTGTTCATACACCTTCAACAGAAGTAAACTAAACACCACTTGGGCCACAGCTATTCTTCCTGACTTACCACGCAGTAATAATTGACATGTTACCTGTATTTTATGGATCAACATTACAGTAATACCTAATAATATGTCTTTCGCTTTCAAATTAAAGGGAACTTTAAAGGCGATTCCAGGGGCCCAAACTGGTTGTGTTACTGCAGTTGTGTGTATCCTGCTCTGAAATGCTGGATACTTTGAATTATGTGTCCTCCTGTATGCCTTCCCTAGACTGACAGGTTTTTCAATATACAAAGAAATAGGGAGAGACTGGTCAGTCAAGGGGAGCAGGGCACGCAGAAGCTACCTGGGACCTGTCTCAACCTAATCAGCCAAGACGCATAGTCCTCAACCAACTTTTCAAAGTATGTCTTCTTTGAAACATTGTAGTGTTTCCGAGTAAAATGCACATGGCTGCAACAATAAAGCCAGTGTCTGATTCATGCTGAACTTTTATTTAAAGACACACCTACAATAGCAAAAATTGCATTCCCTGATCCCTTATCAATATGTATGTAGTGTAGTGTGGATGTATTTTAATATTTAGCAATAGTCGACATCTTCTCTGGGTGGCAGTGACATTGTCCATCCTCTAACCCACTTGACAATTATTCAGACTAGCTGGCTCACACAGGTTTTGTCTGGACCGGAAGTTGCTTTCTCATTGTAGGTGTATGAGAAGCCATGATGCGAGTCTTACATAAGGAAAGCAATTACTAGTCCACACAGAAGATGCTGTGAGAGCTGGCTAAGCTGAATAGTGACCACATGGTAGTCCAGGAGAGGATCGGAATGTCGTAGAGAACCAGAGAAGACGGCGACCGGTTAGTATTTAACCACATTCAAGTTACATACACATTAATAACAGAATAACATCTTTGCAGGGAATGCTTATCAGATGTGAGGAGGCAACAGCTCCAAGATCTCACATCTGCTGGCCAGCTGTACCCAAGTACTCTGTAGCTTATTATCTCCACAAAACAAATACTAAAAACAACTAAGCTCACATTCAATATCTATGATTAGGAGATAAACTAAGAGTAATTAGGGAGGTTTAAACTGAAAAATTGATGGCCTATGCTTAAGGCAAGCCAAAAATGTATGATCAGCATAGGGTCTGTTTGGAGAGACAGAGGGAAACTCACTGATCAGTATCAGTGAGTATCTGTAAAGGGTATGCCACACTAAGCGAGATCGCTAGCGAGATCGCTACTGCATCACCATTTATGACGCAGTAGCGATCTCGTTAGCGACTTAGCTGTGTGTGACATGTAGCAGCGATGTGGCTCCTGCTGAGATGTCGCTGATCGCTTATGAACGTTCTGAGCCGTTTTTTGGTCGTTGGTGTCCCGCTGGTGAGCCTGAATCGCTGAGTGTGACACCCTTTATGAACGACTTTACCAGCGTCGCAGGTGGGACTAGGTTTTCCCAACGACCGCAGAGGTCGTTATACAGATCGCTGATGAGTTGTGTTTGGAATATAACTAGTAATCACATAGCGATCGCACTAGCGATCTCGCCAGGTCGTGTCATTGTCGTGATTGCTGGTGCGATCGCTAAGTGTGGCAATGCCTTAAAACTATATTCAGACAGCAGTTGTCAAATCCTGGAAAACAAAACAGGAAAACCTTATCCAAATGGTACGTTTAGATAAAATGTCTTTGCTTTGTACAAACAGGATGCAATCCAGTTCTTGGCACTGACATGGTCAAGAAGATGACCTTTTTTTTTTTTTTTTTAAGAAAAATTAATCTGA
>JARQOD010000006.1:128303729-128330654 GCA_033576555.1 Oophaga sylvatica
GAAAGCAATTTTGAATATGTTGACTGTTGCAGTTTTTAAAATTGTATCACTTTTGGGGGTTTCCTAATATATAGGACCCCCAAAGTCACTTCAAACCTAGATAGGTCCCTAAAAAATAAATTTTGTAAATTTCCTTGAAAAAATGAAAAATTGCTGCTACATTTATAAACTTTGCAAAATGCTAACAAAATAAAATAACATTTAACAAATGGAACTCATGTAAAGCAGACATGAGGGAAATGTTATTTATTAAGGTTTTCGTATGGTATAACTATCTGGATTAAAGAGATAATCATTCAAAGTTTGAAAATTGCACATTTTCTAATATTTTTGTCAAATTTCTGATATTTTCTAGAAATAAACACAAAACTTATTGACCTAAATTTAGCATTATCATAAATTATAATGTGCCATGAAAAAAAACAATCTCATAATCAGTGGAATATGTTGAAGAGTTCTAGAGTTATTACCACATAAATTAACAGTGGCCAGATTTGAAAAATTTGGCCCGGTCACTAAGGAGTTAAGCTTTTAAGGAGCACCCTGCTAGATGTGATCGTGACTAGCTTCAGTGAAATTGTACTGGAGCGGCAAGGCTGACCCATATAGCAGCATTGCAGAGTGCACAGTTCAGGTCAGTTATGCATTGGTGTCACAGGTATGAACGGTCAATCAAGCCGTTGCACCCCCAGCAATCAGGACATCAGCTGGCTGACCTAACAAGACAAGACCAACCCTTTAAACAGGTTGATCCCTTATAGTTTAATTTAATCTCTGACTGCAGTTTCGTATATTAAAAAAAAATAAAATAAACAACACACACACTGTACTCACCTTCCCCAAGTCCACCGATAAGATTATGCGGCTACCGGTGTCTCACTTTGTGATCTGACATCACATTGACAGCAAATCGATGAGCTCAGCAGCTCTGCAAGTGTAGATGGAATTCTCAACTCAAAGCCGCTGAGTTCACAGATTGGCTACCACATTGTCGACGTGACATCAGTGCCGCAGTCATTGCCAGAGATTGGGAGCAGCGGCAGAGACTCAGGGTACCTGGGGAAGGGGAGTACAGCAGGGGTGGGATTCAGCCGGTTCTCCCCACTTCGATGGAACCGCTTGTTAAAAAAGCAGCCGGTTCCCCGAACCGGGGAGATTCAGGGCCGCGATCCGGTATGCCACTGCCCCACATGCCGCCAAGAAACCAGCACAGGGCGGCCGCACAGCAAATTGGGCCGGGAGCTGTGAACGGCTGTCACTTTGACGGCTGCGCAGCTCCTTCATCCTTGGTAAATGCTAGACTGGGCTCCTTCCAGGTGTGATGTCGTTTCCGGGGGCGTGTTATGCCAGGAGGGGGCGTGTTCTGCCAAAGCCATTAAGAGAAGCGGCCATTAGACATTGGGCTCTGCAGTCTGTTGCTGGCGTCTGTAGCTGCAGGAGGGAAATCAGAGTTCAGAGTCCTCAGTGACACAGAGGAGGATTTATTCATTACTTGGGTGGGGCTGATACTGGGGGCTGTGTAGTGGGGTGTGAGGAGGTTATGCACACTTGTGGGGTCTGTGTGTGCTCCTAGGGGGTTATGCACACTTGGGGTCTGTGTGTGCTCCTATGGGGTTAATGCATACTTCTGGGGTCTGTGTGTGCTCCTAGGGGGTTGTGCACACTTGTGGGGTCTGTGTGTGCTCCTTGGGGGTTAATGAACACTTGTGGGGTCTGTGTGTGCTCGTAGGGGGTTAATGCACACTTGTGGGGTCTGTGTGTGCTCCTAGGGGGTTATGCACGGTTGTGCGGTCTGTGTGTGCTCCTAAGGGGTTATGCAAACTTGTGGGGTCTGTGTGTGCTCCTAGGGGGTTATGCACACTTGTGGGGTCTGTGTGTGCTTCTAGGGGGTTATGCACACTTGTGGGGTCTGTGTGTGCTCCTAGGGGGTTATGCACACTTGTTGGGTCTGTGTGTGCTCGTAGGGGGTTAATGCACACTTGTGGGGTCTGTGTGTGCTCCTAGGGGGTTATGCACACTTGTGGGGTCTGTGTGTGCTCCTAGGGGGTTATGCACGTTGTGGGGTCTGTGTGTGCTCCTAGGGGTTTGTATATGCTTGAGGAAAAGGTGCGTGTAAATGGGTGTGGCTTAAAAATGGGTGTGGTTTTAAAAATGGGTGTGGTTTTCCTACACACAAACACAGAACCTGTTGTTAAAAATTTGAATCCCACCAGCACATTTATTTATTTTTTTATGCCAAACTGCACTATAGAATGAAATGTCATTAAAGGGGACAACCTCTTTGAGACAGCGGTAAGCAACGTTGTCTGAGACACAGACCATCAGACTCTTCTAATGTGTTCATACACCTTCAACAGAAGTAAACTAAACACCACTTGGGCCACAGCTATTCTTCCTGACTTACCACGCAGTAATAATTGACATGTTACCTGTATTTTATGGATCAACATTACAGTAATACCTAATAATATGTCTTTCGCTTTCAAATTAAAGGGAACTTTAAAGGCGATTCCAGGGGCCCAAACTGGTTGTGTTACTGCAGTTGTGTGTATCCTGCTCTGAAATGCTGGATACTTTGAATTATGTGTCCTCCTGTATGCCTTCCCTAGACTGACAGGTTTTTCAATATACAAAGAAATAGGGAGAGACTGGTCAGTCAAGGGGAGCAGGGCACGCAGAAGCTACCTGGGACCTGTCTCAACCTAATCAGCCAAGACGCATAGTCCTCAACCAACTTTTCAAAGTATGTCTTCTTTGAAACATTGTAGTGTTTCCGAGTAAAATGCACATGGCTGCAACAATAAAGCCAGTGTCTGATTCATGCTGAACTTTTATTTAAAGACACACCTACAATAGCAAAAATTGCATTCCCTGATCCCTTATCAATATGTATGTAGTGTAGTGTGGATGTATTTTAATATTTAGCAATAGTCGACATCTTCTCTGGGTGGCAGTGACATTGTCCATCCTCTAACCCACTTGACAATTATTCAGACTAGCTGGCTCACACAGGTTTTGTCTGGACCGGAAGTTGCTTTCTCATTGTAGGTGTATGAGAAGCCATGATGCGAGTCTTACATAAGGAAAGCAATTACTAGTCCACACAGAAGATGCTGTGAGAGCTGGCTAAGCTGAATAGTGACCACATGGTAGTCCAGGAGAGGATCGGAATGTCGTAGAGAACCAGAGAAGACGGCGACCGGTTAGTATTTAACCACATTCAAGTTACATACACATTAATAACAGAATAACATCTTTGCAGGGAATGCTTATCAGCATGTGAGGAGGCAACAGCTCCAAGATCTCACATCTGCTGGCCAGCTGTACCCAAGTACTCTGTAGCTTATTATCTCCACAAAACAAATACTAAAAACAACTAAGCTCACATTCAATATCTATGATTAGGAGATAAACTAAGAGTAATTAGGGAGGTTTAAACTGAAAAATTGATGGCCTATGCTTAAGGCAAGCCAAAAATGTATGATCAGCATAGGGTCTGTTTGGAGAGACAGAGGGAAACTCACTGATCAGTATCAGTGAGTATCTGTAAAGGGTATGCCACACTAAGCGAGATCGCTAGCGAGATCGCTACTGCATCACCATTTATGACGCAGTAGCGATCTCGTTAGCGACTTACGCTGTGTGTGACATGTAGCAGCGATGTGGCTCCTGCTGAGATGTCGCTGATCGCTTATGAACGTTCTGAGCCGTTTTTTTGGTCGTTGGTGTCCCGCTGGTGAGCCTGAATCGCTGAGTGTGACACCCTTTATGAACGACTTTACCAGCGTCGCAGGTGGGACTAGGTTTTCCCAACGACCGCAGAGGTCGTTATACAGATCGCTGATGAGTTGTGTTTGGAATATAACTAGTAATCACATAGCGATCGCACTAGCGATCTCGCCAGGTCGTGTCATTGTCGTGATTGCTGGTGCGATCGCTAAGTGTGGCAATGCCTTAAAACTATATTCAGACAGCAGTTGTCAAATCCTGGAAAACAAAACAGGAAAACCTTATCCAAATGGTACGTTTAGATAAAATGTCTTTGCTTTGTACAAACAGGATGCAATCCAGTTCTTGGCACTGACATGGTCAAGAAGATGACCTTTTTTTTTTTTTTTTTTAAGAAAAATTAATCTGATTGCTATTGGTTCAGCTTCTCCTACCCTGAAACATTAAGTTATTAACGTGAAATCAGTATCTCATAAATCATATCCCTGCAGCGGACACAACAGCGGGCTTTCTATTCTGGCAGGGTATACGGCATATAGAAAGAGGATCATGTTTGGGAAAAATGCCCTTGAATGCAGCAACAGAGAGGGTGAGTAAACAGCATCTGGCAATGGAGTAAATGGAAATCCAGAAGAAACTCTTACCAGGGCTTCATAATCTTCTGCAATTTTTGATATTTTCTGCAAATACATAAATATGAAAAAATGTAAGTGAAAAAAACTCATTCAATTCACAGTAAAGATGTCCATATACAGTCCACCAATCACAGTCACAGTGATTTCCAACACACATGCACAAGTAGGCATTTACAGAAATGCAAACACGTGTGGAGGAACTGTGACCAAAATTAAAATGTACCAATGAATGCATAGCGCATAGTTTAAAATATCTAGTATCCTTCCTTTTATTTCAGGTGTGGTTTCTTTGACTCCCAGCCCTATCTCCATCCATGTAAAAATAGCTGGTACCATTCTCTATACAGGACGAGCTTTGGACGATGAGACAACCCCCTACTCCAGGATTTTACAGCAAGGTGGAGTCTCATTTGACTACGCAATAGTTTGGAAGTCTAAGACACTCCTTTTTAAAAAAAAAAAAAGTTTCTCCACCTTCTTTCTGACAGTCCGTGAAAATCAGTTTGCACTCAGATGTTGATTGTGGTCCAATTTTTTCACTGATAATAGACTTGCATTGCCAATTTTGATTTAACCCTCAGATCAAACTTGGACAGGTCTCTTTTTCTTTTTTTTTTTAATGGACACCTCAGTCTGAGGAAAAATCGGACATGTAAACAAACACAGACTACCATTGGTACGAGTGCTATCCGTGAAAAACATGCACAATACTCATACAGGAAAAACTGATGACTGAATGAGCCCTAAGTCACATGTATGTTTGTCCACAAGGTAAAAATAGATGTTGCATACAGATTACCCTACAATCTTAGCTACAAACACATCTCCAAAGTCTGTTTCGGAAGTTATAAAAAAAAAAAAAAAATTATCATCAATTTGACGCTTCACTAAAATCATTTATATTTTTAATAACCTACTGGTTGATTGACCTGTAACTTGCAATATATTAACACATTAGTTTCATTCATAACATGTATGTCATGCTAAATAATTTACAAAGATACATATAAAACACTAACATTTCCCAAATTCAAGAAAAATATGTTGTTCATTCAGTTAAAAATATACTATATAATAGTCCAAAAGCAGCAACAAGTGTTTTAAAAGGTGGTCGGTGGAAGCCATCTGAAATGGCCAGAGCCACAAGACTCAGGAAAAATATAGAATTGATGCTTAGCTTCTGTACTGGCCAGAGTCACAAGACCCAGAAATAATACAGAATTGATGCTTCGCTTCTGTACTGGCCAGAGTCACAAGACCCAGAAATAATACAGAACTGATGCTTAGCTTTTGGACTGGCCAGAGCCACAAGTCCCAGGAATAATACAGAATTGATGCTTGGCTTCTGAAATGGCCAGAGTCACAAGTCCCAGGAATAATACAGAATTGATGCTTGGCTTCTGAACTGGCCAGAGTCACAAGTCCCAGGAATAATATAGAATTGATGCTTGGCTTCTAGACTGGCCAGAGCCACAAATCCCAGGAATAATACAGAATTGATGCTTGGCTTCTGAACTGGCCAGAGTCACAAGTCCCAGGAATAATACAGAATTGACGCTTAGCTTCTGGACTGGCCAGTGTAACAAGTCCCAGGAATAATATAGAATTGATGCTTCGCTTCTGGACTGGCCAGAGCCACAAGTCCCAGGGATAACATAGAATTGACGCTTAGCTTCTGGACTGGCCAGAGCCACAAGTCCCAGGAATAATATAGAATTGATGCTTCGCTTCTGGACTGGCCAGAGCCACAAGTCCCAGGGATAATATGGAATTGATGCTTCACTTCTGGACTGACCAGTGCCACAAGTCCCAGGGATAATATAGAATTGATGCTTAGCTTCTAGACTGGCCAGAGCCACAATTCCCAGGAATAATATAGAATTGATGCTTCGCTTCTGGACTGGCCAGTGCCAAAAGTCCCAGGAATAATATAGAATTGATGCTTCGCTTCTGGACTGGCCAGAGCCACAATTACCAGGAATAATATAGAATTGATGCTTCGCTTATGGACTGGCCAGAGCCACAATTACCAGGAATATTATAGAATTGATGCTTAGCTTCTGGACAGGCCAGAGTCTCAAGTCCCAGGAATAATATAGAATTAATGCTTAGCTTCTGGACTAGCCAGAACCACAATTCCCAGGAATAATATAGAATTAATGCTTAGCTTCTGGACTGGCCAGAACCACAATTCCCAGGAATAATATAGAATTGATGCTTCGCTTCTGGACTTGGCCAGAGCCACAAGTCCCAGGAATATTATAGAATTGATGCTGTTAAACCTCACCCGCAACAACGGTGCGGCACCACCTAGCAGCCAAAGCAGTAACCGGCACAAATGTTACACAAACATTCATAACCAGATTTTTTTTCTGTGACTACGATTTTAAACTGCATGAACAAAATATTTTTCTTGAATTTGGGATATGTTAGTGTTTTATGTGTATGTTTGTAAATTATATAGCATGACCTTCATGGTATGAATGAACCAATGTGTTAATATATTGCAAACTACGCGTCAACCAGGAGGTTATTTTAAAATATATACGGTATATGGTTTTAGTGAAGCACAAATTGATAATATTTCTATGCACTTTATAACATATAAATCATTGTTTTTGCCTTTAATTACTGCTAATTAGTACCAACTGGTACCAGTGCCGTTGTGATTTTTCTGTAGACTGTAAAAAAATAATATATAATCCCATGTTTACGGAGGGATCATGAGGGTTGTGGTAGAAATTCTAAAGGAACAGCAGCGGAAAACAGCATTGTATGTCATCCACCAGTATTTATTGAAAATGTGCTATAATCCACTGATGATTAACATAAATGAGATAACAGATTCCTTTCTAATTTGTTAAATATAAGCCACAAGGGAAATTATAAATACTAAACGTTGTGAATTGAGATGTCAGTTTCTGCCAAGGACATTAAGTGTTCTAGTCTAAGTAATGTACCAAGGAAAGCTCTGTTTATAGGCGGGCATTGGCAACCTGCGGATTCAATACGCTGGAGTAGTCAGGATTCTTTGCTGAGCTGCATATTTTCTACTTTCTTCCGATTGTGGGTTTTTTTAGCAGCCTACAGCAGAAAAAAGCAGCCACTGTTGAGTTAAGCAAATATCCGAATATTTTCCACCCTTCAGTTTCTGCATGGCATCAGAACTACAGCTCAGATCTATTTGTAAAAATGGGTTCTCTCTATCACAAATGAAGTAAATACAAGTTTCTGCAACAAATCAGATGTATCCTACCAAAGCAACACTATGGCTGGTCCGAACAATGAAAGCAATTGTTATCATCCACCTTTTGTGTCTCCACTTTTTCCTCATAGATTGTAAGCTTGCGAGCAGGACCCTCATTCCTCTTGGTATCTACTTTGATCTGTGTTTATTGTTATGCTGTAATGTCTATTGTCTGTACAAGTCCCCTCTATAATGTAAAGTGCTGCGGAATATGTTGGCGCTATAGAAATAAAATTATTATTATTTATAATTATTATTAAAGCAACACCTAGACATCAAAAAAAGGTATAAGACACCAAGCAGATTCTCTACTTTTGGGGCCCAATTCATCAAACTGGCATAAAAGTGTTGAAAATCTTGCTGAATTTTTGCGCAAAATAAAGTGGGGCAAATTGTTGCAATGTTTGGTATTTTTACTTAGGCTAACCAACATTTTAGAAAGTGGAAGAAGATAAGCAGTATGAGGCATGGACTACTGTTGTCCGGCAAATTCACTACAATTTATGTGATGAAAGTAGCAGAAATGTATTCCGGTCCAGGGGGGCTAATTAATCAAAAATTATGTTTTGTATGCCAGTCTTGAAGCATCAGCTGGACAACATTCAGCATCAAGACCATTTAGAGGCTTGTTCCTCACTATCAGTCGGGATTCAGCAGCTCTGCGCCAGGGACAGAAATGTATTCCAGTGGTAGACTGGAGTCATGAACTGTGTACATATCTGCTTTACTTTCTGCTGTTGTGATGGCATATATTATGCATTTTACAGGTGGTATTAGGTCATGTCCTGCCCACTCAACAAATCTGAGACATTTTAAATAGTTTTACACTAGTTAAAAGAATCAGGGCCACTTCTAGCTCCATTGTACGGCAGCTGAAAGATATGCACGCATTTACTGTAAATGAATTTGAAGCATCTTAATCCAACAAATTTTTCACCAGACCCGGTGTTCAAAATGCCAGTCTGCTGCTGTTTTGCATTTGAGAAAAAAAAACTACAATATCCAGATATTACACAAATGTGAATCATAAGTTTACACTTTCAGGAAAAAAAAATTTTGTAGGGCTCACTGTGGTTCTTTTAAAACATTTATTGACAATAATTGTAACTTCTTACATACAAGCATCTCATTTTTAACAAAAATGTTTTATGCTGAAAAAAAAGGGTAATTGTTGCCTATTACCCACACTATAAAACAATTTAATTTTTCATCCTACACAATGAACGGTGTAACAAAATGTTAGCCATCATGAAAATGATCTGAAAACAACAACTAGCTCCCCTTCCTTAAAGGGGTGGTCTGACACCTAAAATGTCTCTTCTAAATACCCATTTTTATACCCCAAGCAATTTTGTAAATGGCTTTACTCTAAATTACCTTACACGTCTCACCATCCTGCTAATCTCTGTAAGTGTAATTTTTTTACTTGACTTCCTGTGATGCTTCATTTAAAGAAGTCTTAAACACACGGTCATCAGTAGGATGGGGTTGCACTCACTTTCCCATCATCAGGAAGCAGCGCTGCAGTCACTTACTACAGTTTCTTTCACTGACGCTATCTACTGATGTTCTGGATCCATAGTGCTGATAGAAGCTGTAGGAGATGTGAGAGCAGTGCCAGCATTCTGCTTCTGCTCCCACCGCTGCAGCAGCTTCTTACTATGAAAGGAAACGTCATCAGAGGGCAGAGATAGAAGCCATTTGAGTGACACCAGTGCCGCCCCACAGCTTCTATTATCGCCCTTAAATCAATAGTCGTCAATGACAGTGATAATAGCAGGGTGAGTGACACCAGTGCTGCCCTCTGAGCTGATGAGGATTCGTTTGAAGATAGTGATAGAAGATGTGGGCAGCACCGGTGTTACTCACCCTGCTCCTATCTCTGCCCCCGGATACGTCTTGTTTCATAGTAAGAAGCTGCTGCAGGAGGCAACAAAAGCAGAGTGCCAAAACATTACAGCAAGCAAAAGAAAAAAAATAATTTACGGATTAGCTGTATAAAAGTTTAGGGTATTTTATAGTGAAGACAATTACAAACTGCTTGGGGTGTAAAGTAGATATTTAGAAAATACATATTAAGCAACGGTCCACACCTTTAATAAAGCATTAATCAGTTCTAATTTGTACAGAATATTACACGACAATTTTCACCTGCTTAAAACTTCTATGTATTCCCTTTTGAGAGTCAATAAGCAAAAGAGATGACCTATTTTAGAGCAAGCGGAGATTAAATTCAGTAATTATCACATGAGTACATAACTAAATCTAGATTCAAAATGAAGGACGAGTTAAAAGAACATATTTTGCTTGTAGAAGTCATGATCAAGAACTCCTTTGAAAAACGACTGTAATTAGCAGTAAAAAATACTTGCAGTTTTTCCATAAGTGTGTTTTGCATGTGAAGGTATCTCAAATATATGTTCACATGCAGGGCTTTAGATCACAGAAGCCATGTTTCGCTGTGGTTTTTCGACCGTTTCCCTGCACAATCATTTAATTTTGCAGGAAAAAAGTGGCTTCACATGCAAAATTCTGAGACCATTAATAGTTCCCAGAATGTTGAGCTCTATATACCCTGCCCACACTACTGATTGGCAGCTTTGTGTGTACACTGTGTATAGGCAGAAAGCCGCTAATCAGTGTTATACAGAGCAGTAGGATAACTATTCCTACAGTAATACTTTGTGGCTGATAAAACAGTGATTTTATTGAAATCCTTTGAACTTCCCTTTAAGCAACTGTTCAGGGAAGCAATGGAAAGACTGAAACGGATCAAGTCTAAAAGTCACAGTATAGGCTACAGTGGTGGCCAAAAGTATTGGCACCCCTGCAATTCTGTCAGATAATACTCAGTGTCTTCCTGAAAATGATTGCAATCACAAATTATTTGCAATTTTTATCTTCATTTAATTTGCTTGCCAGGAAAAAACACAAAAGAGAATGAAGCAAAAATCAAATCCTTGATCATTTCACACAAAACTCCAAAAATGGGGCCAGACAAAAGTATTGGCACCTCAGCCTAATACTTGGTTGCACAACCTTTAGCCAAAATAACTGCGAACAACCGCTTCCGGTAACCATCAATGAGTTTCTTACAATGCTTTGCTGGAATTGTAGACCATTCTTCTTTGGCAAACTGCTCCAGGTCCCTGATATTTGAAGGGTGCCTTCTCCAAACTGCCATTTTGAGATCTCTCCACAGGTGTTCTATGGGATTCAGGTCTGGACTCATTGCTGGCCACCTTAGAAGTCTCCAGTGCTTTCTCTCAAACCATTTTATAGTGCTTTTGGAAGTGTGTTTTAGGTCATTGTCCTGCTGGAAGACCATGACCTCTGAGGAGACCCAGCTTTCTCACACTGGGCCCTACATTATGCTGCAAAATTTGTTGGTAGTCTTCAGACTTCATAATGCCATGCACATGGTCAAGCAGTCCAGTGCAAGAGGCAGCAAAGCAACCCCAAAACATCAGGGAACCTCCGCCATGTTTGACTGTAGGGACCGTGTTCTTTTCTTTGAATGCCTCTTATTTTTTCCTGTACACTCTATGTTGATTTTTTTTCCCAAAATGCTCGACTTTTGTCTCATCTGACCACAGAACATTCTTCCAAAACGTTTTAGGCTTTCTCAGGTAAGTTTTGGCAAACTCCAGCCTGGCTTTTTTATGTCTCGGGGTAAGAAGTGGGGTCTTCCTGGGTATCCTACCATACAGTCCCTTTTCATTTAGACGCCGACGGATAGTACGGGTTGACACTGTTGTACCCTCGGACTGCAGGGCAGCTTGAACTTGTTTGGATGTTAGTCGAGGTTCTTTATCCACCATCCGCACAATCTTGCGTTGAAATCTCTCGTCAATTTTTCTTTTCCTTCCACATCTAGGGAGGTTAGCCACAGTGCCGTGGGCTTTAAACTTCTTGATGACACTGCGCACGGAAGACACAGGAACATTCAGGTCTTTGGAGATGGACTTGTAGCCTTGAGATTGCTCATGCTTCCTCACAATTTGGTTTCTCAAGTCCTCAGACAGTTCTTTGGTCTTCTTTCTTTTCTCCATGGTCAATGTGGTACACACAAGGACACAGGACAGAGGTTGAGTCAACTTTAACAGTTAACTGGCTGCAAGTGTCATTTATTATTGCCAACACCTGTTAGGTGCCACAGGTAAGTTACAGGTGCTGGTGATTACACGAATTAGAGAAGCATCACATGATTTTTCAAACAGTGCCAATACTTTTGTCCACCCCCTTTTTTAGGTTTGGTGTGGAATTATATCCAATTTGGCTTTAGGTCAATTCTTTTTGTGTTTTTTCATTGAAGACAAACTAAATGAAGATAATAATACCAAAGAATTTGTGTATGCAATCATTTTCAGGAAGAAACTGAGTATTATCTGACAGAATTGCAGGGGTGCCAATACTTTTGGCCACCACTGTATGTGCATGTTGCGGATTTTATTGCGGATCCGCAGCGGTTTTGATGTGCGGAATTGCACCAAATCCGCAGTGTAGTGCACAAGCAATGCTAATCAATGGGAATCCTGAATTGTTGTGCACATGCTGAGGAAAATTCCACGTGGATTTGCAGCATTTTATTTTCCACAGTATGTCAATTATTTTTCCGGATCTGCGGCGTTTCTGCAAGCATTTACTTGCATTGAGTAAGTCAAATCTGCAGCAAAACCGCAGGATTAAAAAAGATCTGTGGATTTGCTGCGGATGTGCGTGAGAGAAAAGCTGCAGATAGGGAAAAGGGAAGTGTGTGGGCGGAGACTATGTGTGTGTGGTGAATATCTGCAGGTCTGTGTGAGGGTGTCTGTGTGTATCTATGTGTGTGTGCATGTCTGCGGGGTTCTGCGCGTGTGTGCGCAGCTGTGTGTGTGTCTGTGTAGGCAGGCATCGTCCAATAGGACTACTAGTCCCATCCAGCTATGTCTGCTACAGTGACATCAGAAGCCGAAGATGGGACAGTAGTAGTCCCATCATCCGGCTACTGTACTGAATAGTAAAAAAAAAAAAAACACATACATACTCACTATACTGCTAATCCACAAAGCCCTCGATCATCTGTAAAAAAATGAATAAATAATAAAGTCAATACTCCCTGTTCCGACGTAATCCATATAATAACGACTGTACCACAACGATCTCCCGTGAAGAGCGGTCACATCAGGAGATGTGACAGCTCTACAGGGGCCTCCGGTGATACAATGAGGAAGGTATCCTTCTGCACTGTATCACTCCACCGTCAGGTCACAGGAGTTCATCCTGTCACTTGCGGCCCTGCTGCGTGGGAAAATTCTCATGCAGTATTGCCTTCAAGTGAGAGGATGAACTCAAGTGCCCCTCAGTGATAACACTGCAAGAGCCATTGTCTCCTGTCAGTGAGTCACTGGAGGCCCTATAGAGCGGTCACATCTCCTGATGTGACCGCTCTATAGTGGAGATCATCGTGGGACACTCGTTATTAGGCCGGGATCACACATGCTACGAAAACGTCCGTCGCTCGCATGTGAAATCCCAGCTCTGGCACCGGCACTCGGGAGTGGAGCAAGCGGCTGCATATAAATACATGCAGCCGCGCACTCCACTTCCGAGTGCCGGCGCCAGAGCTGGGATTTCACATGCGAACGACGGACATTTTCGTCGCATGTATGATCCCGGCCTTACATGGATTACGTCCAAACAGGGAATATACGGTTGACTTTATTTATTTATTTTTTTACAGGGGATTGAGGGCATCGCAGGAATTAAGCGTACAATAAAGATGGAAAACTGTTGTGTTTTATTTCATTACATTAAAATACTTTATTCTGGCTGTGTGTTTATTTTACCCATTTACAACTATAAGATTAGTAATGGATTGGTGTCCTATTGACGCCTCTCCATTACTAACCGGGCTTGATGTCACCTTACAATACAAAGGTGACATCAACCCCTTATTACCCCATATGCCACTGCTACAGGGCAGTGGGAAGAGAGGCTAAGTGCCGGAATTGGCGTATCTTAAAGATGCGCCATTTCTGTGGCGGCTGAGAGCTGGTGTTTGCAGCTGCAAAAAAGGGTAGAGGGGGGCGATATCCATGGTCTCTTCCTAGGCTATGAATATCAGCAGCAGCTGTCTGCATAGCCTTTCTGGCTATTATAGGGGGACCCCACGTCATTTTTTATTTGGGGCGGTACCCCTATTTTAATAGCCAGTAAAGGCTAAATATACAGCTGTGGGCTGATATTCATAGCCTGGATAGATCCATGGGTATTACCCGCTTCCCAGGTTATAAACATCGGTCCCCAGTCGCTGGCTTTCCCTCTCTGGTGATTGGCGCCATTTTTTTTCCAATTTTTTTTTTAAATTAAACAGATATTGCGCAGATTTTGTGTGTGTGTCTTTATTTCACTCTGTATGTACCATTATATTATGTTTAGTACTAAATATCAGGCTTGGTATTATCTATCTTTCTATAGATAGATCTATAGATAGATGGATAATCTAAAGATAGATAGATCTATAGATAGATGGATAGATATATCCATAGATATATCTATCCATCTATCTATCTATCTATCTATAGATTATCTATCTAGCATCTATCTATCTGTGTGTGTAAACTTTATTCTTCAATGGAGTATGCAAAATAAGAGGTTAGACAAAGAAATGACATCACAATTCTTTTTTTTTTGTTAAATAATAGATCTTTATTTAGCTTACAAATCCGCATGAAAATCCGCATGAAATCCGCGCAGATTTTTACCAGCGTTTTCTGCCAAAAGATGCAAATTCTGTGCAGAAAATTCTGCAGGCAAATCTGCAACGTGTGCACATAACCTAACTGCTGCGTGTGAATATAGCCTAAATATACGTCGTAAATCACCCTAGCAAATACACGTATAGAATAACTATGAAATGATATTAAAGAGTATACGCAGTCACAAAGACAAATAGATGGCAATATCAAAATATTATTAAGTAGTGTACCAGAAAAGATGGCAAAGTGCACCTGAAAGTATTGTAAGAATGGGACAATGTTTGTAGGAAGATGATTTTCCTGAAATTAACATTTGCGCCACTTACTATTTTAAAAGTAAAGCATGACAGGTTCTCCTCCTTTGTGAAGCACTGTGTGTTTGTTAGTGCAGCCTTCCACACAGACTGCAGAGCTCCTATTCTGAAAATGGTACAGAGCTGCCCATCAGCCTCCTCCAACTGCTTTCCCATGTGCAGTGTTTTTCAATTACATGAGGCTGATAAATAGATCTGTTCACACACTCCTCCACACATCAGTCATTTTTTAAAACTAAATAGCTATACTATTTGCGATGAAGGCTTTATTAACAAATATGGGGTGCATGCTTTGGGTGACATGTCTGGCTTTATTTATAACAAAGTTGATTTGTATGTTCTTCTTGCCAGCCATGGTATTGATGGCATCCTTTAACCCCTTCACCCCCAAGGGTGGTTTGCACGTTAATGACCGGGCCAATTTTTACAATTCTGACCACTGTCTCTTTATGAGGTTATAACTCTGAAACGCTTCAACGGATCTTCGCGATTCTGAGATTGTTTTCTCGTGACATATTGTACTTCACGTTAGAAGTAAAATTTCTTCGATATAACTTGCGTTTATTTTTGAAAAAAACGCAAATATGGCGAAAATTTTTAAAATTTTGCAATTTTCAAACTTTGAATTTTTATTCCCTTAAAACAGAGAAATATATCACACAAAATAGTTAATAAATAACATTTCCCACATGTCTACTTTACATCAGCACAATTTTGGAACCAAAATTTTTTTTTGTTAGGAAGTTATAAGGGTTAAAAGTTGACCAGCGATTTCTCATTTTTACAACAAAATTTACAAAGCCATTTTTTTTAGGGACCACCTCTCATTTGAAGTCACTTTGAGGAGTCTATATGGCAGAAAATACCCAAAAGTGACACCATTCTAAAAACTGCACCCCTCAAGGTACTCAAAACCACATTCAAGAAGATTATTAACCCTTCAGGTGCTTCACAGGAACTAAAGCAACGTGGAAGGAAAAAATGAATATTTAACTTTTTAGCCACAAAAATGATCTTTTACAAACTTTTTTTTTATTTTCACAAGGGTAAAAGGAGAAAATGGACAGATAAGGTTGTTATGCAATTTCTCCTGAGTACGCCAATACCCAATATGTGGGGGAAAACCACTGTTTGGGCACACGGCAGAGCTCGTAAGGAAAGGAGCGCAGTTTGACTTTTTCAAACTAAAATTGGCGGGAATTGAGATTGGACGCCATGTCGTGTTTGGAGAGCCCCGATGCGCCTAAACAGTGGAAACCCCCACAAGTGACACCATTTTGGAAACTAGACCCCCTAAGGTACTTATCTAGATCTGTTGTGAGCACTTTGAACCCCCAAGTGTTTCACAAAAGCTTATAATGCCTGGGTGTGAAAAAAAAAAAAACAATTTTCCACAAAAATGATTTTTTAGTCCCAAATTTTTGAATTTTCCCAGGAAATTGGACCCCAAAAGTTGTTGTCCAACTTGTCCTGAGTACGCTGATACCCCATATGTGGGGGGGGGGGGAACTGTTTGGGTGCCGTAAAGGAAGTATTAACGTTTTGGAATGCAGATGTTGATGGGGGTCATGTTCCGTTTGCAGTGCCCCAGATGAGCCTAAACAGTGGAAACCCCCCACAAGTGACCCCATTTTGGAAACTAGACCCCCTAAGGAACTTATCTAGATCTTTGGTGAGCACTTTGAACCCCCAAGTACTTCACACAAGTTTATAATGACCTGGCATGAAAATAAAAAATCCTATTTTTTTCCCACAAAAATTATCTTTTAGTCACTAATTTTTTATTTTCCCAAGGGTAACAGGAGAAATTGGACCACATAAGTTGTTGTCCAATTTGTCCTGAGTACGCTGATACCCCATATGTGGGGGGGAACCACTGTTTTGGGCACGGCAGAGCTCGGAATTGAAGGAGCACCATTTGACTTTTTCCAACCAAAATTGGCTGGAATTGAGATTGGATGCCATGTTGCATTTGGAGAGCCCCTGATGTGCCTAAACAGTGGAAACCCCCCACAAATGACCCCATTTGGGAAACTAGACCCCCTAAGGAACTTTTCTAGATCTTTGGTGAGCAATTTGAACCCCCAAGTGCTTCACACAAGTTTATAACGTAGAGCCGTAAAATTTAAAAATCATATTTTTTCCACAAAAATGATCTTTTCACCCCAATTTTTATTTTTCCAAGGGTAACAAGACTCCAAAAGTATTGTGCAATTTGTCCTGAGTGCGCTGATACCCCATATGTGGGGGTAAACCACTGTTTGGGTGCATGGCAGAGTTTGGAAGGGAAGGAGCGCCGTCTGACTTTTTCAACGCAGAATTGGCTGGACGCCATGTCGTGTTTGGAGAGCTCCTGATCTGCCTAAACAGTGGAAACCCCCATAAATGACACCATTTTGGAAACTAGACCCCTCAAGGAACTTATCTAGATGTGTGGTGAGAACTTTTAACCCCCAGGTGTTTCACTAAAGTTTATAACGTACAGCCGTAAAATAAAAAATCTTTTTTTTTTTTTACAAAAATGCTTTTTTCGCCCCAATATTTTATTTTCACAAGGGTAACAGAAGAAATTGGACCCCAAAAGTTGTTGTCCAATTTGTCCTGAGTACGCTGATACCCAATATGTGGGAGAAAACTACTGTATGGGTACACGTTGGGGCTCGGAAGGGAAGTAGTGACGTTTTGGATTGCAGACTTTGATGGAATGGTCTGGGGGCGTCATATCGCATTTGGAGAGCCCCTGATGCGCCTAAACAGTGGAAATCCCCAACAAGTGACCCCATTTTGGAAAATAGACCCCACAAGGAACTTATCTAGATGTGTGGTGAGTGCTATGAAGCCCCAAGTGCTTCACAGAAGTTTATAATGTACAGCCGTAAAAACAAAAAAATATTTTTTTTGTACAAAAATGATATTTTCGCCCCCAGTTTTTTATTTTCCCAAGGGTAACAGAAGAAATAGGACAAATTGCACAATAACTCTTGGGGTCCAGAGTACGCTGATACCTCATATGTGGGGATAAACTACTGTTTGGACGCATGGCAGAGCTGAGAAGTGAAGGAGCACCGTTTGACTTTTTCAACGCAGAATTGGCTGGAATTGAGATCAGACGCCATGTCACATTTGGAGAGCCCCTGATGTGCCTAAACAGCGGAAACCCCCCAATTCTAACTCCAACCCTAACCCCAACACACCCCTAACCCTAGTCCCAACCCTAACCACAAACCTAACCCTAACACACCCTAATCCCAACCCTAACCCTAATCCTAACTTTAGCGCCAACCCTAACCCTAACTTTAGCCGCAACCCTAACCCTAACCCTAATGGGAAAATGGAAATAAATACTTTTTTTTAATTTTATTATTTTTCCCTAACTAAGGGGGTGATAAAGGGGGGTTTGATTTACTATTTATAGCAGGTTTTTATGATTGGCAGCTGTCACGCTAAAAGACGCTTTTTATTGCAAAAATAGTTTTTGCATCATCACATTTTGAGAGCTATAATTTTTGCATATTTTGGCCCACAGAGTCATGTGAGGTCTTATTTTTTGCGGGACGAGTTGACGTTTTTATTGGTACCATTATTGAGCACGTGACGTTTTTTGATCGCTTTTTATTTTGATTTTTGGGAGGTTAGAATGAACAAAAATCAGCAATTCATGAATTTCTTTTGGGGGAGGCGTTTATACCGTTCCGTGTGTGGTAAAATTGATAAAGCAGTTTTATTCTTCGGGTCAGTACGATTATGGCGATACCTCATTTATATCATTTTTTCATGTTTTGGCGCTTTTATAGAATAAAAACAATTTTATATAAAAAATAATTATTTTTGCATCGCTTTATTCTGCGAGCTATAACTTTTTTATTTTTTCGCTGATGATGCTGTATGGCGGCTCGTTTTTTGCGGGACAAGATGACGTTTTCAGCGGTACCATGTTTATTTATATCGGTCTTTTTGATCGCGTGTTATTCCACTTTTTGTTCGGCGGTATGATGATAAAGCACTGATTTTTTGCTTCGTTTTTTTTTTTTTTTAAGGGGTTCACTAAAGGGGTTAACTAGTGGGACAATTTTATAGGGGGGTCGTTACGGACGCGGCGATACCAAATATGTGTACTTTTATTGCTTTGTTTTTTTTATTTACAGGAAGAAGTGAATTTATTGGGGAATATATATTTTTTTTTTTTATTTATTTTGGATTTTTTTTTAAAACATGTTTATTTTTATTTTTTTAACTTTTTTACTTTGTCCCAGGGTGGGACATCACTGTATTTTATCAGATCGCTGGTGTGACAGTGTGCACAGCACTCTGTCACACCAGCGATCGCACAGGCATAGCTTCAGGCTTCTCAGTGCCTGCTCTCGGCAGGCACTGAGGTAGCCGCCTCCCTCCAGGACCCCGGCGCCATCTTGGATCCGGGTCCTGGGAGGGAGGAAGCCCTCAGAACAGCGCGATCACATCGCGCTGCTCTGAGGGTCTCAGGGGGGCGCGCAGGGAGCCCCCTGCCTGCGCGATCCTCCCCTGTGCCCCCAGTACACCGCGATCATGTTTGATCGCGGTGTGCAAGGGGTTAATGTGCCGGGAGCGGTCCGTGACCGCTCCTGACACACAGTCATGGGTGTCAGCAGTGATAATCAGCTGACACCCGGCGGCGATTAGCTGCGCTCCCCTCAGGAGCGCAGCTGATCGCCTATGACGTACTATCCCGTCCCCGGTCATACGGGCCCAGGTACCATGGACGGGATAGTTCGTCCGATGGCAGTAAGGGGTTAAAGCATCACGTTTCAAAGGCATCAATTCTTCTTCCGTCTTGTTTCTTTATCATCCAGGTTTCGCAGTTGTATGTTATCACAGAAGAGACCAAACTATGTACGAGATTTTGTCTTCAGACAGAAATGTTCCTCGATTTGAAGACCTTGTTCAATTACTTCATTGTTGATTTGCCCATAACTATCCTACAATAGACTTCCGGTGTCATCACTGCATCTTTGGTGATCATTGATACGAGTATGTTGAAGCAAGAATCATCAAGCTACAACTTACCTACTTTGGACCCATCATACGAAAAGAGAAATCACTGGAGAATGACATCATGGTCAGAAAAATGGAAGAAACGAGAGAGCGAGAGAAAGAGAGAAAAATGGAAGGAACGAGAGAGAGTGAGAGAGAGAGAAATGGAAGGAACCAAAGAGAGCGAGAGAAAATTGGAAGGAATAAGAGAGAGCGAGAAAAATGGAAGGAACGAGAGAGCAAAAAATGGAAGAAAGAGAGAGAGAAAATGGAAAGAACAAGAGAGCGAGAGAGAGAAAAAATAGAAGGAACGAGAGCGAGAGAAAAATAGAAGGAAGGAGAGAGAGCGAGAGAGAGAAAAATAGAAGGAACTAGAGAGAGAAAAATGGAAGGAAAGAGAGAAAAATGGAAGGAGCGAGAGAAAGAGAAAAAAATGGAAGGAAATAGAGAGAGAGAAAAATGGAAAGAACGAAAGTGAGCGAGAGAAAGAAAAATGGAAGGAACGAGAGAGAGCGGGAAAAATGGAACCCAGTACAGGTAACCTTTATTTTCATTGATTGGGGTTCGGGTTCTGGTTGAAGTTCATGTACTGTTCTGGTACCTGAAGCGAACTATTAAATAAACTTTGGGTTGGGTACCAGAACTGGAACTTCCACTGGTCTGCCCATCATATTTTATTAATTTGAAAGAACATTCCCTTCTTCAAAGCATATGTAATATTAGATCAAATGATTTAATCTAAAATAAGAATAATGCAAATAAGAATGAACCTGAAGCTTTCTTAAAGAGAGTTTAGCAGGTTTGTTCTACACAAGTAGTGTGTTTCTGTACTACAAAACATTTCATCTTAACTATGCCCCACAGTCCCATAACTTACAGGGCAAAGGAGCAAGGAATAATTGAAGGCACAGACTCCTGTGTATTCCCTTTATACCCTTGCAATAAATGGGATTTGGCTGTGGTTTACATTTTCTTTTAATTGCATTTTCTCAAAGGTATAATTTTGTAGAAGAGGAATACGGTAAGTTAAATGTCAGACACAACCCTCTTCCTGTTTCAGCACTAGAAAGCCATTTCTTTAATCTCTTTAATGCTATATGGTACAACAAGCTGCACAGCAAACATTGTACTAGTCATTTTAGCAGGTAATCAGCTTCCTATCCTCCCGTGCTTTCTGATCTTTGTTGCCTATTACTACAAATCCTTGCTGCTCAGAGTGTGTGGAAATGCTGGTTTGACATTAGCTAGGATCATGGAAATGAATAATTTGATTTGAAAGAAGCTTTAAACTATGAAAGGATTTAATACACATTCTATGTCAACACAAGAGCTGGCAGAAAGGGAATTTATTCTTCAAAGTAGTAGACAAAGAACAGGGTGGATAAAAATCATGATTTTTTTAAAAAAATCAAAAAAATCGGATTTTTTTGATTTAAATATTATTTTTTTTATTTAAATAGGATTTTTTTGATTTAAATAGGATTTTTTAATCAAGTTGTACACAAGCAAAACTTTGTCTTTTTGCAAATCAAATTATTTTACACAAATAAAAATATTAAAACAGTTGATGATTATGAAACCTAATAATTTTTATTTGCACTATTAAACAATCAGAATTGAACTACAGAGAGTAAGTACTTTTAACAATAGCCTATCTCTAACGTTTGAAGTAAGCAAACATCTTCAGTGAATACATCAGTCCTTTAAGCCTACTGTTTATTTAGGACTTTTAATAGGAAAACTAGTTGTCCTGCTTTAGCAGTTCCTAAGCGGTTTCGGACTGTTGTGTGCACAAAACCAAATGAAGAAAACAATCTCTCTACTCCTGCCGATGAAGCCGATGCAGTCAGTAGCTGAGTAGCTACATTTATTATCTTCGCTGGAAGAACAAGTGATTGCGACTTCCACCAGTCCAGTGGTTTTAGTTCATTAACGACGTTATCTGCAAACATGTATTTTTGAAATGGTGCAGATTCACACTTCAATTTCAGCACAGTTGCCACAATGTCATGGTTAGTATTGGCGAGCCACTCCATTGCAGAGTTGATTTCCGCCTCAGATAGTTTTTTCCCTCTGTAGATGGGAAGCAAGATATTGGCTAAATAGTGTTCTTCTTTTAATGCTTGGTCCTTGCGGTGGTGTATTGCAACCTTTACATTGTTTGAGAGGTTCAAGCGATCTAGCGAACCTTCTAAATCTTTCCAAACTTCTGTGGCATCAGCTATGGTTGCAGTATCTTTCTGCATTTTATCCAACGCAATAGATATTGGCTTTAACCTTTCCAAAAGGTCCTCGGCATTTCTCTTCACACCAAGATTTAATACTTTGCTTCGTATATTAGCATCAATTTTATCCCGATGTGTTTCGCAAATGGACACTAATTTTGACCAGTTGTTAATAAACAGTTCCAAGCATTCAGCCAAGGTATTCCATCTAACATCTTGTGGTAGAACCAACTTCAGTCCTCCCATTTCCTTGTAGGTTGCATGTGCAAAATGATTATTGCGGAAATATTTAACAATTTCTACAACATGTTCCTTGACACCCGAAATATATGCAGGTCTTTTGCCAAAAGATGCAACAAATGGGCAGAACAACCGTATGTAATGACATTTGTGTCATCCTCATGTGCCAGTTCCGCTCGCATTTTTGCCACATTGCTTGCGTTATCAGTAACTAAGCTCCTTACTTTACATCCAAACTGTTCTTGGCATTGGTGAATTGAGTTCTTAGCAATTTCAAGTAAATATTCAGCAGTATGTGAATTTCCAGATGTGTCGATTGTGTCTGTAAGGTAAGTTTCACCATCTTCTGTTGTGACACAAGTGCAAATTATGGGGTCTTTGTGGATGTTGCTCCAACCATCCAAGCTCATGTTAACAACTTTGTCTTTCAAATATTTTGTACAAGCCGCTCTTTCTTTGTCGTATACAGCCTGAAGATGTTTTCCTGAGATATCAAATCTACTTGGTGGTTTGTAGCCTGGTCTTATTCCTTCGATCATTTGTACAAACAATGGGTGTTCAACTAGTCGGAAAGAAGAATTGGTTGCAAATATGAATTTAGCAATTAATTCATCAAAATGTTCTTTCTGGCTCGTCGTAGTCTTTAAGAGGAATTTTTCTACACTTTGCACGCAAAGTTTTTTGTTGGGCTGCTTTGTTGAAGTTGTACCCAGATATTGAGTGTCACGTGCAGCACAAGCCATATTTGACCCTGAAAGCACAGTAATTAAAAATATAATTCGACTGCGTATTTGAAGAAATATAACGAAAATATTTTGAAACAAACTTTTTGAACAATGTAATGGTCCTCGTCCTATAAGGGCTGTCTCAAAAGTTATGCTACTCAAGTTTCCGGTGAAGTTGCTGTAATACTAGTAATATCAGAGCAACTGAAAAAAATTATGTCACAAAAGTTTTAAAAATGTTTTTTTTTAAAAAATGGTCAATTTGGCAGACTTCAAAAGTGAATTGTAGCCTACAATAAAAAAAAAAAATAGGCGTATACACACTCTTATTTTTACTTAACGTTAATCTTCTGTGAAATATTGCCTTAACATAAATTTAAATTCTATACTCCAGAACTAGAGCTAGAAATTTTTCTTTTCATAGACTTTAACCATCCCAGTAAAACGTCTGTTAAAATAGGTTGTAATTGCCAGACTTACCACTAGTGCTAGGGTCCTGGTGCATAAGAAGCTGTGGGGGTTCATTGACATTAGTTGTATCACTATCAACATCTTAATTTCCCTTCTGGTTGCAGTTTTCATAATGTGATTTCAAACGGCAAACAAGTCCTTGGATATCCTTTTGACAGTATTTGCACTTTGCTCTCCCACCTTTCTTTCCAAGCTCTGCTGGCATCTCAACAAAATGAACAAAATAGGGTCTCTCTTACGACCTGCCATGGCTCACGCAGATCACTTCTGAAGTTTGATTGTTACTACAGCCAAGTACTGCTGACTGACTATCCAACAAGTTTGGGCATGTCAACTGAATGGAAAAAGAAACTGAAACCAAGCTACAGAAAGTGAAACCAAGCTAGAAGTGTGGAGTTAATTGAACAATGATTGAAAGTTTTAGATTTTAATCGTGATTTATATTAAAAAAATCTTTTGATTTAAATCAGTGATTTAAATCATGATTAAAATCACGATTTAAATCGATCTGATTTAAATAGAAAAAAATCATTTGATTTAAATCATGATTTAAATTGTTGATTTAAATCGGCGTGATTTAAATCAATCCACCCTGACAAAGAATAATTTGAAAACTGCCATGGAGAAATGGTTTCATCTGCAGAGGCACAAACCTTAGATGAGCAGATAAAGGAATATAGAATTTATTAATTCTGCTATAAATACAGCTATAATGAACAATACTGACATCCTTTGTTGTTTATCAATAAAAGACATTATCATCAGAGATAAGTGGATTGTGTCATTAGAATATATTAATAGCATGGCCAAATATAGTAAACAAAAAAGCTGACCTATCTAGATACATGTAATCATTTCCAAAATGAAATAAAGTCTAAAAATATTATATGACATGGACAGAATTAAAGGCACTTATCCCTAATACTTGGAGACACAAGCTTTGGTAAATTTGACAGCCCTCGTTAAATGTATTTATTTTTAAGTCATTTGGGGGTCTAGTACATGTTGGTTTATTCTTCCACTCTACCAGAGCTATTCTCCGAGGCTCTTTAACGTTTGCAAGGTTCCTTTTCCCAGCAGCTGATTTCAGCTCTCTCCAAAGATTTTCAGTTGGATTGAGATCAGTACTTATTGCTGACTAGTTGAAAACAGCTAATGTTTTATTCTTAACCAATCTTGCATACTCCCTAGTTAGGACTTCTTAGATTTCTCTGTAAACTGCTCTGATAATCATCACATCTCATTGCTTGTAACACATTTAAGCCCTCCAATCACAGAGGTAGCAAAGCATCTGCACAAATTTAAGGACCCTCCTCCATGGCACACTATTTAGGGTTCACTTTCTTTAAAGTCTGTATTTCATTGTGTATATACATAGCACTGGTATGTATTGTCAAAGAGCTCTAGTGTGACATCATCTGTCCATAGAACATTTTCCCAGATTGTGATTCGTCTATATAACTTCTAACATAGTGCAGTTGTTCTGTTTCATGCCTTTGTTTATTTAGTGGGGTCTTACTTTGCCTTTGTCCAAAGAGCCTTATTTTGCTCAGCATGCAGTTTAGGGTATGGGTTAAAGCATTAAGTTCTTTGAATGTTCTTGGTTATTTCTTTGTCACGTTTAAAACCAACTGTAGCAAAATTCTCTTGTCGATTTTCCTGTTTGCCCCAAAACCTGTTAGCTCATTGGCTGTTAAATGATGAGCAAACTTCTTGATACCATTTTGCACTGATGAAGCCTGTATACCAAAGTCTTTGGAGATGCTTCTGCTTGGTGAGAACATTTCTGGTCATCTCAAACAGCTCTCTAATTTCTGCTATTATGATCAAACATCAGGAATTAAAACTGTCCCTTTTAACCATGAAAGCCACCATTCATAGGCTAAATAAAGTCATGTATAATGAGTGAACTTTTCAATGTTTGGTTTGGCGAACGTCTCGATGTTCGCCGAATGGTTCGTCGAACTCCATTGAATTAAATGGGAGGCAAAGCCAAACGCATACACACCTTAAGGGGGCTAAAAAGCTTCCCAAACAGCTCAAATTAGGGGCAGACACCAGGAAAAGTGCCATTAATTGACCCAGACTACAAATAGTATAACTGCACAGCATGGATGCATGGGACAGGGTTGGACCAGCATTTCTAGCTGAAACCTTGATCAGTAACAGGTGGATGACTTCAGGTGTAGGTCTGGTACTCTGAGAGGTCTGTCAAATTCAGGCAACACACATGAAGGAGACCCAATTTGGGAATCCAAACATTTACAAAAATGATGGGCAGAGAAAGTGGCATCTATTGTTCCACAGTAAAGATTTCATAATGGCACAGCAGCAGTCAACCATGGGCCATGAATGAGGTATCAGGGCCTGGGCCAGAATTTACAGCTTTGAATTAAAGTTTCAAATAAGAAAAGGTGGGTGAGGGTGCGGTGTAAGCCTTCTTTGCTGGAAGCTGTGATTCCCTCATGCAACAACTCAAACAGTTTTTTTTCCCACCCACACTCAGGTGGCACAAATATCAGCTTGGTGGAGCACGATGTTAGAAAAATGCAAGGATAGCAACACAGGTAGTTGACAGATCAATTGACCCACGTAGAAAAATTTTATGGGGGCACAGAAGTGTCTGTCATGGGTATGCACAAGGTATCGGGTCTGGACCAGCTTTTAAAAGCTTTGAATTGAAGTTTCAATTTAAAGACGAGGTGGGAAAGGGAGCGGAGTAAGCCTTCTTTGCGGAAGCCCTGATACCTCATGCAATAGCTCAAAGTGTATTTTTTCCCAGCCATACTCAGTTGGCACAAATATAGCTTGGCAGTGCACTAATGTTAGAAAATGTAAGGATGTAACACAGGTAGTTGACTGAAAGTAAGTGCAGGCCTGCTGGTCTGGGAGCCCTACTGCTATAGCAACACACACATGGAGAAATTTCAACTTGGGTGGCAATTATTTCAAACAATTTTTTCCACACACCACTAAACTGGATCAATTTTCCATAGAGTAGAAACAGTATAATTGGCCTTTGACATCCCCTTTCCCCAACAAGCAAACCACCAGATGGAAAACCCAACTTGAGTCTGCACATTTTAAAAAAATTGTTTTAACATCAGCAGAGGTAGCAACAGCAGGCACTGAAACCAAAGAAAAAAGTGTCACAGATGGCAATAACGTGAGTTCAATCCATAACACTAAAAACTACACCATAAACTGCCCAGACTGCGACTGGGGTGCAAAAGTCATTGGAGATCCCTGACTTGCTCATTTTGATGTAAAATTAGGTAGTCTACACTTTCAGGGGACAGCCGGATGCGTTTATTTGTCAGGACACATCAGCAGCGCTGAGACAAATTCTGAAAGCATGATAAAACCTCCAAGGGTGACAGATGAGCTCAGGCCCTCTTCCATTTTTTTCAAAGTCCATGGTGTGTTGGTGACAGATAACACTCAAACTTGCTTCCCCTGTCCCCTCCCGCCAAACACAGACAACAAAGAGGGAAAAAATTTCCTTTTATCTCTGATGTTGAGCGTCATCACCTCTTTCCCTAAATTTTTTCCCCGGATTATGCACCCTTTATAACAGTTTTTGGGGAAG
>JARQOD010000006.1:128330754-128449512 GCA_033576555.1 Oophaga sylvatica
CCCTTGGCTTGACGTCACCTGACGATACAAAGGTGACACTAACTCCAATACTATCTTCCTACTCGTCACCACAACAGGGCAAGTGGGTTGAGCAAGGCAAAGTGCCTGATTTGGTGCATCTTATGGATGTGCCATTTCCAGGGCAGGTGAGAGATGATGTTTTTAGTCTGGAACGGGGCCAATATCCATGGCCCCTTCCTAGCCTATTAATATCTGCCCGCAGCTGTCTGACTAGCCTTTGCTGTTTATTAATTATAGGGGGACCTCATGTCATTTTTGGGAGGGTCACCTATTTTAAGACCTTTAATCAATTTTTTATAATAACTTTAATAATTTTTTTGGTAGACCACGTTACTTTTGAGTGACTTTGAAGGGGCAGTACGACATAAAATACCCAAAAAAAACACCATTCTAAAAACTGCACCAAAGTGCTCAAAACCACATTCAAGAAGTTTATTAACCCTTCAGGTGGTTTACAGCAATCTTTGGAATGTGGAAGGAAAAATAGAACACTTATATTTTTTTCACAAAAAATTTACATTAGATCCATTTTTTTTTATTTTTACAAGGGTAACAGGAAAAAATGGACACCAAAATTTGTTGTCCAATTTCTATTGAGCATGTCGATACACCATATTTGGGGATAAACTTCTATTTGGGCACATGACAGGGCTCGGACAGGAAGGAGCAATATTTGACTTTTTGAATGCAAAATTTGCTGGAATAATTAGCGGATGCCATGTGCCTAAACAGTGGAACCCCCCCACAAGTGACATTATTTTGGACAATAGACCCCCTCAGGGAACTTATTTAGATGTGAGTGAGCACCTTGAGCCCCCAGGTGCTTCACAGCTGTGATTTTTTTTACAATTACAGCGATACCAGATTTATATTGGTTATTTATTTTTGGATGCTGTTACACACTAAAAGACGTTTTTTTTTTGCGAATGTAAGATGAAAAAGCATTTTTTTTTTTAACGGTGTTTACTGAAGGGGTTTACTGGTGGCACAGTTTTATAGGTTGAGTCATTCCAGAATCGGCGATACCAAATATGCGTACTTTTGTTTTCATAAAAACATTTATTTATAGGTACAATATATTTTTTAATTATTATTTTGTGATATTTTTTCACCCCATAACGACAAGCTGTATTTTCGTTTTTGCGTTTTCGTTTTTTGCTTCCCTTCTTCCCAGAGCTATAACTTTTTTATTTTTCAGTCAAAATGGCCATGTGAGGGCTTGCTTTTGCAGGACGAGTTGTACTTTTGAACAACACCATTGGTTTTAACATACCGTGTACTGGAAAACGGGAAAAAAAATTCCAATTGCGATGAAATTGCAATAAAAGTGCAATTCCACAGGTTGTTTTTTGTTTTATTTTTTACCATTTCCATTAAATGCTAAAACTGACCTGCCATTATGATTCTCCAGGTCATTACAAGTTCACAGACACCAAACATGTATAGGTTCTTTTTTATTAAAGTGGTGAAAAAAATCCAATGTTTGCTAAAAATAAAATTGAGCCATTTTCCAATACCTGCCGCATCTCCATTTTCCTGGGGTTGGGTGAGGGCTTATTTTTTGCATGTCGAGCTGATGTTTTTAATGATTCATTTTGGTGCAGATACAATCTTTTGATTGCCCGTTATTGCACTTTAACCCCTTCACCCCCAAGGGTGGTTTGCACGTTAATGACCGGGCCAATTTTTACAATTCTGACCACTGTCTCTTTATGAGGTTATAACTCTGGAACGCTTCAACGAATCTTTGCGATTCTGAGATTGTTTTCTGTGACATATTGTACTTCATGTTAGTGGTAAAATTTCTTCGATATAACTTGCGTTTATTTTTGAAAAAAAACGCAAATATGGGGAAAATTTTAAAAATTTTGCAATTTTCAAACTTTGAATTTTTTTTCCCTTAAAACAGAGAAATATGTCACACAAAATAGTTAAGAAATAACATTTCCCACATGTCTACTTTACATCAGCACAATTTTGGAACCAAAATTTTTCTTTGTTAGGAAATTAGAAGGGTTAAAAGTTGACCAGTGATTTCTCATTTTTACAACAAAATTTACAAAGCCATTTTTTTAGGGACCACCTCACATTTGAAGTCACTTTGACGGGTCTATATGGCAGAAAATACCCAAAAGTGACACCATTATAAAAACTGCACCCCTCAAGGTACTCAAAACTACATTCAAGAAGTTTATTAACCCTTCAAGTGCTTCACAGGAGCTGAAGCAACGTGATGGAAAAATAAATTAAACTTTTTAGCACAAAAATGATCTTTTTACAACTTTTTTTTATTTTCACAAGGGTAAAAGGAGAAAATGGACGAAAAGTTGTTGTGCAATTTCTCCTGAGTACGCCAATACCCCATATGTGGGGGAAAACCTGTTTGGGCCACGGCAGAGCTCGTAAGGGAAGGAGCGCGTTGACTTTTTCAAACTAAAATTGGCTGGAATTGGATTGGAGCCATGTCGTGTTGGAGAGCCCCTGATACGCCTAAACAGTGGAAACCCCCCACAAGTGACACCATTTTGGAAACTAGACCCCCTAAGGAACTTATCTAGATCTGTTGTGAGCACTTTGAACCCCAAAGTGTTTCACAAAGTTTATAATGCCTGGGTGTGAAAAAAAAAAAAACAATTTTCCACAAAAATGATTTTTTAGTCCCAAATTTTTGATTTTTCCCAAGGAAATTGGACCCCAAAATTTGTTGTCCAATTTGTCCTGAGTACGCTGATACCCCATATGTGGGGGGGGAAACTGTTTGGGCACGGCAGGCTTGGAAAAGAAGCAGTAACGTTTTGAATGCAAAACATTGATGGGTCATGTTCGTTTGTAGAGCCCCAGATGGCCTAAACAGTGGAAACCCCCCACAAGTGACCCCATTTGGAAGCTAGACCCCTAAGGAACTTATCTAGATCTTTGGTGAGCATTTGAACCCCCAAGTGCTTCACACAAGTTTATAACCGGGCATGAAAATAAAAAATCCTATTTTTTTCCCACAAAAATTATCTTTAGTCACTAATTTTTATTTTCCCATAGGTAACAGAGAATTGACCACAAAATTTGTTGTCAATTTGTCCTGAGTACGCTGATACCCCATAGTGGGGGGGAACCACTGTTTGGGTGCATGGCAGAGCTCGGAATGGAAGGAGCACTATTTGACTTTTTCCAACCAAATTGGCTGGAATTGAGATGGACGCCATGTTGCATTTGGAGAGCCCTGATGTGCCTAAACAGTGGAAACCCCCCACAAGTGACCCCATTTGGAAACTAGACCCCCTAAGGAACTTATCTAGATCTTTGGTGAGCAATTTGAACCCCAAGTGCTTCACACAAGTTTATAACGTAGAGCCGTAAAATAAAAAATTTATTTTTTCCACAAAATTTATCTTTTCACCCCAATTTTTATTTTCCAAGGGAAACAAGATCCCAAAAGTTATTGTGCAATTTGTCTGAGTGCGCTGATACCCCAAATATGTGGGGTAAACCACTGTTGGGTGCATGCAGAGTTGGAAGGGAAGGAGCGCCGTTTGACTTTTTCAACGCAGAATTGGCTGGATGCCATGTCGTGTTTGGAGAGCTCCTGATCTGCCTAAACAGTGGAAACCCCCCACAAATGACACCATTTTGGAAACTAGACCCCTCAAGGAACTTATCTAGATGTGTGGTGAGCACTTTGAACCCCGAAGTGCTTCACAGAAGTTTATAACGTACAGCCGTAAAAATAAAAAATCCTTTTTTTTTTTACAAAAATGATTTTTTTCGCCCCCAATATTTTATTTTCACAAGGGTAACAGGAGAAATTGGACCCCAAAAGTTGTTGTCCAATTTGTCTTGAGTACGCTGATACCCAATATGTGGGAGTAAACTACTGTATGGGAGCACGTCGGGGCTCGGAAGGAAGTAGTGACGTTTTGGATTGCAGACTTTGATGGAATGGTCTGGGGGAGTCATGTCGCATTTGGAGAGCCCCTGATGCGCCTAAACAGTGGAAACCCCCCACAAGTGACCCCATTTTGGAAAATAGACCCCACAAGGAACTTATCTAGATGTGTGGTGAGCACTTTGAACCCCGAAGTGCTTCACAGAAGTTTATAACGTACAGCCGTAAAAATAAAAAATCCTTTTTTTTTTTACAAAAATGATTTTTTCGCCCCAATATTTTATTTTCACAAGGGTAACAGGAGAAATTGGACCCCAAAAGTTGTTGTCCAATTTGTCTTGAGTACGCTGATACCCAATATGTGGGAGTAAACTACTGTATGGGCGCACGTCGGGGCTCGGAAGGGAAGTAGTGACGTTTTGGATTGCAGACTTTGATGGAATGGTCTGGGGGAGTCATGTCGCATTTGGAGAGCCCCTGATGCGCCTAAACAGTGGAAACCCCCACAAGTGACCCCATTTTGGAAAATAGACCCCACAAGGAACTTATCTAGATGTGTGGTGAGCACTTTGAACCCCGAAGTGCTTCACAGAAGTTTATAACGTACAGCCGTAAAAATAAAAAATCCTTTTTTTTTTTTTACAAAAATGATTTTTTCGCCCTCAATATTTTATTTTCACAAGGGTAACAGGAGAAATTGGACCCCAAAAGTTGTTGTCCAATTTGTCCTGAGTACGCTGATACCCAATATGTGGGAGTAAACTACTGTATGGGCACACGTCGGGGCTCGAAGGGAAGTAGTACGTTTTGATTGCAGACTTTGATGGAATGGTCTGGGGGCGTCATGTCGCATTTGGAGAGCCCCTGATGCGCCTAAACAGTGGAAACCCCCACAAGTGACCCCATTTGGAAAATAGACCCCACAAGGAACTTATCTAGAAGTGTGGTGAGCGCTATGAAGCCCCAAGTACTTCACAGAAGTTTTATAACATACAGCCGTAAAAACAAAAAATCATTTTTTTTTTTACAAAAATGATTTTGTCGCCCCAGTTTTTTATTTTCCCAAGGGTAACAGGAGAAATAGGCCAAATTGCACAATAACTCTTGGGGTCCAGAGTATGCTGATACCCCATATTGGGGTAAACTACTGTTTGGGCGCATGGCAGAGCTCAGAAGTGAAGGAGCACCATTTGACTTTTTCAACGCAGAATTGGCTGGAATTGAGATCAGACGCCATGTCACATTTCGAGAGCTCCTGATGTGCCTAAACAGCAGAAACCCCCCAATTCTAACTCCAACCCTAACCCCAAACACCAATAACCCTAGTCCCAACCCTAACCACAAACCTAACCCTAACACACCCATAACCCTAATCCCAACCCTAATCCTAACGTTAGCGCCAACCCTAACCCTAATACTAACGTTAGCGCCAACCCTAACCCTAACTTTAGCCGCAACCCTAACCCTAACGGGAAAATGGAAATAAATACATTTTTTAATTTTATTATTTTTCCCTAACTAAGGGGGTGATAAAGGGGGTTTGATTTACTATTTATAGCGGTTTTTGTGATTGGCAGCTGTCACGCTAAAAGACGCTTTTTATTGCAAAAAATAGTTTTTTGCATCACCACATTTTGAGAGCTATAATTTTTGCATATTTTGGCCCACAGAGTCATGTGAGGTCTTATTTTTTGCGGGACGAGTTGACGTTTTTATTTGTACCATTTTTGAGCACGTGACATTTTTTGATCGCTTTTTATTTCGATTTTTGGGTGGTTAGAATGAACAAAAATCAGCAATTCATGAATTTCTTTTGGGGGAGGCGTTTATACCGTTCCGCGTGTGGTAAAATTGATAAAGCAGTTTTATTCTTCGGGTCAGTACGATTATGGCGATACCTCATTTATATCATTTTTTTAGGTTTTGGCGCTTTTATAGAATGAAAACAATTTTATATAAAAAATCATTATTTTTGCATCGCTTTATTCTGCGAGCTATAACTTTTTTATTTTTTCGCTCATGATGCTGTGTGACGGCTCGTTTTTTTGCGGGACAAGATGACGTTTTCAGTGGTACCATGTTTATTTATATCGCTCTTTTTGATCGCGTGTTATTTCACTTTTTGTTCGGCGGTATGATGATAAAGCATTGATTTTTTGCTTCGTTTTTTTTTTTTTTTTTTTAAGGGGTTCGCTAAAGGGTTAACTAGTGGGTACAGTTTTATAGTGGGGGTCGTTACGGACGCAGCGATACCAAATATGTGTACTTTTATTGTTTTGTTTTTTTTATTTACAGGAAAAAATGAATTTATTGGGGAATATATATTTTTTTTTTTATGATTTTTTTTTTTACACATTTTATTTTTACTTTTTTTACTTTTTTACTTTGTCCCAGGGTGGGACATCACAGTATTTTATCAGATCGCTGGTGTGACAGTGTGCACAGCACTCTGTCACACCAGCGATCGCTCTGGCATCGCTGCAGGCTTCCTCAGCGCCTGCTCTCAGCAGGCACTGAGGAAGCCGCCTCCCTGCAGGACCCCGGCGCCATCTTGGATCCGGGGACCTGGAGGGAGGACGGACCCTCGGAACAGCGCGACACATCGCGCTGCTCTGAGGGTCTCAGGGGAGCGCGCAGGGAGCCCCCTGCCTGCGCGATCCTCCCCTGTGCCCCGGGTACACCGCGATCATGTTTGATCGCGGTGTGCCAAGGGTTAATGTGCCGGGAGCGGTCCGTGACCGCTCCTGACACACAGTCACGGGTGTCAGCTGTGATAATCAGCTGACACCCGGCGGCGATCAGCTGCGCTCCCCCCGGGAGCGCAGCTGATCGCCCATGACGTACTATTCCGTCCATGGGAATTAGGTCCAGGGTCACATGGACGGAATAGTACGTCTGATGGCAGAGAGGGGTTAATGCAATGATGCGGTGACCAAAAAAAAAGTAATTCTGAGGTTTTGACTTTTTTTTCATTACTCCGTTAAGTGATCGGGTTAATTCTTTTTTCATATTGATAGATGGAGCGATTCTGAACATGGCGATACCAAATATGTGTATACTTGAATTTTTTTTATTGATTTTGAATGGGGCGAAAGGAGGGTGATTTGAACTTCTATATATTTATTATTTTTGAAATATTTTTAAAAACTTTTTTTTTTACTTTTTTGCATGCTTCAATAGTCTCCATTGGAAACTAGAAGCTGCACTACTTTGATTGCCTCTGCTTCACACAGGCGATGATCAGATCGCCTGTGTGTAACGTTCACTTGCTATGTGCGCCGACCACCAGTTGAGAACCACAGAAGTCTGCTGGAGACCTCTGGTTGTCATGCCGACCTATTGGTGACCCGCGATCATGTGATGGGGTCAACGATGGGTGCGATTCCTAATGCGCTTCTGGTAAGCCCGAGCTAAATGCCGCTGTCAGAGATTGCGACTCCACCTGCGGCTGTTGCGGGCACATGTCATCTGTATATATCAGTTGACATGTGCCTGGAAAGGTGCAGGCTAACAGAGGGAGTCCAACATCGGCGCACTATTATGTACTATGTCGGAAAGGGGTTAAAAATATTTTTACTATTTATTTTTTTTACTTTTTATTTACTAAGTCCTTTATGGAAATTTCACTTTTGCAGTTCTAATGCATTGCAACGCTTTAGAACTGTCGGTGCTGCAGACACAAGTTAGTTAGATCATGACTGCGATGCTAGATCAACTACTTGTGCGGGTAAACCGGATGTCGTGACATTAGGTCATCATGTCAATGATCAGACATTTGTGGTGATGTCGCAGGGGCGCCAATCGGAGTGTAGAGGGGGTTAGCGATCACATTATTTAGGGGGTTAAAGTGCAGGGATTAGTGCAGGCACCGCTTTTGCACTGAGTGCTAGGAGTCAGCTGTCAATCAGCCGGCGGTGATAGCATGCACACAGCCTCTGTGCGCACAAAATTACCATGATGTATCCATACGTTCAAGGTTGGTAAGTACCTAGCAACCTAGACGTATGGATATGTCCAAGGTTGGGAAAGGGTTACATCAGATAAATCAGCCACAGAAGTTCTGCCATTCTGTTTCGTGGGTCAGTGAATGAAACAGAACTTTTTGGTCCTACAGTGGGTTCGGAAAGTATTCAGACTCCTTTAAATTTTTCACTCTGTTTCATTGCGGCCATTTGGTAAATGCAAAAAAGTTTATTTTTTTTCTCATTAATGTACACTCTGTACCCCATCTTTACTGAAAAAAAAAAAAAAGAGAAACGTAGAGATTTTGCAAATCTATTAAAAAGGAAAAACTGAAAAATCACATGGTTATCAGTATTCAGACCCTTTGCTCAGTATTTAGTAGAAGCACCCTTTTGAGCTAGTACATCCATGAGTCTTCTTGGGAATGATGTAACAAGTTTTTCACACCTGGATTTGGGGATCCTCTGCCATTCTTCCTTGCAGATCCTCTCCAGTTCCATCAGGTTGGATGGTGAACGTTGAGAAACAACCAT
Source organism: Oophaga sylvatica (assembly GCA_033576555.1). Lineage (NCBI taxonomy): Eukaryota > Metazoa > Chordata > Amphibia > Anura > Dendrobatidae > Oophaga > Oophaga sylvatica. Next base: position 128,339,152 of record JARQOD010000006.1, read on the forward strand.
TTTCAGGTCTCTCCAGAAATGATCTCTGTACTTGGCCGCGTTCATGTTTACTTCAATTGCAACCAGTCGTCCTGTCCCTGCAGTTGAAAAACACCCCCATAACATGATGCTGCCACCAACATTTTCACTGTTGGGATTGTATTGAGCAGGTGATGAGCAGTGCCTCGTTTTCTCGAAGACAAGACAGAAAAAGAACTACCAAAAGTAACGCACACTCAACCAAATGTAATATGAAAATATACAAATAATTTTTATTGACATGTAACCACAGAGTGAAATAAAAACATCTAAAAAACATGGGTAATGATTAGATATCTGCCTGCAAACATGGATAATGATATGCACAAAAATGTGAAATAACAAACAATCCGTATGAGCTGGGATCAAAATAGCTGTACATATCTAATGACCATAATAGAGGGCCCTAGATACAGGGTCTGAACCAATACCTATAATCAGAAAAAAGACCCTTCTAATGAGAAATCCATGGAAAAATTACTGAAATCCCATATGAAACAGACCAAACCTGCTCAGCAATAAGGCTCTGAAATAAAACAAGACAGGAAGCCTGCATGGACAAAATAAGCCAAAATGTTACCCAGCCAAAGAGTCCTCATGATAAAGGAGCCGCACAAGGCAGAGATCAAAACCACGACCCCGGGGAATAATCCCATGCGTTCCGCCGTAACTAGTACGGCTTCATCAGGGAAGTGAAGGACAAATGTCCCAGAACGATCTTAAATACCTGGATGATGAAGAGACATCCAACACGTGTGGAGCAGGAAGCCAGAAATACCAAAAGATACATCGGAAAATATTTTCCGATGTATCTTTTGAAATGCTTAATAAAATTGTTTGGATATTCTCCCCCTTTATTCTCCTTTTGTGGTTTTGGTATATATGTGGACACGTATGATGTATGGTTATGCTTGTTCCCCTATGTGTGTTTTCCCCCTGTGTTGTACAGAATATACATCTCCCGGGAGGCAGGTTTTTCATTATGGGTACTGCGCATGCGCATTTTTGTTCTACATTATGTTTGTGGATGCGCTCCATATGCGTTCCACTGCACGCATGCGCACTTACTCTGGTGTGTCAGAGACGTCTGCACACTGCTGTTTCCTGCTCGCCCGATCCATTGGTATTTCTGGCTTCCTGCTCCTGCTTCCTGCTGAGCAGGTTTGGTCTGTTTCATATGGGATTTCAGTAATTTTTCCATGGATTTCTCATTAGAAGGGTCTTTTTTTTGACTATAGGTATTGTTCAGACCCTGTATCTAGGGCCCTCTTATTATGGTCATTATATATGTACAGCTATTTTGATCCCAGCTCATACGGATTGTTTGTTATTTCACATTTATGTGCATATCATTATCCATGTTTGCAGGCAGATATCTAATCATTACCCATGATTTTTAGATGTTTTTATTTCACTCTGTGGTTACATATCAATAAAAATTATTTGTTATTTTCATATTACATTTGGATGAGTGTGCGTTACTTTTGGTAGTTCTTTTTCTGTCTTGTCTTCAATATATTTTGCTACCATTCGCACCTTCCAGTACTATATTTATATTATTTAGTGCGCCCATATATTTTTGTTCAGTGCCTCGTTTTCTCCACACATACCACTTAGAATTATCACCAAAACGTTCTATCTTCATCGCATCAGACCAGAGAATGTTATTTTTCATGGTCCTGGGAGTCCTTAATGTGTTTTTTTTTTTTTTTTAGCAAACTCTATGCAGGCTTTTATATGTCTTGCACTAAGGAGAGGCTACTGTTGGTTCACTCTGCCATAAAGGCCCAACTGGTGGAGGGCTGTAGTGATAGTTGACTTGTGTGGAACTTTCTCCCATCTCCATACTGCATCTGTGGAGCTCAGCCACAGTGATCTTGGAGTTCTTCTTTACCTTTCTCACCAAGACTCTTCTCCCATGATTGCTCAGATTGGCTGGATGGCTAAGTCTAGTAAAACTTCTGAAGGTCCCAAACTTCTTCCATTTAAGGATTATGGAGGCCACTGTGCTCTTAGAAACCTTGAGTAATGCAGAAATTCTTTTGTATCCATGGCCAGATGTGTGTCTTGACACAATTCTGTCTCTGAGCTCCTTGGCCAGTTCCTTTGACCACACGATTCTCATTTGGTCTGACATGCACTGTGAGCTGTGAGGTCTTATATAGACAGGAGTGTGCCTTTACAAATCAAGTCCTATCAGGTTAATTAAACACAGATGGACTCCAATGAAGGAGTAGAACCATCTCAAGGAGGATCACGCTGAAATAGACAGCATGTGACGTAAATATGAGGGTCTGAGCAAAGAGTCTGAATACTTATGACCATGTGATATTTCAGTTTTTCTTTTTTTAATAAATTTGCAAAAATTTCTACATTTCTGGTTTTTATCAGTCAAGATGGGGTGCAGAGTGCACATTAATTAGAAAAAAATGAACTTTTTTTGCATTCACCAAATGGCTGCATTGAAACAAAGAGTGAAACATTTAAAAGGGTCTGACTACTTTCCGAACCCACTGTACATATCAGCAGTTTGTCTGGTGGAGTACGAATTTAGACTATGCAAGAACACATTGCCCACAGTGAAGCATGGTGGTGACTCTGTGATGCTCTCTCTGGGGCCACTTTGCTTCTTCACCTAGGAACCTGTAGCATGTGGAGGGCAACAAGGATTCAATTAAGAATCTGGAAATCCTCAAAAAATCATGCCTTTTGTAAAGAAGCTGAAGACTGAACATCATTGGACTGAGCTAAGCTTGGTTTTAGAAGTCCTGGAATATTCTGGAGTGGTAGTCAAGTCGCTTGACATGAACCACATAAAAAAAATTTGTGTGGGATTTGTAGAAAGCGGTTGACACATTAATTTTACAGTGGGGAAAAAAGTATTTAGTCAGCCACCAATTGTGCAAGTTCTCCCACTTAAAAAGATGAGAGTGGCCTGTAATTAACATCATAGGTTGACCACAACTGTGAGAGTCAAAATGAGCTAACAAATCCAGAAAATTATCTTGTCTGATTTGGCAAGATTTATTTTGCAAATTGTGGTGGAAAGTAAGTATTTGATCATAACAAAAGTTCATCTCAATATTTTGTTATATATCCATTGTTGGCAATCACAGAGGTCAAAAGTTTTATGCAAGTCTTCATTAGGTTGGCACACATGTTGGTGGTATGTTGACCCATTCCTCCATGCAGATCTCCTCTAGAGCAGTGATGTTTTGGCCTGTTTTTTTATCTCCTCTCTCTCTCTCTCCTCTCTCTCTCTCTCTCTCTCTCTCTCTCTCTCTCTCCTCTCTCCTCTTCCTCTCTCTCTCTCTCTCTCTCTCTCTCTCTCTCTCTCTCTCTCCTCTCTCTCTCTCTCTCTCTCTCTCTCTCTCTCTCTCTCTCTCTCCCCTCTCTCTCTCTCTCTCTCTCTCTCTCTCTCTCTCCTCTCTCTCATCCTTCTCATCTCAAAACTCATATCTCCATTCATCTTTCATATACACGGTCCCTTTGCAGAGAAACAGCCCCAAAGCATGCTGTTGTCACCTACAAGCTTCACAGTAGCTAAGGTGTTCTTTGGATGCAACTCAGCATTCTGTCTCCTCCAAACACGACGAGTTTTGTTTCTACCAAACAGTTCTACTTTGGTTTCATCAGACCATATGACATTCTCCCAATACTCTTGTGGATAATCCAAATGTTCTCTAGCAAACTTCAAAGGGGCCCGGACATGTACTGGCTTAAGTAGGGGTGACGCGTCTGGCACTGCAGGATCTGAGTCCCTGGCGGCGTAGTGTGTTACTGATGGTAGCCTTTGTTTACGGTGGTCGCAGCTCTATGCAGGTCATTCACTAAGTCCCCCAGTGTGGTTCTGGGATTTTTGCTCACCATTCTTGTGATCATTTTGACCCCACAAGGTGAAATCTTGCATGGAGCCCCAGATCAAGGGAGATTATCAGTGGTCTTGTATGTCTTCCATTTTCTTATTATTGCTCCCACAGTTGATTTCATCACACCAAGCTGCTTGCCTATTGCAGATTCAGTCTTCCCAAACTGGTGCAGGCTACAATATTGTTTCTGGTGTCCTTCGACAGCTCTTTGGTCTTCACCATAGTGGAATTTGGAGTGTGACTGCGGTTGTGGACAGGTGTCTTTTATACTGATAACAAGTTCAAACAGGTGCCATTACTACAGGTAATGATTGGAGGACAGAGAAGCCTCTTAACCCCTTTCTGACATTAGACATAGTATCCCATCCATGGGACCTGGGCCTGTATGGCCATGGACAGCATAGTACGTCACATGCGATAGGACGTGCTCACGGGATGACACCCGGCACTAAGTGCCAGGAGCAGTCACAGACCGCTCCCGTCACTTTAACCCCGGGCACACTGCGATCAAACATGATCAAAGCGTTCCGGTGGCATAGGGAAACATCGGGTAGGGAAGTGCTCCCTACGTGCTTACCTGAGACCCTCAGAACGCGATGTGATCACGTTATGATCACGTTGGTCCGAGGGCCTCCTCCGGAGTTCTGCAGGGAGGTGGCTTGTTAGTGCCTGCTGAGAGCAGAAACCGGCAAGCCTCCTGCACTGCCTGTCAGATCGGTGATATAATACAGTGCTCTGCAAAGTGTCAGATCAGCGATCTGACATTATATAGTAATGTCCCACCCTGGGACAATGTAAAAAAAAAAAAAATTATACTGTGTAAAAATAAATAAAAAAATAAATCCCCAAATTAAAAAAAATAAAAATATTTCCCCAATAAACACATTATTATGTAAATAAAAAAACAATAAAAGTACACAAATTTATTATCACCGTATCCGTAACGACCCGCCCTATAAAACTGTCCAACTAGTTAACGCCTTTAGTGATCCCCTTAAAAAAACAGGGCAAAAAAACAATGCTTTATCATCATACCGCCGAACAAAAAATGGAATAACACGCGATCAAAAAGACGGATATGAATAAACATGGTACCGCTGAAAAGGTCATCTTGTCCCCCAAAAAACGAGTCGCCGTACAGTGTCATCAGCGAAAAAATAAAGTTATAGCTCTCAGAATAGAGCGATGCAAAAATAATTATTTTTTATCTAAAATAGTTTTTATTGTATAAAAGAGCCAAAACATAAAAAAAATTATATAAATGAGGTATCACTGAAATCATACTGACCTGACGAACAAAACTTTTTTTTTTACCACAAGCAGAATGGTATGGTATAAACGACCCCTCCCCCCAAAAGAAATTCATGAATTGCTGGTTTTTGTTCATTCTGCCTCCCAAAAATCGGAATAAAAAGCGATCAAAAAATTGCATGTGCCCGAAAAGGGTACCAATAAAAACGTCAACTCGTCCCGCAAAAAACAAGACCTCACATGACTCTGTGGGCCAAAATATGGAAAATTATAGCTCTCAAAATGTGGTGATGCAAAAAGACGGATTTTGGTAAGAACTTACCTGTAAAATCCTTTTCAGCGAAGAAGGAAGGGAGACACACTAGACATTACTAGTGGGTAGGCGGAGCCCAGACGAGATAGACACCTCAGATTAAAAAGAGTGTTGACCGGCCCCTCCAGCTCGGGCTCCTCCTACTCAGCTCTCCAGTTGTACCAAGCTTAAGGAAGAGCAATATCACCAGCGGAGCAACATAACCCCTTCTGAAGGACTTCAGAAAATAAAACACAAAAATACAGGTTATGCATGCATGTAGGCAAAAATCACACAGTTCCAGATACTACTCACTGGACCTGACCACTGCGATGAGCTGGCGATGCTGGAACAGAGCCTTAGTGTGTCGACCTCAGCCCAGATAATCGCTATTAGAGAAGGGTCACGCCGCATCTGAAAAACAACAACACACTTCTGCCATGGGAGGGATGTGTGTCTCCCTTCCTTCTTCGCTGAAAAGGATTTTACAGGTAAGTTCTTACCAAAATCCGTCTTTCAGCTGCAGATGAAGGAAGGGAGACACACTAGACATTACCAGTGGGACGTCCCAAAGCAGTCCAAAAACTAGGGTGGGAAAAAAATCAAAAAAGGCAGAATCCCAACAACCTAGATAAATGCGCAACAGGCGCCAAATACAAGTTAACTAGAACTTTAAACTACGGCCGCCTGCAGGACCCTACGTCCTAAGGCAGCATCAACAGAAACACTGACGTCCACCTTATAAAACCTTATAAACGTGTGGACAGAAAGCCAGGTCGCCGCTCGGCAGAGCTGAGCTGCCGAGGCCCCTTGATAAAAGCCCACGAGGAAGCCACAGCCCTCGTGGAGTGAGCTCGAATCTTAATCGGGCAAGGTTCGCTTTTAAGTCGGTAAGCCTCCAAAAAGGCCGACCGAATCCAACGTGCTATAGAGTCCTTGGAAGCTCGTTTACCACGCCAACGACCTGCTGGAATCACAAACAGAGAGTTTGACTTCCGAAAACCTTGAGTAACAGTCAAAAAGAACTTCAAAGCCCGCACCAAATCCAATGCGTGCAAGGCCCGTTCCTTCGCATTCCTTGGCCTCGGACAAAGAGAGGGCAACACAATATCCTGGTTAACATGAGATTGCGACACCACCTTAGGTAAGAAGTCACTCCGTGTGCGTAGCACTACACGATCCGGGTGAAAACTCCAGGAAGGGAGGCGAGCTAGAAAGAGCCGCCAACTCAGGAACCCTTCTCAAAGAGGTGACCGCCACTAGGAAGGCAACCTTCCAAGAGAGCAAAGAAAAACTAACAAAGTCCATAAGCTCAAAAGGCCCATGTTGAAGAGCCTCCAAAACAAGGTTGAGACGCCAAGGAGACACAGGCGCCTTCCGCGGTGGAAACTGGCGGGTTACTCCGCGAAAAAAGAAACGCACGTCCCTACGCGAGGCGATAGCCTTTCGGAACAGCAAGGACAGAGCAGAAACCTGACCCCTCAGGGTGCTCACTGCCAAACCCTTGTCCAGCCCGAATTGCAGGAAGTCAACAACTTGGGAATGGAAAAAAAAAAAATCCTCGGATTCTTGAAGAACCCGAACACCACGAAAAGAAGGCTTCCCAAGTCTTGTGGTAAATTCTATGTAGTAGCCGGACCTCTGGCCGCTCGCAAATTGGCAATGACTTCGGCTGAAAAACCACGACGAGTCAATATTTCGGTCTCAAGAGCCACGCCGTCAACGCAGAGACTTCAGGTCCGGATGACGAACGGGCCCTTGGGTTAACAGATCCGGGCGAGAGGAAGTGGAAATGACAGTGCCGCCAGGAGTGACACCAGTGTCGAGAACCACGTTCTCCTTGGCCAATCTGGGGCTATCACTATAGCCGAGATTCTCTCTAGTCTGATCCGACGGAGTACCAGAGGTAGCAAAGAAATCGGCAGGAACACATAGATTAGTGTGAATCAGTCCAACGGAGCCACTAGAGCATCCACCGCTACAGCCTTCGGATCCTTGTACCTGGACATGAATGTCAGTAACTTGGCATTGAACCTGGATGCCATCAGATCCACTTGGGGAGTTCCCCAACGGGAGCACAGCAGTGCAAAAATTTCCGGATGAAGACTCCATTCTCCGGGATCCAACTTCTCGCGACTTAGAAAGTCCGATCGTGATATTCTGAACTCCTGGCATGTGGATCGCAGAGATGGCTGGAACTCTGGTCTCTGCCCATATCAGGATCCGAGATACCTCCACCATGAGTCTGGAACTCCTTGTCCCGCCTTGGTGATTGATATATGCGACCGCCGTCGCATTGTCTGTCTGCATTCGGACGGCAGACCGCTTAAAGGGACCGTCCAGTGTTGGAGGCAAAAGAAAAATCGCCCTCAATTCGAGTATGTTGATCGGCAAGACAGACTCTTCCGACGACCATACTCCCTGAGTCCAGAGATCGTTCCAGACACCCCCCCAGCCTGTCAGGCTGGCATCGGAGGTTATGACCGACCACTTCGGAGGAAGGAAAAACTTCCCCAAGGATAACTCTTTCGGACGTATCCACCATCTTAGAGACTCTCGTACTTTGTGGGAGATGATAACACTGCAATCCAGTGAGGTCTGCGACCGATCCCAGCGGTTCAGAATGAACTTTTGGAGAGCCCTGGAATGAAATTGGGCAAACGGAAGTACCTCCATTGAAGCCACCATCAACCCCAGAAGACGCATACATCTTCGAAGGGACATTGCTGCTGAAGGCTTCATCACCCGTGCATGTCGAAAGAGACATGCTTGCTTGTCTGGAGGCAGGGACACCACTGCTCGTACCGTGTCAAAATGCATCCCCAAAAACAGAATTGATTGTGACGGTTCCAGAGACGACTTCTCCCAATTGAACAGCCACCCGAAGTCCTCCAGAAGCTGAAGGGATAGATTGCGAGCCGTCACCGCCTCCTCCTTTGAGGACGCCACAATCCAAAGGTCGTCCAGGTAGGGAAGAATCGTGACCCCCTGTCTTCGTAGTATTGCCCTGAGAGGCGCCAGAATTTTTGTAAAAACTCTGGGCGCTGAGGCCAAACTGAATGGCAGAGCCACAAACTGGTAATGGTCCTGACCTATGGCAAAACGAAGATAACGTTGGTGAGCCCTTCCGATTGGAACGTGCAAATGAGTGTCTGCGAATGTCGATTGACACCAAAAAGTCGTTCTGCGACAAGGCTGCCATAACGGAGCGAAGCGACTCCATGCGAAATTTTTGGGTGTGGACATGCCGATTCAATCTTTTGAAATCCAGGATGGGGCGAGATTTGTCCTCCTTTTTGGGGACCACAAAGAGGTTGGGATAAAACCCTCTTCCCCTGTCCTCTGGTGGGAACGGTACCATCACACCCTTCTGCAGAAAAGAGTCGACTTCTCGCAGCAGAGCGGCACATAGCTCGGGCTCTGACGGAAAGCGAGATTGGTAAAAAACTGTCCGGGGGTCGAGAAGAAAACTCTATGAAGTGGCCTGCCGACACACCCCGCGTCACCCAGGTGTCCGGAACGCGGGAAACCCAAGTCAATTTGAATAGAAGCAGGCGACCCCCCACTCGAGAGCCCTCGAGTGGAAACCTGGCGTCAATCTGTTTTAGCGGTTTTTTTTTTGTCAGATTCCCGCTTGTCTTGACGGAAACAGGGAGAGCGAGATTTCTGAGAGGTCTTTTTTTTTTTTTTTTTTGAAAAAGAGGGACGACCCGATCCCCAAGAGGGCTGACCGAAACGTCCCCATGGACCGAAAGGATTGCCGACACTACCGGCACTAGTCCTGCCAGACGCAGAAGTCACAGCTCTGCGCTGCGGTAAAACCGTTTCCTTTGCCTTTGCGATCAGCTCCGTGCGGTCAGGCTCAAATAACTGACCACCTTGTAAGTTAAAGATAGCAAACCCTGCTTGGAAACCGCGTCCCCGGTCCACTGTCTAAGCCACAGTGCTCTTCTGACTGTGACCGCCGAGGATTGCGCCCTGGATAGCAGTGACGCAGTAACCTCCACAACTTGAAAAGCCCATCTACTTCGATAGAGGGGATCCATCTTGCCACGCCGTCCATAGACGGCCCAACCGGCTCAGGGAAGCTTTACAAGCACATATGGACTCTAGTACTGAATCCATGACCCGCGGCCTCGTAGATGGATTTTGCTGCCATCTACGTTTTTCTGTCCAGCGGATCCTGCAGACTCGCCTTCCCTTTAACGGGAAGATTTTGCTAAGCCGGGATAAAGGGACATTCACTTCAGGATAAGGAATTCAATTATCAATCAATCAACTCTGTAGAACACGGATACAGTGTCTCAAATATCTGGACACAGGCGCTCCTTCTCCACTGTCCCATTAAGCTCATCCAGTGATGGTAAAACTGATCGCGACTGAAAACATCCGGGCCGACTTACCAGGACGTCCAGATACCTCCTCCGGTAACTGTAACGCCTCCAATAAAAACCTCTTAACGGCCCAAAAGAGAGGCGAGTGTCCCTTTGCCGATCCTCCTCTTATGCGGGAAGGAAGGCACCGGCTTGTGTCGCTTCCTTGAGAGGATCTAGCTGACACTCAATAATCTAGAAAGACAGACAGGCCATCCATAAAAACTAGCGAGGGCCTCCATTTTGACACCCTGGAACCTCCGACCGCTGCGCTTGACGCCGTCGAGGTCTGCGTGTCAGATATGCGAGACTGATCCTGTAGCAGATCTGGGAGACGGTCTCTGACCTTGCACAGTATACGGCAGGTTAAAGTGCGTTTCTTTAAAGAAAAAAAGAACGCTGAAGGGTTAAAGCTCTTAAAGAGAGAGCTACCCCAGCTGTCCCTCATTAAGAGTTAACCGCCTAAGAAAGGGTTAAAGTCGCAGACTCCCCACACCTTGATAAAGAAAAGGGTGTGCGAGCCCCCAGTGCCTCTATAAGGCAGCAGCTGCAGGACAGCTATGCCACACTAAAGAAAATTCAACAAGATCGCTAAAAAAAAAATTGCGCTGTTTTGTAGATCGCAATGAACGCCAAAGTCATTAAGGGGATCGCTAACCGCTTATGCGCTGTCAATGAGATCGCCCAGATTGGCAGCTACTAGCGACCTTAAAAATGATCACACAAACGATCGCATAATATGCACCGTTCTCGGGATCGTTTGGAAAAAATAGTGGCAATAATAATATCGCAGGCTCCCACAACCTTTTTATGAAAATGGTGTGCGAGCCCCCTGTGATAACAGCTGCAGGCAGCGCAGTCTGCCACCCATTTGTGCCTCAGAAAGGCGCCCGCGCTGTGGGGGTGAGGGGGTTAAACTTCTGCCCTGCGGGTAGAAGCTACTCACCCAGCTGGTCGCGGTGCAGCGCTTGCCGGGAGGGGAGGGGAGCGATGTCCGGGGAGCCTTCAGCCTGCTTATAATGGCCGCCGCGCTGTGTCTCCGTGTGCTTCATGAGAGAAGCCGGAAATGGAGACTGCCGTAAAGCGCGCGCTCAGAGCGGCGCGAAATTCAAATAAAAAAGCGCGCACTCCTCTCTCCCGTTCTCTATGTCCTGCAGGCATCCACCTGCGGACAAAAAAAACACAGTCACCGGCATGTATATTGTAACAGCGACTGCCGCAGCAGTCGCTGAAAACACTCAAACACATATTAAATGTGGAGTACTCACCAGCCGAAAGCGCCACAGGGACCCCCAGGGGTTTCTGGCGCGTGCCCATGCTTCCCCCCTGCGGGATCGCAGTGACCCCTGCAGCGCGGTTTGCGTCCCCGCCAGGGAAGCCATCCTCATCCCCCGGGCCTGCAGGGTTCTGCAGGGACCACCATATAGGGTAATACAGATCCGCCAAGGGAGAGGTTGGGGTCCAGCAGCGCTGAGACCCCTGAGACCTCTAGACCACATTTGGTGAGTACAAGTCTCTTGTCCGATAAAAAATAATAAAATCTTCTGAGGAGCTGCTTCCAGCAGCGACTATCTTCTCTGACCTCAAATTGAAAACTGGAGAGCTGAGTAGGAGGAGCCCGAGCTGGAGGGGCCGGTCAACACTCTTTTTAATCTGAGGTGTCTATCTCGTCTGGGCTCCGCCTACCCACTAGTAATGTCTAGTGTGTCTCCCTTCCTTCATCTGCAGCTGAAACTATTTTTTGCAATAAAAAGAGTCTTTTAGTGTGTGACAGCTGCCAAACATAAAAACCCGCTATAAATAATAAATCACCCCCGCCCTTTATCACCCCCTTAGTTAGGGAAAAATAGTAAATTAAAAAAAAATTCTTTATTTCCATTTTCCCATTAGGGTTAGGGTTGGGGTTAAAGGTAGGGTTAGTGTTGGGGCTAAAGGTAGGGTTAGGGCTAAAGTTAGGATTAGGGTTGGGGCTTAAGTTATTATCAGGGTTGGGGTTAAATTTAGGGTTAGGGTTGGGGATAAAGTTACAGTTAGGGTTGGGGCTAAAGTTTGGATTAGGGTTAGATATGGGATTAGGGTTGGGATTAGAGTTAGGGTTGGGATTAGAGTTAGGTTTAAGGTTAGGGTTGGGATTAGGGTTAGGGGGTGTGTTGGTGTTAGGGTTGGAGTTAGAATTGGGGGGTTTCCACTGTTTAGGCACATCAGGGACTCTCCAAACGCGTCACGGGGTCCGATCTCAATTCCAGCCAATTTTGGTTTGATAAAGTCAAACGGTGCTGTTTCCCTTCCGAGCCTCGCCGTGCGCCCAAACAGTGGTTTTCCCCAACATATGGGGTATCAGCGTACTCAGGAGAAATTGCCCAACAACTTTATCTGTCAATGTTAGGGCTGGCGGAACGCACCAAATAAATATAAATAATAGGTGTGTTCGCAGCCCGGGGTCCACCGTGCAGGCAGAGCCTGCTGCTAGTAAGATGACGGTATAAGCGAACTCTGTTACTTCACAGAGTCACAAACATAGATGCTGTGGCACTATATGGCGGTATAAGCGAACTCTGTTACACCACAGAGTCGCTGAGGTAGAGACGCAGAGATAGAGACTGTGTCCTGTTAACACCACAGGGGTACACAGATAACTGCTGTGCGGATAGCAGTCCGTGGTCATGCAGTCAGCAATGCAAACAAGCAACTCCTCACCAGAGTAGCCGGTATTCTAGAGGCTATTTCAGCCAAGCCCTGAACACGTGCATACAAATCTCCTCACCGGAGGTGCCGGTATTCTAGGGGCTTATTTCAGCCGAGCCCTAACCACATGCGTGCATGATCACACTGGCGCAAAGCACATAACACAATTGATACTAGCGCACGGCAGAGTGGTCATGTGCACCTTTTATAGCAGCAGCTACAGGACCTTCCAGAAAAGGACCAATGAGAAACTGTTCCAGAACACAAGCAGTTTCAGGATCTTTCTGGCGGACCAAAGGGAGTCGCTGCTGTAACCGAGCATGTGACCCCTGATCTCCAATGGGAGATCTTGCCCTGGGCATGCTCAGATGGAGAAACGCAGGACTTAATCCCAAAGACGTCTGGTCCCCGCTGACCAGTACTGGCTACAATAGCAGAACCTGGAGAGGCAGCAGCAATCCTCTGCACAGTGTTAGCCTGGGCGAGACGCTGGGACCGACGACTCTGCTGAGCAGAGTCCACTGCGGCCGGAGACGGATGGGAGACCGCAGCAGGGATGGTTCGAGACTCCCCTTGTGCAGAAGCGGGAACTCGACCCCTAACAGTCAATTTTCTTGTACCCTTGTGAAAATAAAAAATTTTTTGTAAAAGAACGTTTTTGTGACTAAAAAGTTAAATGTTCATTTTTTCCTTCCACATTCCAAAAATTCCTGTGAAGCACCTGAAGGGATAATAAACTTCTTGAAATCTGGTTCTGAGTACCTTGAGGGGTGCAGTTTTTAGAATGGTGTCACTTTTGGGTATTTTCTGCCATATAGATCCCTCAAAATGATTTCATATGTGAGGTGGTCCCTAAAAAAAATGATTTTGTAAATTTTGTTGTAAAAATGAGAAATCGTTGGTCAACTTTGAACCCTTAACCTTATCCTAACGAAAAAAATTTTGCTTCCAAAATTGTGCCGATGTAAAGTAGACATGTGGGAAATGTTATTTATTAACTATTTTGTGACATATTTCTCTGTTCTAAGGGCATAAAAATTCAAATTTTGAAAATTGCTAAATTTTCACGTTTCCGTTTTTTTCATAAACGCAAGTTATATCAAAGACATTTTACCACTATCATAAAGTACAATATGTCACAAGAAAACAGTCTTAGAATTGCCAAGATCCGTTGAAGTGTTCCAGAGTTATAATCTCATAAAGGGACAGTGGTCAGAATTGTAAAAATTGGTCCGGTCATTAACGTGCAAACCATCGGGGGTTAAAGGGGTTAAAGAAGAAGTTACAGGTCAAAGCAAGAAATCTTTCGTGTTTTTTGGTGACAAAATACTTATTTTCCACCATAATTTGCAAAATAAATCTTGCCAACTCAGACAAGGTGATTTTCTGGATTTTTTTTCTCATTTTGACTCTCATAATTGTGGTCTACCTACGATGTCAATTACAGGCCTCTCTCATCTTTTTAAGTGGGAGAACTTGCACAATTGGTGGCTGACTACATACTTTTTTTCCCCACTCTATAAGAATATTACTGAATGAGAGGCCATAGCCCATGAGCAGCAGGTCCTACTAAACCATAAACAGTAAAAACAGACACCCAAGTGCAAAAGAAACAGGGGGAAAGGAAGAAACTTCAACCCAGGCAGTAGAGGTACCAATGTAAAAGATTTTATTGTCAATACAAATATATAGAAATAGCACAAGCATCAAATACAAGATTAAAAAGGGAGCATGAACACCACCAAAATAATATCCAATGCCCAGGTATTTTTTCAAAAGAATAAAAACAGGTAAGTATACAGAGGGCGCAAATTATAATATTAATAATAATACACTGAGGTATAAAGAAAATATATATGTGCAACTATAAAAATAATACAAAATAATGAAACAATATATATATATATATATATATATATATATATGTGCAGGAAACAACAATTATAAACATGCAATTATAATACCAACATAAATGCTGAAAAAAACTATGTTGCCCAATACACACACTATGTAAATCCCAATGTAACGTGACTACAAAGCTAAATACACCTGATGCGACTATATGAAAAAATATAGTGCCAAAAAGAAGGGACAATAAACACAGATAAAGTGGAAGCCAATGTATGCTTGTGTTAAATAGTCCCAATGACAACCAGGTGCGACCAAATTGAAAATATATTACCTGAAAAAACCGGGGGAGGAAAATAAAGGTGGTGGTAATGCTGCCTAGAACGCGCCCCGACGCGCGTTTCGGAAAGTCTTCCTTCGTCAGGGGGATATGTATTAGTGAAATGACGGACTATAAATAGGGAGCCACCATGGTGGCTTCCACTTTATCTGTGTTTATTGTCCCTTCTTTTTTGGCACTATATTTTTTCATATAGTCGCATCAGGTGTATTTAGCTTTGTAGTCACGTTACATTGGGATTTACATAGTGTGTGTATTGGGCAACATAGTTTTTTTCAGCATTTATGTTGGTATTATAATTGCATGTTTATAATTGTTGTTTCCTGCACATATATATATTGTTTCATTATTTTGTATTATTTTTATAGTTGCACATATATATTTTCTTTATACCTCAGTGTATTATTATTAATATTATAATTTGCGCACTCTGTATACTTACCTGTTTTTATTCTTTTGAAAAAATACCTGGGCATTGGATATTATTTTGGTGGTGTTCATGCTCCCTTTTTAATCTTGTATTTGATGCTTGTGCTATTTCTATATATTTGTATTGACAATAAAATCTTTTACATTGGTACCTCTACTGCCTGGGTTGAAGTTTCTTCCTTTCCCCCTGTTTCTTTTGCACTTGGGTGTCTGTTTATACTTTAGGTTGGTTTAGCCATCCACACCATGAAGTGAGTTCAAGTTTTTAGGTGTAAATAATTTTTCAGAATAATTTCATTTATAATAATTTTTTATTATTCTTATATGCTTTTACACCGTTGCATCTCATTTCTGTTGAGTAAACCATAAACAGGTTGAATAATTCTGAGACTGAAGTAGTCATTATAAGTGAATTATATTGGAGTTTGGAGAAACCACTTGCTATATTAGTTGTGCTTAAATTGTTCTTGCGAGCTTAGTTAATTGGAAATGGCAAAAAGTTTGCAAATATATAAAAAACTTTTTGACAGTGAGGATGATCAATGAGTGGAACAGGCTGCCATGAGAGTTGGCGAGTTCTCCTTAAATAGAAGTCTTCAAACAAAGTGCAACAGACATCTGTCTGAGATAATTTAGTGAATCCTGCATTGAGCAGGGGGTTGAACATGTTGACCCTGGAAGGTCCCTACCAACGCTAACATTCTATGTTTCTAAATGTTGCTAATAATGTTAAACTGCAATGGAGAATAATTTTGATTGCAACTATACTTGTTTTATGTTTAATCATAAGATCAACTTAACCCTTCACGACATATGATGCATGTTTACATCATGGTCGGGACAGGGTTCCAGCACGATCGCCGCTGGGAGCTTGGCGTAAATTATAGCCTAGTTCCGGTTTTTACGGCCAGGACTGGTGCCCGTTCTACCACAAGGGTCATTCAACTCCCTAAAGAGAGAGGGAGGGGCAATTGGCAAGCCTGATTAGACCATGACAGTAGCAATGCACAAGATAAATGTGATCCCAATTGTTATGCAAAATCTTCACAATAAGAGCTTCAACTTAATCCACAAAATGGAAATATAGAGGGCTTCCACATTACTGGTAGCACAAATGCTCTAGGAAAAGCGCAATAGCTCTTCGACCCCTAAAAGAAATCTTCAAATTATGAGCTTTCAAATCCAAATTCCTTCTGAGCCCCATAGTGTGACTAAACCACATTTAGCTTCCACATGTTTGGCATTTCTGTAGCAATGAGAACCCCGTAGTTTAAGGGATCATGTCTCCAGAAGCACCAGCTGGGCATAGTTTCCAAATTGAGAACACTTGTGGGGGTTTCAGCTGTGTTGGTAGATCAAGGGCTCTGCAAATGCGATATGGAGTCCACTATCTATTCCAACCAATTTTGAACACCAAAAGTAAAATGGTGCTCCATCCCATCCCAGCCATGCCATGTGCCCAAATAGTAGTGTTCCACTACATAAGTGGTATCAATGTACTCAAGAGAAAATGGACCATAAAATTATACAATTTCTCCTGTTACCCTTATGAAAATGAAAAATTTTGGGTAAAAACTACTATTTTTGAAAGAAAAATGTATTTGGTAATGTTCAGGGCTCAAACGTCATTTTGTGAAGCACCTGTGGGTTGAAGGTGCTCACTAACCCTCTAGATAAGTTACTTAAGGGGTTTAGTTTTCAAAATATGATCACTTGTAGGGGCTTCCACTGTTTAGGCACATCAGGGGCTCTGCAAACACGACATGTCCACTATCGATTCCAGCCAATTTTGTGTTCCAAAACTCAAATGGTGGTCTTAGTCTTCCAAGCCCTGCCGAGCACCTAACTCATGTGAAAATGCACAACTTGGGGCTAAATCAACATTTTTATGGGAAAAAGTAAAATTTTCATTTTTTCCTTCCAAATTGCCTTACTTCCTGTGAAGCACCTAAAGGGTTAATAAACTTCTTCAATGTGGTTTTGAGGACGATGAGGAGTGCAATTTTAGAATTTGGGCACATTTAGGTATTTTCTGTCAAATAGGCCCCTCAAAGTCACTTCAAATGTGATGTGGTCGCTAAAAAATGTTTTGTAAATTTGTTGAAAAAAATGAGTAAGGTTTCTCCTTGTGGAGAGTGACATACCAGCTCAGGCGTGTCGAGGTAAGGAGGCTTATTCGCCGTGCAATGCTCCTCTGGGAAATTTAACATGCAAATTGCCTCTTCAAAAAAGAGGACTTGTACTCTATAGCGCCACCTATTGGAAGTAGCGATCCTACAAGTCACAATCAACCCTTTAACGGTGTTTCGGACTATTGCACTGACGAGGACCAATAGTCCGAAACACCGTGTCTGCAAATGGAGATACTGATTTGGCTTTTATCCTAAGTCATATTACAAGACTCGTTAAAGGGTTCATTGTGACTTGTACTTCTACTTCCAATAGGTGGCGCTATAGAGTACAAGTCCTCTTTTTTGAAGAGGCAATTTGCATATTGAAAAAATGAGAAATTGCTGGTCAACTTTTAATCCTTATAACTTCCTAATAAGAAAAAATGTTTTCAAAAATTGTGATGATGTAAAGCAAACATGTGGGAAATGTTATTTATTAACTATTTTGTGTGACATAACTCTCTAGTTTAAGGACATAAGAATGAAGTTTGAAAATTGCACATTTTTTCACAAATAAATGCAAGTCATATCGAAAAAATTTTACTACTAATGTGAAGTACGGTATCTTACAAAAAAGCAAACTCAGAATCAGTGCTGAACCGTTGAAGTGTTCAAGATTTATTACCACATAAAATGACACTGGTCAGAATTGTAAAATTTGGCCTGGTCATGAAGGTGAAACAGGCTTGGGATGTGAAGGGGTTAAGGAAATAAAAATGTAAAGTTTGAAAATTGTGAAATTTTGGCCACAATTCTGATATTTTCACGAATAAAAGCAAAAAATATCAGACTAAATTTACCACTAAAATGAAGTACAATGCGTTACATAACAATCATCTCAGAATCACCACATAAAATCACCTGGTAAGAACTGTAACATTAGCCTTGTCAGGAAGGTGAACAAAGGCTCAGGAGTTAATTGTCTAAAGAGAACGCTTTACTTACAGAGAAGCCTGGCCAATAATTTCTACAAGAAGCATGTGTACACAATGCTATACCTACTGCCACTGTTACGAAAACAGAGTTCAAGGTCGAAATATTGAATAAGCAAGAGTTCTAGACACTATACAGTTAGGTTCTGAAATATTTCTATGGTGATAGAATCTTCATGATTTGGACTCTGCATGCCACCATTCGGATTTAAAATTAAACAATTGAAATGCAATTGAAGTCTTGACATTCAGGTTTAATTAATGATGTTGGTCAAAAATATCCTGTGAAAAGTTTTAAATTGCAAGCATTTTTCTACAAAGCCTCCCTCATTTCAGGGGCTCAAAAGTAATTGGACAAATTACAGCGAACCTGTCAGCTGATACATGCTACCCAAAGCGTTGTCAGCATGTATCAGCCACTGGCTGTGTTATCTCAGCCACAGAGTTTCAGAGAATAGCATACTTTTAATCTCCACTGGGGACCGAGCCTCGCTATTGACTAGTCATACAGGCAAGTCCCTGACAGCTTCTATCCGCCAGGTGACAGAGACTGACAAGTCTCTGCCTGCTTGGGCGTATAGACAGAGAGGCATAGAGGCTTACCAGTTAGGCCTCTTTCACACTTCAGTCAAAATCCGTCAAAGCGTCAAAAAAACGGATGGTCGTCCGTTAGATCCGTCAAATGACGGATCCGTCATTATTTTGGCGTCCGTCTGTTTCTGAAAACGTCCACTGCAACGTTTTTTGTGTGCGTCGAAAAAGCGGACCATGACGGATCCGCCGCGTCCGCCGATTTGCATAATGGACGCCTATGGGTGGCGGATAAGTCTTGATCCGTTTTTGGGTGAATCCGCCAGCGGAACCATTCTTATGTGCAAAAAATGGCAAAATCCATTCTGGAGCTCTCTCTCCCCGTGCCAGACATGCGTACAATGCATTTCCCGGGTTGAAAAGTTGATGACGGATCCGTCTGAAAAGTGATCCGTTTGCATCCGTTTTTTCCATTTTACAACAGATCTGCTTTTTTTACCCTTTGACGGATTTTAACTGACGTCGTACGACTGAAGTGTGAAAGAGGCCTTACTGGTAGCAGGTGGGGAGAAGCCATCAGGACTCGCCTGTACGACTACTCAATAGCGAGGCTCTATCCCCAGTGGAGATTAAAAGTATGCTTTTCTCTGAAACATTGCAGCAATTCAGAGTGAAACATACATGACTGTGACCACACAGCGAGGAGCCGACACATGATGCCCACAGTTTGGGCAGTGTGTGTCAGCTGACAGGATCCCTTTAACATTTTGTAGAGAATCCTTTGCAGGCAATGACTGCCTGAAGTCTGGAAACCAAGAACGTCACCAAATACTGGGTTTCTTCCTTTGTGATGCTTTGCCAGACCTTTACTTTGTTAACTTGACTTGTTACTTGTTTGTGAGTCTTTCTGCCTTAATTTTATCTCAAGCATGTGAAATGCATGCATCGATGGGTTTGAGATCTGGTGACTGACTCAGCCATTGCAGAATATTCCGCTTCTTTACCTTAAAAAACTTCTGTGTTGCCAGTATGTTTTGGGTCATTGTCCATCTGTACTGTGAAGAGCAGTCCAACCAACCTTGCTGCATTTGTTTGAATCTGAGAAGAAGGTTTAGCCCTGTACACTTGAGAATTCATCTGGCAGCTTCTTTCTTCAGTCACATTATCAATAAACACTAGTGACCCAGTGTCATTGGAAGCCATGCATGCCCATTCCATCACTGCCTCCACCGTGTTTTACAGAGGATGTGGTGTGCTTTCAATCATGAGTTACTCAAACCCTTCTCCACACTTTCTTCATTCCATCATTCTGGTACAGATTGATTTTAGTTTCATCTGTCCAATAAACGCTCTAAGGCTGGAGTCAGAGGCCGTAAAACTCGTGCGATAATCGCATCGCACTGCACGTACTGGCCTGACACCTCTCCTGACCTGAGCAAGACAGCGTGATGGATTACTATGCAGAGGTCAAGCTCAGGTCAGGAGAGCCGACAGCCAGGACGAGTTTTACAATGCGATTCTCCCACGAGAAATACGGCAGTGTGTCTCTGCCCTAAGGCTAAGTTCACACTGGGCATTTTTGCAGTGTCTTTTTAATGCAAATTTTCAGCTGTGTTTTACAGTACCAGCAAAGTCTATGAGATTTCAAAAATTTCATGCACCCAGCTTGTTTTTTTGTCATCAGGATTTTGTGCTTAGCCTGTTTTTTTGTTTTTTTGCACATTGGATCTTGTCACTTCTTTCAGCATTTTTTGTGCGTTTCAGTGTTTTTCACCCACTGAAATTAATGGGTGGTGAAAAAAATGCTGAAAAAAGGCAGGTATCAGGTTTAATATATTAGAAATCCAAAATAATAATACAATTGGATACAGACTTAAATAGATCAATGAGAAATTTAGGAGAACAAAAAGTCAAAAAAGTATCTCATAAAAATAGTTTTATTAATATCATATGCTAAAAAAGTTTTTTTTACCAAAAATACAAATATATATTCATACATAATATATATAGATTTGGATGATATAATCCACCAAACAAAGTAACATGCAAGGATACCAGGGGCTCCTACTTAAAAACGCCACATAATGTGAATGAAATGCAAGCTAATAATGCCTCTGGACCTTAGTTGTAATTAACTTGCGCTCCATACACATGATGTAGCACCTTTTTGGAGCCCTCAGATTGATTACTATTATTAGCTTGCATTTCATTCACATTATGTGGCGTTTTTAAGTAGGAACCCCTGGTATCCATGCATGTTACTTTGTTTGGTGGATCATATCATCCAAATCTATATATATTATGTATGAATATGTATTTGTATTTTAGGTAAAAAAAACTTTTTAGCATATATTAAATAAAACTATTTTTATGAGATACTTTTTTGACTTTTTGTTCTCCTAAATTTCTCAGGTATCAGGTTTGGTGCCTTTTTTGTGCCAAAACCTGATTCTATAGAATAGGACTTTAAAAAAAAAAAAAACTTTATCAGCATGCACAAGAGTCAAATCTAGTATGTTACAACCTCAGCAAAAAAAGCACAAAATACACAGCAAAAAACGCGAGGAAAACATGCATTTTTTTTCTGCAGCTTCTTTCCTGCCAAGAGAACAGGTTTTGATGCAGAAAAAAAAAACCTGCTGAAAAAATGCCTAGTGTGAACTTACCCTTACAGAACTTGGCAGGTTTCTTTAGAAGTTTTGAGGAAAGTTTAATCTGGCCTTTCTAGTGCACTCTGTTTATTGGCAAAATGTACCAAACTGTTGCTTTGGCCACTCTTGACATTTCTGCTCTCTGATGGATTTCTTCTTTGTTTTTCAGCCTAATGAAGGTCTGTTTCACTTCCAATGAAGTTCCTTTGCCAGCATGCTGTGGGTCCATACATAGTAACCTCTTCGGAATGAAAATGCCACACTTGGAATGAGCTCCAGGCCTTTCACCTACTTAATTGATGATGAATTAAGAGGGGAAAAGCCCTTGCTGCTCATTAAAGAGCTTTGAGATAATTGTCCACCTACTTATTGCTCCCTGAAAAAGAGGCAATCACATATTAAAGATCTGAAATTCCTAAACCCTTACCAATTAGGACATGAATACCCTCAAATTAAAGCTGAGAGTCTGCCCTTTAAGTTCATATTGATTAGATAACCGTATCCTGAATATATTTCGATAAACGGCTAAAATGTCATAACTTGCATCACTGTTCAAATATTTCTGGACCTAACTGTATCTGATACAGTCATTTTTAAAGTAAATTTAAAAACAGAATTATTATTCAAAATTACACTGAGGCAACAGGGATGTCAACAGAAGCAGAGAAGTCATTTTTTGTTTTTCGTGAAGTAAATAACTGTCATTTTGCAACCGTTTACACTTACCCATCACTCACTTCTTTTATTATAGCGGATAAGGGCTTTTTCTAGAAGGAAAAAAACAAAGGCAATTGAAATGTTTTTTTCATCGTTCAATACTTTAGTTTATAGTATACTTTATGAGGTGAATGTTGGAAAGCAGCCTTTATCGCTTATCTCCAGCATCTCTGGAGCGTGAAAGCTTGCTAGAGCCATGTAAAAAAAAACAAAAAAGCAAGCAAAAATAGTAGAATTGCTTTTTATTTTTCCATTCAGCAATTAAAAAGTTACCAGATGTCAAATAATAAATTATATGTATCCTAAAATTAAACAAAAAAAATCCAATTAACACTAAAAAATATATATATTTTTTCAGAAAACTCAGCAAAAGTATTAAAACGTGAAAAACATTAAGTAAAAAAAAGTTTATTGTCATTGCAATCATGATGACCAACAAAAACAAGTCATCATGCAATTTTGTTACCAGAGAAGTAAAAAAAAAAAGTATGGTTCTTTAGGGGGTTAAGTATTGACGCAGATAAACAAATAAGGAAAACAACATAGAAGGTTGATTTCAGGATGGAGAAAACACAAGTGGAAGTGTTTTGTATATGGGATCTCTTATTAAAGTGGAAAGACATTTCCCAGTGTGTAAGTAAGTTATATTACAAAAGAAAGAGCAGAAAGCAGAGAGGTAAATGGTTTAAGTTTACACAATAGGCTAGCAATTATTTTGCACAAAAGAAACAGAAACTTGAGTACAGTTAGCCATCTGTCTTTTGTGTTCGTGTCAAATTTGGAGTTATTTTGAAAGCCGCTCTGTAAGCAGCAGTACTGAAAAACAAGGCGTCGTCCACATTAGGCTTGATAGATCTACATTGCAAGCATAAAATATAGATTTGCTTACACTCAATTCCATATAGTTTAAACCCATAATGCTGCCATAAAATGTCAGAGTATCAGAAGAAGCCATTAAGGGGTTGAATAAGTTCTTTTACTTTCAAAGAGGACCTGGCATTCTTATGCTCTATTACATACAACAGTGTGAGTGTAAACACCAGGGCTGTGGAATCGAGGTTGGCGTCAGAGTCCATTTTGGTGGAGTCAGAATAAAATGGACTGACTCCTAAAATATATAATACATTGAGTACAGTATTTAAATGCAGTATGTGCCAAATACTTTTTTCAGAAGAATTTGGTAAAGTTATGAAATGTCCTATAAATGTGTGTTCTATTTGTGATCTAAGTATCTCGGCTTTTAGTTTAGATGAATATGTGCTGCACTTTATGTACATGCCCAGTAGTATAGCTTCTCCTCTACATATCAGAGCAAAAAGGCACTAATAAGGAATGCCTGCAGCCCTGCACTCATCTCAAGAACTGCTAGCGTGAACAGAAACACAGGATTAAGGCAAGTACTTCTTAAAGGGAACCTGTCAGCAGGGTTGTGCATAGTAACCTAACACAGTGTCAGGTCGGCGCCGTTATACTGATTAAAATGATACCTTGATTGATGAAATCCTTCTTGTGGTTGTTTAATCTTTATTTGTAGTTTTCAGTTAATGATCTGCTCGTGCTCCGGGGTGGGGCCGTATGGGGGGGCTTCATGTGGTGCTCTCATTAGGTATTCATCAGCATGGATGCACCGTGATCGCATCCATATAGTGCATTTAATTATTCTTTTTGATGGTATCCATAAATTCCTAAATTTAGTTTGAAAATGGCCCCAGCCGTGCCTGTACAGTAGCATCTATCGACGATCCAATAATTGCTACTGCGCAGGAGGCGCCGTCAGCAAAAGCGCAGTGGCATCTATCGGCTCGCCAATAGATGCTGTGTCGGCGCGGCCGGAGCCATCTTGGATGAAGATTTTTCTCTCTGGCAAGATGGCACCGCCAGCACCTACGCAGTAGCAGCTATCGGATCGCCGATAGATGCTACTGCGCTTTCGCCGGCGGCGTCATCTTAAAAGAGGAAAATTTTTAAAAAGCAAGATGTCACAGCCAGCGCAGTAGCAGCTATCGGATAGCTGCTACTGCACAGGCGTGGCTGGGGCCATTTTCAAACGGATTTTTTTTTTTTAGGAATTTATGGATTCCATCAAAAAGAATAATTAAATGCACAATATGGATGCGATCATGGTGCAGCTCAAGCGCCGCCGCCTGTCTGCAGAAGGGGATTTTTTTTGTTTTTTTAAATATATATAATATTCATTATGTAAACTAGGGGTTAGGTCACTGAGGGATCAGTAGACAAAAAAACCTGACTGGCACATCCAGACTAATGTGAACTAGGTGCAAACCAAGGGAAGCTACCCCCATGTAAAACATACAAAAAAAGGCTGCACTCAAGCATACTAAAGCATGACAACATGGAATCCATGAAATTTAGAATAGCAATATGGCTTTGGAATATAAGGAAAAATTTGAGACGCTTAGTATAAACATTTGGCCAAACATTTTAAAGCCCAACAACCATCGTCAAGGTGGTCTCAATTCTGTTGAGTCCCTGACCTAATGTGAACATACCTCTATTAGGCTGATATCTGAATTTCAGCCTAATAGAGGTATGTTCACATTAGGTCAGGGACTCAACAGAATTGAGACCACCTTGACGATGGTTGTTGGGCTTTAAAATGTTTGGCCAAATGTTTATACTAAGCGTCTCAAATTTTTCCTTATATTCCAAAGCCATATTGCTATTCTAAATTTCATGGATTCCATGTTGTCATGCTTTAGTATGCTTGAGTGCAGCCTTTTTTTGTATGTTTTACATGGGGGTAGCTTCCCTTGGTTTGCACCTAGTTCACATTAGTCTGGATGTGCCAGTCAGGGTTTTTTGTCTATTGAATGTTAGCTTGCTGACCGAGCACTCCGCCCCCACCAGGTGGTGATTTTAATTACACCAGGTCCCTACTTTACCCATAAATGCAAGCATTACTGACAGAGGTGCATATTCACCCAGAAATTCAGATATCAGCCTAATAGAGGTATGTTCACATTAGGTCAGGGACTCAACAGAATTGAGACCACCTTGACGATGGTTGTTGGGCTTTAAAATGTTTGGCCAAATGTTTATACTAAGCGTCTCAAATTTTTCCTTATATTCCAAAGCCATATTGCTATTCTAAATTTCATGGATTCCATGTTGTCATGCTGTAATATGCTTGAGTGCAGCCTTTTTTTGTATGT
The DNA here is from genome assembly GCA_033576555.1 of Oophaga sylvatica. Taxonomy (NCBI): domain Eukaryota; kingdom Metazoa; phylum Chordata; class Amphibia; order Anura; family Dendrobatidae; genus Oophaga; species Oophaga sylvatica. The sequence continues at coordinate 128,364,432 of JARQOD010000006.1, forward strand.
TTTACATGGGGGTAGCTTCCTTGGTTTGCACCTAGTTCACATTAGTCTGGATGTGCCAGTCAGGTTTTTTTGTCTATTGAATATTAGCTTGCTGACCGAGCACTCCGCCCCCACCAGGTGGTGATTTTAATTACACCAGGTCCCTACTTTACCCATAAATGCAGGCATTACTGACAGAGGTGCATATTCACCCAGAAATTCAGATATCAGCCTAATAGAGGTATGTTCACATTAGGTCAGGGACTCAACAGAATTGAGACCACCTTGACGATGGTTGTTGGGCTTTAAAATGTTTGGCCAAATGTTTATACTAAGCGTCTCAAATTTTTCCTTATATTCCAAAGCCATATTGCTATTCTAAATTTCATGGATTCCATGTTGTCATGCTTTAGTATGCTTGAGTGCAGCCTTTTTTGTATGTTTTACATGGGGGTAGCTTCCCTTGGTTTGCACCTAGTTCACATTAGTCTGGATGTGCCAGTCAGGGTTTTTTGTCTATTGAATGTTAGCTTGCTGACCGAGCACTCCGCCCCCACCAGGTGGTGATTTTAATTACACCAGGTCCCTACTTTACCCATAAATGCAAGCATTACTGACAGAGGTGCATATTCACCCAGAAATTCAGATATCAGCCTAATAGAGGTATGTTCACATTAGGTCAGGGACTCAACAGAATTGAGACCACCTTGACGATGGTTGTTGGGCTTTAAAATGTTTGGCCAAATGTTTATACTAAGCGTCTCAAATTTTTCCTTATATTCCAAAGCCATATTGCTATTCTAAATTTCATGGATTCCATGTTGTCATGCTTTAATATGCTTGAGTGCAGCCTTTTTTTGTATGTTTTACATGGGGGTAGCTTCCCTTGGTTTGCACCTAGTTCACATTAGTCTGGATGTGCCAGTCAGGGTTTTTGTCTATTGAATGTTAGCTTGCTGACCGAGCACTCCGCCCCCACCAGGTGGTGATTTTAATTACACCAGGTCCCTACTTTACCCATAAATGCAAGCATTACTGACAGAGGTGCATATTCACCCAGAAATTCAGATATCAGCCTAATAGAGGTATGTTCACATTAGGTCAGGGACTCAACAGAATTGAGACCACCTTGACGATGGTTGTTGGGCTTTAAAATGTTTGGCCAAATGTTTATACTAAGCGTTTCAAATTTTTCCTTATATTCCAAAGCCATATTGCTATTCTAAATTTCATGGATTCCATGTTGTCATGCTTTAATATGCTTGAGTGCAGCCTTTTTTTGTATGTTTTACATGGGGTAGCTCCTGGTTGCACCTAGTTCACATTTGTCGGTGTGCCAGTCAGGGTTTTTTGTCTATTGAAGTTAGCTTGCTGACCGGCACTCCGCCCCACCAGGTGGTGATTTTAATTACACCAGGTCCCTACTTTACCCATAAATGCAGGCATTACTGACAGAGGTGCATATTCACCCAGAAATTCAGATATCAGCCTAATAGAGGTATGTTCACATTAGGTCAGGGACTCAACAGAATTGAGACCACCTTGACGATGGTTGTTGGGCTTTAAAATGTTTGGCCAAATGTTTATACTAAGCGTCTCAAATTTTTCCTTATATTCCAAAGCCATATTGCTATTCTAAATTTCATGGATTCCATGTTGTCATGCTTTAGTATGCTTGAGTGCAGCCTTTTTTTGTATGTTTTACTGAGGGATCAGTGACCTGTCAGAAGCCATATTTCACGGGTGTGTCAGGTGGGACAGACAGTGATTCGGGATCCGGCTGTAGATGGTCACTGTGCCTGGCTCTGCAGGCACATTCTGGATCTTGCATCTCTGCTGTGGAGTGATAACCTCCTCCCTCTAGGACCTAGCGGTGATTTTCACCGTCTGCTGTTATGTTTAGGTAGCTGAGGAGAAAAAGCAAAAACGGCAATATACCAGCGAGGTTGGAACCTATTGGATTGCAGTAACCTGAACTAACCACACTAGAGGTAGCCGTGGAGCGTTCCTACGTTGATCCTAGACGCCTCGTCACAGCCTGAGAGATAACTACACCTAAAGGCAGAAAGATGAAAGCTATCTGCCCCGGAGCAGATCCCCAAAGAAAATAGGAAGCCCCCAAACATGTAATGGCGGTTAGACAAGAAGAATCACGGACACAAACAGAAAATAGAATGAGCAAACGCTGGGGCCCAATCTGTCTAGACAGAAAAGTACAGGAAAGAATTCTGACTGCAATCCAACTAAAAACCCTAAAAATACCAACTCTTCTGATTGCAAAAACACCTGAGATCACACGATCTCCACCACCTAAATCAGATCTCTGGTGTAACAAAACTAAGCCGCAGCCACTGAAAAAAACAGGAAAAAGCAACTGAACAAATAACAGTGGCTACAGGTAAACTGAGAGGAGCTCAGGCCCCAGGAGGGGACCTGGCTGACCTCCACAAAAGTGCAGAAAATTATGCAAAAAGCAAGCACAAAAAGAAAAGCAGAAAATATTTTATCTGAAAGCAGCAGATGAATGCAAGACTCCAGCAAACTTCCAAATGAACCAGGAACCACAATAGAGACAAGAACAATTGATCACCAGCGACCATCATGGGAGGGAACCTCCCTTATATCAGTCCAGTCAGTGATTCCAGATTGCCATTCCTCGCTGTAAGGTTCAGTACTGTCTGTAACCACCAGAGGGAGCCTCTGCTCAGAAACCATCTCTAGCACATTCATAACAGTCTGCTGCTGATTAACACACCCTTGCTGGAGGCTTAAATACCTTTAGTCGCTTCAGCAAGAAGGCAGTGATAGCTCTATTTACCTGTCTGTTGGAAGTGCTAGAAGTTAACTACTTTCTTCTTGGAGCCTCTTGGAGGATTGCTGGCGTGAGCTCTCTTGTGTCGTCCCAAGCTAAGTGTATTCTCTCATTTGTCTTCCTGCTTTGTCTTTAGTTGCAGTGGGGGCTGACTTGTGAAACTCCGTCCCCTCACTATCCAGGGCCTATCGCTAGGGGCAGTCAGGGATTAGGTTCCTGCTCGGCGATAGTTGCGGAGCCTATTTAGGGACGTAAGGGCTGAAAAGGTGTTGTTAGATCTGCCCTGGTGTTCTCCACTCCCCCCTTTCCTAGTGTTTGGGCTTCCCCACCCTCTTCCCATTGTTGTGCACCTAGCTTCTCCCTCACCCTGCGTGAAATCATACTGATGAATATCTAATCAGAGCACCATATGAAGATGCTCCCCCCACAGCCCCACCCCGGAGCAGAAGCATATCATTAACTCCAAACTGAAAACAAAGATTAAACAGCAACAAGACAAATTTAATCAACCCAGGTATCCTTTTAATCAGTATAACGGCACTGACGTGACATGGGTCTGTAGATTACTATGCACAATCCTGCTGACAGGTTCCCTTTAAAGCATATCTAAACTTTCAATAAACTGTATAAATCAATAGTTCCGTGTGTTTTCTCTGTGTGCTTCATGTTTTAAGGCACTGCCACATTTAGCGATCGCACTAGCGATCACGACAACGACTTAACCTGGCGAGATCGCTATGTGATCGCTAGTTAGATTCCAAACACAACTCATCAGCGACCTCTGCGGTCGTTGGGAAAACCTAGTCCCACCTGCGATGCTGGTGAAGTCGTTCATAAAGGCTGTCACACTCAGCGATTCAGGCTCACCATCGGGACACCAACGACCAAATAACGGCTCAGAAAGTTTATAAGCGATCAGCGACATCTCAGCAGGGGCCACATCGCTGCTACATGTCACACACAGCTAAGTCGCTAACGAGATCGCTACTGCGTCATAAATGGTGACGCAGTAGCGATCTCGTTAGCGATCTCGCTAGCGATCTCGCTTAGTGTGGCATACCCTTTAGTTTTCTTTTCCGCTGAGATCATGTTTGAAGAGATTAGTTGATCAGATGCTATTAACTCTGCTAGCAGTTTCAGCTTCTTTCTGGCGTATGATTCAGCACAAACTTGCTCCCTACCCTCTTCATAGACTGTGAAGCATAATGATGTTAAACATTTATGGAGCTGTACCCTGAGAAATGCCTGAGATTGATTGAAAGTTCAGAGTACAGCTATCTAAGAACATATATTACAAATTTTTTTATTTGACGTTACCTGCATTATTGATTTGTGCAAAGTTTGCTTTATTTCTATCCAAAATTATACATGATTCCCAAAATTGTTTTGAGAGCAAATTCATATGATTACAAAATGCATAAGAGGCCGCCCCCCAGGTGAGTATAATATAACTCGTTTTTCTTATCTTTCAGGTTGCATCTGGGGCTTATCTACAGCATTACAGAATGCTGTAGATAAGCCCTGATGGCGGTGGCTGCAGCTTATATACGAAAAATGGGGTGACAGATTCCCTTTAAACTGATGAATGAGAATAATGAAGGTATAGCGCAGACAGAAGAAAACTTCAGATTCAGCATGTTTGAGATGGAAGGCCACAGTCCTGTAACTGAGGAACAAACAGATATTACTACAGAAGCACAGCAAAATTATACTTTATAATTAGATGATCTTGTTGAAGCTACTTCAAAGCTTTCTTATATTCATCACATGAGCTGTGCAAACAAGCTGCAGCTGGCAATAAGAGATAGTCTGCAAGAGGGACATGCTGGAACTCTCATTGGCAAAGTGAGGAAATTGGTTAAGGCTGCCAGAACCCCTAAAATTGATTCAGTCTTGAAGAGATGTGCTGGAAAAGGGGCAATTGTGGGTCAAGCCACTCGGTGGGGCAGCACCGATTTAATAACTGAGCGATTGCTTGAGCTGAAACCCTTTCATGTAGACATGGCCAACCCTTAGGTAACATTAAATAAAGGTCATTAGACACAGGTGGCTGAATTGAAGGAATTGCTTAATCAGCCATTTACAGTGGCTACAAAATTAGAAGCTGAGGATTTAAATCCAGGCATTTTCATAAATGAGTGGAATAACTTGTTGTTTTGACTGTCCCAAAGAGGAGGTTTAATTACAGATGGCATTACTACTTCAATGAAACGGAGAGAGACACTGCTATTAGAAAACAGCATTCTTCTGGCAGCTCTTTATGTGGACCCGAGTCATCGTATATTGCTGGTTGATCAACAGCTTACTAAATTAAAAGAAGATGACTGAAGTAGCAGTTAGGATGAGTTGAATACAAGACTGCCAAGAGCAAGAACACTTGGTTCCTGCCAGTGCTGCTGCAACCATATCTTCATAGCCATCAGATGAGCAGTTTAATTTTGAAAGTATTTGGACAAAATGGCGTAGGGAAAGCGTTACCACAGGGAAAAAGATTTCACTCCTATAGCAAACAGACTGACCATATTTCAGTAAAATGTTTCACTTGCTCTCAAAGTAGAAGAGTTTAACTGTTCATCAAAATTGACTGTGCAAGAGGCCTTTATACTTTGAAATTGTTAGAGATGCTGCCCATGTGGTTACTGCTTTGCCACCAATCTAAGTTAGTGTAGTGAGATTGTTCTCCAGCCTTTAAATAATTAGATCAGATTTGAGGTCCTTTATGAAGGAGGATTTGATGGAGGCGATACTATTTCTAAGAACAAATTCAGACAGCAAAAATGTTATTCAGTAAGTTTTTGTTGAAAATGTTTTTTTCCCCCACTTACTGCATGGTGTATTGCATATTTACAATTTATTAAAGTTATTAAAGTTATTTGTTCTAAAGTTGTATTCAAAGAAATATATTTTATGTTCTAAATAGCTTGATTATTGTATGTATTAATGGTGATTAAAAGCCTGATGTTGCCATTTTACTACAGTAAATGTATCACTTAAACATGAGCCAAGTATGAGGAAGTCCAAGTCAGAGAAATTGAGGAGTTAGTAAGGGAACAACTTTTCAGTTTTACTACTTGGACAACTTCTTCTCATAACCCTTGGTAAGCCCCAATAAAATAATAAAGCTTATACTCACCCACCGTGCTGGCACTATTCCCGCGGTGTTGGCACTCCGTCTCCCTGGGCTCTTGTGCTGTTGTTGTGACATGTGACGCCGACGCCCAATCAGTGCCAACGTCACTGTCCCCGCCACCTGTCGAATTGAGCAGAAAGAGGAAGTCCAAGTTCAGCGGCAGCCCTGACTTCTTCATGTTAGATTTTTCAGAAGGCAGGGACAGTGATGCCATCACTGATTGGGTGCCAGGGTCACGTGTCACAAAAGCAGCACCGGAGCCCTGAGACTACAAGTGCCAACACAGCGGGAATGGCGCGGGCACAGGAGGCGACTATAAGCTTTATTTTGTTATGGGGCCAAACATTTGCATCTTGATTGGCTGGCACCCATGTAACACATGCTTCCACAACTTTAGTAAAAGGTCATGAATAAGACAAGCTTATTCTTTGGATCATTGAGGGCAAAGCTGCAAGCCCAACTTATTTGATACATTTGATCCACACAAACCACAAAAGTGAATAAGTCACCTTATTTAAAATCAGACACTGACATATTTTATTCAATTTTTTTCTGTATTTTTTTCCTTTTTTTTTATAAAATTTTTTATTTTTATTTTCTGCACCATTATTAGACACAGACATCTTCCTTGGGATACAACTGTATTTTGTTAACAGTTCAGACTTATGCTTACAGCAGCCATATTTTACACACTGGAGATGGCTCCTTAATTTCTGTGAGACCCGAATAGTCTCAAAAGCTTGCAATTTGTTACCATCTTTTCAATTAGCCATTAAAAAGGTATCAACCACTGAAGACTCTCAATTCTAAATAATTTCTGTGGAAGAATGTCATAGTTATGCTGTGTAGTAGTAGGGGAAGGGGGTAAGTCATGTTAAGCGCCTATTCAAAATTGTGGATCCTGTGTCATCTGCCACCCGCTACAAGTGCTTCTCACTAAATTAGACTATCATCAAAAAGTTAATTTATTTCAGTTCTTCAATACAAAAAGTAAAGCTCATATTATAGAGTCATTACAGTGTGATCTATTTCAAGTGCTTATTTCTGTTAATGTTGATGATTATGGCTTGCAGCCAATGAAAACCCAAAAGTCATTATCTCTGTAAATTAGAATACTTACACCAGCTTGAAAAATTATTTTAAAATCCAAAATGTTGGCCTACTGAAATGTATGTTCAGTAAATGAACTCAATACTTGGTTGGGGATCCTTTTGCATCAATTGCTGCACCAATGCAACGTACCATGGAGGCGATTAGCCTGTGGCACCACTGAGTTGTTATGGAAGCCAGTTTGCTTTGATAGCAGCCTTCAGCTTGTCTGCACTGTTGGGTCTGGTGTTTCTCATCTTCCTCTTGGCAATACCCCATAGATTCTCTATGGGGATAAGATCAGGAGAGTTTGCTGGCCAATCAAGCTCAGTGATACTGTTGTTTGTAAACCAGGTATTGGTACTTTTGGCAGTGTGAACAAGTGCCAAGTCCTGCAAGAGGAGGAAATTTCCATCTCCAAAAAGCTTGCCAGCAAAGGGAAGCATGAAGTGCTCTAAAATTTCCTGGCAAATGGCTGCGCTGACTTTCATCTTGATAAAACACAATGGACCTACACCAGCAGACGACATGGCTCCCCAAATCATCACTGACTGCGGAAACTTCACACGAGACCTCAAGTAGCTTGGATTGTGTGCCTCTCCACTCTTCCTCCGGACTCTGGGACCCTGATTTCCAAATGAAATGCAAAATTTACTTTCATCTGAAAACAACACCTTGGACCATTGAGCAACAGTCCAGTTCTTTTTCTCCTTGGCCCAGGTAAGATGCTTCTAGCGTTGTCTATTGGTCATGAGTGGCTTGACAAGGAATGCAACACTAGTTGCCCATGTCCTGGATATGTCTGTGTGTGGTGGCAGTGACTCCAGCAGCAGTCCACTCCTTGTGAATCTCCCCCAAATATTTGAATGGCCTTTTCTTAACAATTCTTTCAAGGATGCGGTTATCCCGGTTGCTTGTGCACCTTTTTCTACCACACTTTTTCCTTCCACTCAACTTTCCATTAATATACTTGGATACAGCACTCTGTGAACAGCTAGCTTCTGTAGCAATGACCTTTTGTGGCTTACACTCCTTGTAGAGTGTGTCAATGACTGCCTTCTGGACATCTGTCAAATCAGCAATCTTCCCATGTTTGTGGAGCCTACTGAAACACACTAAGGGGCTTTTTTAAACACTTAGGAAGCCTTTGCAGGTGTTTTTTGTTAATTATTCTAATTTACTAAGATAATAACTTTAGGGTTTTGACTGTAAGCCATAGTCATCAACATTAACAGAAATAAACAATTGAAATAGATCACTCTGTTTGTTATGACAATATAACATAGGAGTTTCACTTTTTGTATTGAAGAACTGAAATAAATTCACTTTTTGAGGATATTCTAATTTAGTGAGAAGCATTTGTATATTCTTGCTGCATTTGGACTTACCTTTATAGAATTGTTAGCTTTTGGTGCAAATGAGATGTGTTCTAAAGTCATCTATCCAGAACAGAAACTGTCAGTGTAAAAACTGCAAGGATTTCAGGATTTTATAATTTAGTGACTTTAAATACTAAAAATCAATGTTCAAACATTATTTAAATGGAACCCGTCACTACATACAGTGGATTAAATAAGCATTTGATGCACTGGCAATTTTGCAAGTTTTCCCACCTACAAAGAAAGGAGAGGCCTGTAATTTTTAACGTAGGTACACTTCAACTGTGAGAGACAGAATCTTAAAAAGAAAAAAAATCACATGGTATGATTTTTACATATTTCATGCAATAAAATGAAAATTAATTAAGTATTTGATACAACAGAAAAACAGAACGTAATGTTTGGTGGAGACACCTTTGTTTGCAATTACAGAGGTCAGACGTTTCCTGTAGTTCTTGACCAAGTTTGCACACACTGGAGCGGGGATTTTGGCCCTCTCCGCCATACAGATCTTTTCCAGATATTTCAGGTTTTGGGACTGACACTGGGCAACACTGAGTTTCAGCTCCCTCCAAAGATTTTCTATTGGGTTCAGGTTTGGAGACCGACTAGGCAACTACAGGACCCTGAATTGCTTCTTACAGAGCCTCTCCTTAGTTGCCTTGGCTGTGTGTTTGGGGTCATGCGTGAAAACCCAGCCACGACCCATCTTTGATGCACTTACTGAGGGTAGAAGTTGTTGGCACAATTTTGCAATACCTGACCCCATCCATCCTCCCTTCAATATGATGCAGTTGTCCTGTCCCCTTTCCAGAAAAACACCCCCAAAGTATGAGATTTCCCCACCAAAGCTTCACGGTTGAGACAGTGTTCTTGGGGTTCTACTCATTCTTCTTCCTCCAAGCACGGCAAGTGGAGTTGATGCCAAAAAGTTCTATTTTGGTCTCATCTGACCATGACCTTCTCCCATGCCTCCTATGGATCATCCAGATGGTCAATGGTGAACTTCAAACGGGCCTGAACATGTGCTGGCATGAGCAGGGGACCTTACGTGCCGTGTAGAACTTTATTCCATGATGGCATTGTGTGTTACTAACGAAAATGTGTGAGATTCTCTTCAGGTTATTGACCAGGTCTTCACGCATAGTTCTGAGCTGATTCTTGACCTTTCTCAGAATCATCAAGACCTTGCATGGAGCCCCAGAATGAGGAGGATTGACAGTCATCTTGTATTTCTTCCATTTCTAATGTTTGTGCCAACAGTTGTTGCCTACTCACCAAGCTGTTTGCCTATTGTCCTGTAGCCCATCCGAACCTTGTGCAAGTGTACAATTTTGTCCCTGGTGTCCTTAGACAGCTCTTTGTCTTGGCCATGGTGGAGAGGTTAGAGTCTGATTGAGTGTGTGGACAGGTGTCTTTTATACAGGTAACAAGTGCAAATGAGAGCAGAGTAAGAGTTCTTCCTAAAGAAAAACTAACAGGTCTGCGAGAGCCAGGATTATTGGTTGTTGGTAGGTGATCAAATACTTATTTCCTGCAATAAAATGCAATTTTATTATTTAACAATCATACAATGTGATTTTCTGTTTTTTTATTTTTAGCTTCTGCCTCTCACAGTTGAAGTGTGAATAAAACTTACAGACCTCTCCATTCTTTGTATGTGGAAAAACTTGCAAAGTCAGCAAAATATCAAATGCTTATTTTCCCCACTGGATATGTAGCCTTATCTGAAGGCAGCATAAGGTAGTGACAAAGACTGACTCCAGCACTCACTTTTTTGCAATTTTCAGAAAATTCCTGATTGCCTGGTGCTGGAGTCTTCATATTCAGGAGTTCAATGCATTGTAAGTAATCATTATCTTATATAAATATTACTTCTATTTTGACCAAGAAGAACTTGACTTGGAAATTATGCCATTTAATATTTGAGTGTTGTAGTATTTATAAACTGTGACTGGTTTGTAAATTCAAGCATCAGCTAATGTACATCATAATCATCATACATGGCAATTTAAGACCTACCTGATCTATTTCCATTAACTTTGGGAATGCTCCAGGCCATTGAATGGCTACCTTCACTGTATCTGATGGAGGTGGCATCCTGACTGAGTATGTAAGAGCTGAATGCTACACCAAGAACACACAGAGGATCATCCACACCTAGAAATAGAGACACCAGGAAGAATATGTAAAACAAGATGGAACATGGAAAATGATGCAAAAGGTTATAAAATCTCTAACATCAACTGTCCCAAAAGAGAATAAGTATGATAGAGTGATAAAGACTTGCTTTACAGAACACTTACCAGATTCTCTCATATAGTATGTCAGAAGAACAGGACAAACTGTGATCCACCACAATAACATCCATGACAGTTATAGCAGTCTACAAGGGTTACTGCTGGGATGCAATAGCTAGCTTTACCCAAAATATAGTACATATACACAGTACTCCCACCCCATTACTGCACACCAGTAGCCTGGTAGGGTGTAAATATGTGCAACCAGAACAAATAGTTCAAGACTATGGCCAGTTAACAGTGTTGGCCCCTCATGTTCCAAGCCATTCTATCAATTCAATTATTCAAGTATTAGTATTATAGTAAGTATAATTCAAGTATTCAAGTCCTGACACTTTATTTAAAGGTATGTTTCGACGCAGCGTTTTTGCAGTGTTTTGGTTTTTTATTTTGTTTCTTTAATAAGTCAATAGTACAAGTGAAGCTACAAAAAAGCAAGAAATCTGATTCTTCCTCTTTCTGGACTGATCATTCAGTCTCCGTTATAGGAAAAATCTATCATCAGGTAACACAGGTTATCACATGGTTAAGAGGCAAGACATGACAATTAGAGCTAATAAGCTTCTATGGAGAGGGGAGGTGGGAGGAGGAGCTACAGGTAGACACAGGCATTCTGAAGCAAGTTTTTCTGAAACCAGGGTAAAGTTTAAAATGTAAAGGAGTTGAACCAGGACATTATAAGTTTTTATATATTTTCACACATATACAGTGAGTGAAAAAAAAATCTAACACATCTCCAATTTTCTAAGTAAATATATTTCTAAAGGTGCTCAGTGGGTGAAATTCTCACCAGATGTAGTTAACAACCCATCCAATCCACACAGGCAAATAAATCAAACATAGATGTCCATAAATTAAATTATAATGTGTAATAATCAGAACTGACACTGGGAAAAAGTATTTAACACGCTTACTAAATTGTAATTAATACTTCGCACAAAAGCCTTTGTTAGGCTGTTCGCATTAGCGTTTGGGTGCTCTGCGGAGGGCTGCGTACTTCCTGCATTAAGCCCCGCATACTTCTGCATGCGTACTGCATACCTATCTTTAACATTGGGTACTCAGGTGTCATGGGTGTATCGCCACGAAGATCGTCGCGATTGCACATTCTGACTTCTCGCAGCTGAGTTGCTGTTGCTTTGTGTTTGGCAGTGAGGGAGTTAATTCTACCTAGCTCTGTGCTAAGACTAGGTCCAGCCTTGCCCGGCTGCAGTTGATTATGCACTAATTAGCTTCCTTTATATACCTGCCAGTCTGCTTGGGAGATGCCGGTGAAAGCATTCATACAGACCAGCAGATTGGATCGGTTCTGAGAAGACTTAAGCTAAGAGCTCCTTTGTGGTTTCTCCTCTTCCTGCTTATAGTTTATCTCCTAGACCTTTTGTGTTCCCTCTGTGTTTGAGTGTTGTATGTAAGACAGTATTTACTTTATCCCCTGTCTTTCTCGTTTGTCTTTACTGTTTGTTAACCGTTACCTGTCCATTCCCTGTGGTGGTAATCAGGGTCCTTCTAAGGACTAGATTACAGTGGTCAGGGATTTATAGGAGACAGGGTTTACGCTGGCGGCCTGGACCTCTGTACCATTAACAGTACCTCCAGGTAGAGGGACTAGTCAGGACCCCAGTTTAGGGTCAGCATAGACCCCGGTCCACCTCTAGCCGGAGACAGCGTGAAACGGATTCAGTATTGACCCACAGGATATTATGTCAGGTAATACTATGCTATGTGTACATGTTAATATTACCTATTTATATGTTATATAGAATGTTGTCCCACTTGATAGATTACTGACATTATATATATATATCTGCTATACAGCGTGACAGCAGGACATGCGGATGTATGCGGATGCGTCGCTTTGAAGCACCCACCATCAGTGCAAAATCCAACTTGTTGCATTCCCGTGCGGTCGGCGGGAACGTCAAAACAATGCATCTGCATACATTCGCATGTCCTGCGTATTTAATGTTAGATAGGTACGAAGGACGCATGCAGAAGTATGCGGAAGTAGGCGGAGCTTAACGGAGGAAGTACACAGTCCTCCGCAGAGCCCCCGAACGTTAATGTGAAACCAGCCTTACTTATGAGATGCTTCTTGTTTGGTACCTTGGTAATGAGACTCCTTTTTATAGGCCAGCAGTTGAACCAGCTAATATTATTATTCACCAAATGGCAGGAATCCTTTCTAATATATTACAGCTGGTATAATGACTTTCCATGGCTTTTTGATATAGGAAAGATGTGTATCTTCGTACCGTGTTAGCCAGTAGATAGAAAAAATATTTAGACTTGAGAGTCCTCGGTGGTTGATACCTTTTAATGGCTAACTGAAAAGATGGTAACAAATTGAAGCTTTCGAGACTACTCAGGTCTCTTCATCAGGCAAAGACTAAAACAAAAACTGAAGAATCACATATTTATATACACAAAAGGACACAGGAATAGTGCAATAGGTAAGACAAGTGACGTGAAGCAGAACTGTCATTATGGCAGAGGGATGAACATAAATATTGGAACAGTTCATAGATAAGGAAAGTTTTATTGCCCTCTGATTGGGGTCTGGTGTTGTGTTTTGATGCCCCTAGTAGGTCAGAGACGCAGATTCCTTAATTGATATAGAATGACATGAATCCGTGTGATATATTCATTCCAGCACTAAGAGTGTCAAAGGTCATCATAAGTTTGTATTCCTAAACCTTTCTATCTTTCTCAGATTTGAAGTTAGATTTTAATACCAGTAATTCCATATCCATCATGCTATGACTGGGCATACAAAAGTGTTTTGCCACAGGTAAATCCATTCTTTTTTCTCTTATTGTGTGGCGATGACAATTCATCCTTGTTCTCAGTTTTTGCCCGGTCTCCCCCACATACAGACCCCCAGTTGGACATTTAGTACATATAATTAGGTACACCACATTAGATGTGATGCAGCTGAAAGTACCTGGGATCTTGTAGTCCTGATGGGAGTTGGGGATCTTTATCTTGTCCGTGGTCATTATAGATGCACAGGTTTTACACTTCTTCTGGTTGCAAGGAAAGGTTCCTGCAGCTGTTGGGAGGACAGGGAGCTTCTGACAATGATGCTTCTTAGATTTGGGGGCTGCCTAAAACATAGTAGTGGGGGTCTGGAAATATGGATTGTAATCGGGCATCTTTTTGTAGTAAGGGTTGTAGTTTCCGTACAGCTCCCCTTAGCATCTCCAGGTTTGGATTGTAGGTGACCACTAGAGGCACCCGGTTATTTTCTTCTTTAGTTTGGTAATGTAGCAGGTGATTCCTTGATATTCTGGTGGCTCTAGTAATTTGGTTTTCAATTGTTCTTGGATGGTAGCCCTGGTTCAAAAAAGTCTTTCTGAGGCGACCAAGGTGTTCATCTCTATCCATGGGGTTGGAACATATACGGTTGTATCTGATGGCTTGGCTGTAGACAATAGAGTTTTTTATGTGTTTTGGATGGAAACTGTCCCATTTAAGGTATGTTGGACGGTCGATTGGCTTCTGATACAGGGATGTCTCTATTTCATTGTTCTTTAGCTTAATGGTGGTGTCTAAAAAGTTAATTTCAGTGCTGGACAATTGAAAACCAAATTACAAGAGCCACCAGAATATCAAGGAATCACCTGCTACATTACAAAACTAAAGAAGAAAATAACCGGGTGCCTCTAGTGGTCACCTACAATCCAAACCTGGAGATGCTAAGGGGAGCTGCACGGAAACTACAACCCTTACTACAAAAAGATGCCCGATTACAATCCATATTTCCAGACCCCCCACTACTATGTTTTAGGCAGCCCCCAAATCTAAGAAGCATCATTGTCAGAAGCTCCCTGTCCTCCCCAACAGCTGCAGGAACCTTTCCTTGCAACCAGAAGAAGTGTAAAACCTGTGCATCTATAATGACCACGGACAAGATAAAGATCCCCAACTCCCATCAGGACTACAAGATCCCAGGTACTTTCAGCTGCATCACATCTAATGTGGTGTACCTAATTATATGTACTAAATGTCCAACTGGGGGTCTGTATGTGGGGGAGACCGGGCAATAACTGAGAACAAGGATGAATTCTCATCGCCACACAATAAGAGAAAAAAGAATGGATTTACCTGTGGCAAAACACTTTTGTATGCCCGGTGTGAGACAGTGAAGGGGTGCGTACTGGACGGGGTGTATATCTCCCCCAGGTTTCTTAGCTGGGGCGCATAAAAAGTAGGTTGTCAGTGCGGTGTTCACTCCATTCCCATCTGGGACAGGTTTGCAGTTCAGCCCAGAGTGAACACAGCTGCTTAATTAGACAGCCATAAGTACCTGCTTGGAAGTTCAGAGGGGGCTCTCTCTCTCAGTCTGGATCTGACTTCAGACGCCATTGGAGCCTCATGTGAGCTGCACGCTGGTAACTACTGAACATATGTGTTGTTTTGGTAACAGACTATTAGAGTCGGTACCCGGATAGAAAGGGAAATCTATCTAAGTGTAATTAGTGGCTGGACAAGCCCAGGCTTTATGTTTATTATTTGGTTTTGATTATGTTCTGTTTACCATGGACTTTAATAAAACTGGTTGCGGCCAGTTTTTAACAGAACTTCTGTCTGTGAATGGTCTCTTTATGCCACTCCGTCTCCCCAAGACGGCGATCCCAGAGCTATATCCCTGAAAAGCTTACAATTGGTGCTTGAATGCTGGGGCAGCACAGTGGCTGATGACTTTGAAAAAAAAAAAAAAAAAAAAGGTATCTGCACCGCAAAACTGAACTTATTGTGGAGAAGACTGTGGAGTGTATATGTCTTGGGTGAAGGCTGTCAGCCAGCCCAAGATGTCCGGCAGTATGGAGGAGCTCGTTAAGCAGCTGGCCCAGAACCAGCAGGCCATGCAGCAGCAACATCAGCAGGCCATGCAGCAACAACAGCAGAGCATGCAACAGGCCCAGCAGGCCATGCAGCAGCAACATCAGCAGGCCATGCAGCAACAACAGCAGGCCATGCAGCAACAACACCTAGAGGCCCAGCGGAGCCAGCAGTAACAGCAGGAAACCAACCGGTTGTTACTGGAGCAGGTTGCAGCACTAAAAAAAACTCCTAGCACCTCGTCCCCGA
Source organism: Oophaga sylvatica (assembly GCA_033576555.1). Taxonomy (NCBI): domain Eukaryota; kingdom Metazoa; phylum Chordata; class Amphibia; order Anura; family Dendrobatidae; genus Oophaga; species Oophaga sylvatica. The sequence continues at coordinate 128,380,215 of JARQOD010000006.1, forward strand.
ATGAAGACGCCGGGTTACCGGCATTATCCGCTGTAAAGAAGGCGGTAAAACAGACTCTGCAGAAGATGACGCCTCATGACGATGTGAAGGCATATCTGGCTATATTTGAGAGACTGGCAGAGAAGGAGAATCTGCCACAATCTGAATGGGCTATGGTGGTCGCGCCCTATTTGACTGGGGAACCCCAAAAAGCCTATTTTGACCTCAGCGAGCAGGACAGCAAAAACTATACTAAGTTGAAAGCGGAGATTCTTGCCCGCCTGGGTGTGACGAGGGCAGTCCGTGCCAGGAGAGTCCATAACTGGAGATACAGGCGAGACAAGCCTGCTCGCTCACAAATGTATGACTTGATTTCTTTGGTAAAGAAGTGGTTGGAACCTGACGTCAGCACCCTGCCCAAATGGTTGAAAATGTGGTGCTGGACCGGTACATCTGGGCCCTTCCCCCTGAGGTCCAGCTCTGGGTCGGACAGGGAGACCCCAAAGATGCCGATCAACTGGTCAGCCTGATAGAAAGGTATTTCGCCACCAAAGACTATCTACGTGACCAGCCGTCCGAGCGATCATCAGTTCGGAATACCCGGCCTCCGTCATCTCCCGGTAAGAGGGTTCCAGCTGTGGGGGCAAGGGGGGCTGTTGATAGTCCGGGTCAGCCCCGAGGGGACATGTATGAGCGAAAGGGTGATACTTACCTACCAGGAGACCCCAGGCCTAGGAAGGTCTCCCCGTCTGAACACCCTGACCTGAGACAGTGTTGGAGATGCCGTGAACAAGGTCATATTTCAGCCAATTGTCCACTAGTGGGGGAACCTATGGACTGTGACGCTGGACGGTCTCTCTCGTTCCTCGCCGAGCCCGTGTGCGTGGCCACCCTAGTCGAGGAGACTGGCCCACAGCTGTGTCAGGTCGTGATAAATGGGTGCCCAGTACAGGCCCTACTCGACTCAGGAAGTCGATTGACTCTGATACATGCTAGTCTGGCTGATAGGGACTTCGTCACAGGTAGGCACCTAAGCGTGGTGTGCATACATGGAGACATCAAAGTCTACCCAGTAACCTCCTCAGACTTCGTCACAAAACTCGGGGAGATCTCGTATGAAGTGGGGGTAGTGAAGAACCTGATGCATCCCGCCATATTGGGTCGTGACTTTCCCCTGTTTTGGGGTCTTTGGAAAAAAAATGTTTCTGCTGGACAGTGTGATGAAGCTCCTACTGAGGGTGCGCAGTCCCGAGGGGCGGAACACAATGCTAGTGGGCCGTTAAACTTATGTGATAATAATGATGATGATAATGATAATAATGGTGATGATGATGATCATGATAGTGATGATGACCATGATAATGATGATGACCATGATAATGATGATGATCATGATAATGATGCTGATGCTGATCGTAATCACGATAATGATACTGATAATGATGATGACTGTAAAAAAAATGAATTTCCATTTCAGGTGATGTTGGGGGAGGGGGAGGATGTTTCTCTAGAACAGAATGTCCCTGACCTACCGGTGTCCCGTGGCAATTTTGGGAGTGAGCAATTGCAAGACCCCACTCTTAAACATGCCAGGGAGAATATAACTGTTCTGAATGAGATCCCACAAGAGCCCGGCTCTGATGAAAAATTTCCCATTTTGCCATGAACAATGACCTGCTATATAGGGTCACTAAAGTAAAGGGAGAGGCCGTGAGTCAGCTCCTAGTACCTAAGCCATATAGAAGTATGGTGTTAGGTTTGTCCCATAACCACGTGCTGGGTGGGCACCTGGGGATGGACAAAACCCAGGAAAGAATTCTTCAGAGGTTTTACTGGCCCGGGGTTTATCGAGATGTGGAGGATTATTGCAAAACCTGCCCCTCGTGTCAGATAAATGCTCCGGAGTCTCACTTCCGGAGTCCATTAATCCCGCTGCCGGTTATAGAAATACCTTTGAAAGGGTAGCAATGGACTTGGTAGGTCCTATTGTAAAATCAGCCAGGGGACACCAATACATCTTAGTTGTACTTGATTATGCAACCCGGTACCCGAGGCGGTCCCTTTAAGAAATATGGCATCTAAAAATATTGCACGGGAACTCTTTCATATGTTTTCCAGGACAGGAATTCCTAAAGAGATCCTCACGGACCAAGGCACACCTTTTATGTTCAAAGTGATGAAGGAACTGTGTAAGTTGCTTAAAATCTCGCACATTCGGACATCTGTGTATCACCGCCAGACGGATGGGTTGGTTGAACGTTTTAATAAAACATTAAAACATATGTTAAAGAAAGCAGTAAAGATGGGCGGGACTGGGACTACCTGTTACCCTACTTATTGTTTTCGGTCAGAGAGGTTCCCCAGGCCTCTACGGGATTTTCTCCCTTTGAGTTGGTGTATGGTCGGCATCCGCGGGGCTTGCTGGACATAGCCAAGGAGGTTTGGGAAACCGAGACAACTCCATACAAGAGTGTTATAGAGCATATTGCCCAGATGCAAGAGAGGATGGCTAAAATTATGCCATTGGTGAAGAATCATCTGCAGAGAGCCCAAGAAGCTCAAAGCAGAGTTTATAATCGGTCAGCAAAAATTAGGTCTTTCAACCCCGGGGATCGAGTCCTAATTCTAATTCCCACGGTGGAAAGTAAGTTTTTGGCCAAGTGGCATGGTCCATACGAGATCGTACAAAAAGTGAGCGAGGTTACTTACAAAGTACACCAACCCCGGGAGACGGAAGCCCTACCAGGTGTATCATATCAATCTGATCAAGCCCTGGAGGGACAGAGAGGCATTGTTGGCCTCGGGTGAACTAGAGAAAGGGGTTAAAACCATCTCTACCTCCTGTGACCATGGGAGAGACGTTGTCCATGCACCAAAAACAGGAAGTGCGGGAGTTTCTGCAGAAAAATCAGAAAAGATTTTCTGACTTGCCCGGCCGGACTTCTCTAATAAAACACCATGTCGAGACCGAGCCCGGTACTAAGGTCAAGATAAAACCGTACAGAATTCCAGAAGCCCGCAGAAAGATAGTCTCTACTGAAATTAAACGCATGTTAGACCTCGGGGTCATTGAGGAGGCCCAAAGCGAGTGGTGTAGCCCGATTGTACTCATCCCAAAACCTAATGGAACCTGGAGGTTCTGTAATGATTTCAGAAGGTTGAACGAGGTGTCAAAGTTTGACGCATACCCAATGCCACGGGTAGACGAGCTAATCGAGAGGTTAGGGGGTGCCCGTTATATTACAACCCTCGATCTGACAAAAGGGTACTGGCAGATACCCCTGTCGGAGGAAGCGAAAGAAAAAACGGCCTTTACAACCCCGGAAGGTTTGTTTCAGTATCTGGTGATGCCCTTCGGGTTGCATGGAGCCCCAGCTACCTTTCAGCGGCTTATGGACCAGATACTGCGCCCGCATCGAGCCTATGCGGCTGCCTACCTGGATGATGTGGTAATTTTCAGTTCAGATTGGGAGAGCCACCTCGCTAGGGTGCAAGCCGTCGTAGACTCGATAGCCGGAGCTGGACTGAACATAAACCCAGAGAAATGTGCAATTGGCCTCGAAGAGGCCAAATATCTGGGCTATGTTATTGGCAGGGGGCTGATCAAGCCACAAATTGATAAGGTAGAAGCAATTCGGAACTGGCCTGTACCCCTCACAAAACGACAGGTCAAAGCATTTCTGGGCATCACTGGGTACTATCGCAGATTCGTACCAAATTATGCCTCCATTGCTGCCCCATTGACTGACCTGACAAAAGGGGGGAAGTCAAAAATGATAAATTGGAATCCGGAGGCAGAAAAAGCATTTCTGTCGTTAAAAATAGCTTTGTGTCAAAGACCAGTTCTGGTCACCCCTAATTTTAGAGAAGAGTTTTTGGTTCAAACTGATGCCTCTAATGTGGGGTTAGGAGCCGTGTTGTCACAGGTCGTGAAGGGTGAACAACACCCAGTCCTGTATCTAAGTCGAAAAATGACACCGGCTGAACAAAATTATGCCATTGTGGAGCGAGAGTGCCTCGCAATCAAGTGGGCGCTGGACTCCCTGCGTTATTATCTCTTGGGTAGAAAATTTAAATTACAATCAGACCATGCTCCTCTGGCATGGATGAAGCAGAACAGGGAAAGGAATGCCAGGGTGACAAGGTGGTTCCTTTCACTTCAAGAGTTCAATTTCTCGGTGGAGCATAGACCTGGGAAGTTACAGGGTAATGCTGATGCCTTGTCCAGAGTTCACTGTCTCTTTGGAGTTTTGGACCAGCCCTCCGGTCTGGAGAAGAGGGGGGGGATATGTGAGACAGTGAAGGGGTGCGTACTGGACGGGGTGTATATCTCCCCCAGGTTTCTTAGCTGGGGCGCATAAAAAGTAGGTTGTCAGTGCGGTGTTCACTCCATTCCCATCTGGGACAGGTTTGCAGTTCAGCCCAGAGTGAACACAGCTGCTTAATTAGACAGCCATAAGTACCTGCTTGGAAGTTCAGAGGGGGCTCTCTCTCTCAGTCTGGATCTGACTTCAGACGCCATTGGAGCCTCATGTGAGCTGCACGCTGGTAACTACTGAACATATGTGTTGTTTTGGTAACAGACTATTAGAGTCGGTACCCGGATAGAAAGGGAAATCTATCTAAGTGTAATTAGTGGCTGGACAAGCCCAGGCTTTATGTTTATTATTTGGTTTTGATTATGTTCTGTTTACCGTGGACTTTAATAAAACTGGTTGCGGCCAGTTTTTAACAGAACTTCTGTCTGTGAATGGTCTCTTTATGCCACTCCGTCTCCCCAAGACGGCGATCCCAGAGCTATATCCCCTGAAAAGCTTACACCGGTCATAGCATGATGGATATGGAATTACTGGTATTAAAATCTAACTTCAAATCTGAGAAAGATAGAAAGGTTTGGGAATACAAACTTATGATGACCTTTTACACTCTTAGTGCTGGAATGAATATATCACACGGATTCATGTCATTCTATATCAATTAAGGAATCTGCATCTCTGACCTTCTAGGGGCATCAAAACACAACACCAGACCCCAATCAGAGGGCAATAAAACTTTCTCTCCTTATCTATGAACTGTTCCAATATTATGTTCATCCCTCTGCCATAATGACAGTTCTGCTTCACGTCACTTGTCTTACCTATTGCACTATTCCTGTGTCCTTTTGTGTATATAAATATGTGATTCTTCAGTTTTTGTTTTAGTCTTTGCCTGATGAAGAGACCTGAGTAGTCTCGAAAGCTTGCAATTTGTTACCATCTTTTCAGTTAGCCATTAAAAGGTATCAACCACCAAGGACTCTCAAGTCTAAATATTTTTCTATCTACTGGCTAACACGGTACGAAGATACACATCTTTCCTATATCAAAATGGAGGATACCAGAATGTACCGCATCTTTATGGAACTAAAACCACTTCTGAAGAAACGCGCACAAATGGACAGCGACATTTTTTTCTTATCTAAATGCAAAAAGGAGAATCTAATTCCCAAAGGACTCTGGATTACAAACCCAATTCTTCACACCTACAATACCCATTATGCACAAAACCTTTGTCACAGGACTTCTGAAAGACTAAGGAACCATCTTTTGCATGTCTGCTACAGCATAAGGAGTAAAGTCCAAGGGCAATTTGAAACTCAGAGCAAAAATTACAACAATACTATAACAAACTACGGACCTTTCTGATTCATAACAAGGAAAAGAAACTACACAGACTGCGCCTCAATTGCGGACTCTATACATAGGAAAGATGTGTATCTTCGTACTCTATACAAACAGATACAAAACAAAACCTGACAGCTCTGACAACCACTCCATTCCAGACACAAAAGCATCTAACTGTGTCATCAATCTCTCAGATTACAAACCCAACAAAGTGGAGCTTGCCGTGCTTTCTAGAGGACTCTCATTTTGTCCTACTAAGGCCCTGGATAAAACCGAACTCTGCAGTGATATGGAACATTTTTTCAGGAGACTGCGCCTGAGGGAATACTTCAATGATACAGAAGATCCAGAAAACACTGGACTGAAGGAAAAGGGATCCCAACAACCAAGAAGAGGTCAGACTGGACACCTCCACCTGGACGTAACCCTCATTTGGATAAATATATAGACTCATTCAGACATTTGATAAAATCCACCATCATAGCCACCAACAAGAGACAAGCATCCAACATCAGTGCCCAGGAGAGAAAAGCCATACAGTCTCTGAAAACCAACAAAGAAATCATCATTAAACCTGCTGACAAGGGAGGTGCAATAGTCATGATGAACACATCAGACTATATTAAGGAAGCAAACAGACAACTTACGGACACACGCTACTACAGAAAACTGGAGTCGGACCCTACACAGGACTATTACAAGGAACTAAGCAAGTTGGTATCTTGTCTGTCTGACAAATCCATAAGAGCTGATGACCTGATACCAGAAAGAACAGGGACATTTTACATGCTTCCCAAAATCCACAAAGCTGGGAATCCAGGGAGGCCGATTATTTCATGTGTGGACACCCTTACTGAGGAGGTATCTGGATGGGTAGAGGGCATTCTTAAACCCCTGGTAAAGGACACACCCAGCTACATTCAGGACACAACTGACCTACTGAATAAACTAGCAGCAATAGGTCCCCTACCAGAAGGAACCATCCTGGCCACCATGGACGTGGAATCTTTGTACTCTAATATCCCACACCAGGATGGATTAAATGCCTGCAAAGTCTTCATGGGAAACACCGGGAATGATGCTGATTCTGTGGTGAAACTCACAAAATTCATCCTCACCCACAATTACTTTGAATTTGACAACAAGATCTATCTTCAGGAGACTGGCACAGCTATGGGAAGTAAAATGGCTCCACAGTATGCAAATCTTTTCATGGCCAAGTTTGAAAGCGACTTTTTGTCCTCATGTCCCATCAGGCCTCGGGCCTACTACCGCTACATTGATGACATTTTAATCATCTGGACGGAGTCTGAACAACAGCTAAAGACGTTCCATGAACAGTTCAACCAATTTCATCCAACCATCAACTTAACACTCAACTACTCCAGCACTGAAATTAACTTTTTAGACACCACCATTAAGCTAAAGAACAATGAAATAGAGACATCCCTGTATCAGAAGCCAATCGACCGTCCAACATACCTTAAATGGGACAGTTTCCATCCAAAACACATAAAAAACTCTATTGTCTACAGCCAAGCCATCAGATACAACCGTATATGTTCCAACCCCATGGATAGAGATGAACACCTTGGTCGCCTCAGAAAGACTTTTTTGAACCAGGGCTACCATCCAAGAACAATTGAAAACCAAATTACAAGAGCCACCAGAATATCAAGGAATCACCTGCTACATTACAAAACTAAAGAAGAAAATAACGGGTGCCTCTAGTGGTCACCTACAATCCAAACCTGGAGATGCTAAGGGAGCTGCACGGAAACTACAACCCTTACTACAAAAAGATGCCCGATTACAATCCATATTTCCAGACCCCCCACTACTATGTTTTAGGCAGCCCCCAAATCTAAGAAGCATCATTGTCAGAAGCTCCCTGTCCTCCCCAACAGCTGCAGGAACCTTTCCTTGCAATCAGAAGAAGTGTAAAACCTGTGCATCTATAATGACCACGGACAAGATAAAGATCCCCAACTCCCATCAGGACTACAAGATCCCAGGTACTTTCAGCTGCATCACATCTAATGTGGTGTACCTAATTATATGTACTAAATGTCCAACTGGGGGTCTGTATGTGGGGGAGACCGGGCAAAAACTGAGAACAAGGATGAATTCTCATCGCCACACAATAAGAGAAAAAAGAATGGATTTACCTGTGGCAAAACACTTTTGTATGCCCGGTCATAGCATGATGGATATGGAATTACTGGTATTAAAATCTAACTTCAAATCTGAGAAAGATAGAAAGGTTTGGGAATACAAACTTATGATGACCTTTGACACTCTTAGTGCTGGAATGAATATATCACACGGATTCATGTCATTCTATATCAATTAAGGAATCTGCGTCTCTGACCTTCTAGGGGCATCAAAACACAACACCAGACCCCAATCAGAGGGCAATAAAACTTTCTCTCCTTATCTATGAACTGTTCCAATATTTATGTTCATCCCTCTGCCATAATGACAGTTCTGCTTCACGTCACTTGTCTTACCTATTGCACTATTCCTGTGTCCTTTTGTGTATATAAATATGTGATTCTTCAGTTTTTGTTTTAGTCTTTGCCTGATGAAGAGACCTGAGTAGTCTTGAAAGCTTGCAATTTGTTACCATCTTTTCAGTTAGCCATTAAAAGGTAGCAACCACCGAGGACTCTCAAGTCTAAATATTTTTCATGGCTTTTTGCACATTTCTTTCTTCAAGTGTTCAACACTTTTTCGCAGCATCATTTCTCATTATTTCACATAAAAATTAATTTATGGACATCCATGGTTTGATTTACTGTATTTTTCAGATTATAAGATGCACTTTTCTCCCAAAAATGTGGTAGGAAAATAGGGGTGCATCTTATAATACAAAAGGAAGCTTACTGGGGATTGGCGGGGGGGGGGGTTGGGATGTGTTGGATTGAGGTCACAGATGGCAGGGTCGCTGTTCACGAGGCCAGTGGCGGAAGGAGTGGGGCAATGCTGCGGGCTCTGGGCTCTCATAAGATGTTGGCGCCGATGAGCAGAGTCCCCTTTCCCATTGATTTCCCTGCGGTGGGCTTCAGGAAAATGGCTGGGCAGACTGAGCTCTCGGGAGAGGAGAGCTCCATCCAACAAACTGACAAACACCTAGTGAACACAGGCCATGGTTCATGAAGAGAGCCAGGCAGGTGCATCTAATCAAGACGTGCAATGCTAGGATGTAATATGTAATCCAGTTCCATGTGGTTTTGCTAATATTTATATATTATATATAAATATACAATATATATATATATATATATATATATATATATACATACATATATATATATATACACACAGTATATACATACACACATCTTCCCATCTCCCCTCTCCATGGAATTTTATTATCTCCATTTGTCATCTCCTATCTCAATGTGATAAAATTTCTCATCAGAGAATATAATTAAAGGGAATCTGTCCCCTATGAGATGAGACCACCGCTATCAGGGGCTTATCTACAGCATCCTGTAGATAAGCCCCCAATACAACCTGAAAGATAAGAAAAACAAGTTATATTATACTCACTGGTGGGGCGGTCAGGGTCCGATGGGCGTCGCAGGTCTGGGTCCGGTGCCTCCCATCTTCTAGCGATGACGTCCTCTTCCTTGCTTCTGTTGCGGCTCCTGTGCAGGCGTAAATGTCTGCACTGTTGAGGGCAGAGAAGAGTACTGCAGTGTGCTGGCGCTGGGCCTTTCTGACCTTTCCTGACGCCTGCGCACTGCAGTAGTCATCACTAGAAGATGAGAGGCACCGGCCCTGGACCAAAACACCCATCGGACCCGGACCGCCCCCCCCCCCCCGGTGAGTATAATAAAATTCGTTTTTGTTATCTTTCAGGTTACATCGGAGGCCGCATCTCATAGGGGAAAAAATAGGTGACAGATTCCCTCTAAGGGTCCCGTCTCACGTAGCGAGATCACTAGCGAGATCGCTACTGAGTCACAAGTTTTGTGACGCAACAGCGATCTCAGCAGCGATCTCGCTATGTCTGACACATACCAGTGATCAGGCCCCTGCTATGAATCGCTGGTCGTGTCAGAAATGCCTGGACTTTTTTTTGATCGCTGATCTCCCGCTGGCCAGCACGCATTGCTGCGTGTGGCAGGCAGGAGACCAGCGATCAGCTGGTAACCAAGGTACACAACGGGTTTCCAGGCGCGGGGCTGTGCCTGGAAACCCGATGTGTACGTTGGATACCAGCGCGCTGCTGCAGGGGAGCTGGTAACCAAGGTACACATCAGGTTTCCAGGCACCGTGCAGCGCCTGGAAACCAGATGTGTACCTTCGTTACCAGCTCCCTGCCTCAGCGGGCTGGTATCCAACGTACACTGCGGGTTACTAAACGACGTTACCCGCAGTGTCGCTGTCCTGATCGCTGCATGAGCTGCCTGTTTGGCAGCTCAGCAGCGATCATGTAGCGACACACCAGCGATCCTGACAAGTTCATATCGATGTCGGGATCGCTGGTGCGTCGCTTTGTGAGACGGGACCCTAAGACTGAATGATCACTCCAGAAAGAGAAAAAAAAATCATATATTTTTTTTTGTTAGCGTCACTTTAACATATACACTTTACAAAGCTTACCCTAACTAATATACTTTAATTCTGATCACAGCAGCTCCCCATCCGCTCATCTCCTAACAGTCAGACAACCCTCTTCTCTGTGTTAGCACTTGGCAAAGGGGGCTGGCTACCAAGCCAAGTTTATTAACTAAGCCATGCCCCTTCTTTGTACAGCTGAAGCCAAGACATGACATTTCTTCACAGTGTATTAGTTAGCAATGGGCAAACTGGAGTGATTTCATTTACTAGAATCCATACAAGGGTGTTCTAAGCAGCACAATATGCACTGCTTTTACCTAAAAGACGTTCTAAAAGGAGAGACTTCTCACACCTCTTAATCCAGTAAAGCTGTAACCAGGGCCGGAGTCAGCACCCGGCGTACCCGGGCAAGTGCCGGGGCCCTGAGCTGGCGGGGGGCCCACTCGCCGTCGGGCACCCACGCGCCCGTTAGCGGATTAGAGCGGTGCCAGCGCCACCATTGGGCCACCCCGCTTGCTCAGGGCCCCGGCAGCCGGCACAATACTTACCTCTCCCCGTGGCTACGCAACTCCGGGCTCCAGGGGGCGCCTGCGCTTCCTCTCACAGCAACGCCGCTGGATGACGTCATCATTCAGCGGCCGGCTGTGGCAGAGTGTAAGTGCGGGCGCCAGTGATACTGCGGGACTGCCTGCGGTGCGGACGCCGGACAGGTGAGATGTGATGTGTGTGTCAGTGTGTGTGTATGTGTCTGCCTGCGTGTGTGTATGTAGTGCGGTGCTTTGTGTGTGTATGTGAGAGTGCTGCAGTGTTGTCTGTGTGTCGTGCTGTATGTGTGATGGTGGTGGGGGGAGGCAGTGATGGTGGTGAGGAGGCAATGATGATGATGGGGAGGCAATGATGATCATTGGGAGGCAATGATAATGATGGGGAGGCGATGATGATGGGGAGGCAATGATGATGATAATGGGGAGGCAATGATGATGGGGAGGCGATGATGATGGAGAGACACTGATGATGATGGGGAGGCGATGATGATGGGGAGGCAATGATGATGATAATGGGGAGGCAATGATGATGATAATGGGGAGGCAATGATGATAATGGGGAGGCAATGATGATGATGATGGAGTAGCAATGATGATGGGGAGGCAATGATGATGATGGGGAAGCAATGATGATAATGGAGAGGCAATGATGATAATGGGGAGGCATGATGATGATGGGGAGGAAATGATGATGATAATGGGGAGGCAATGATGATTATGGGGAAGCAATGATGATGATGGGGAGGCATTGATGATGGGGAGGCAATGATGATAATGGGGAGGCAATGATGATGATGGTAAGGCAATAATGATAATGGGGAGACAATGATGTTGACGGAAGGCAATGATATTGACGGGGAGGAAATGATGATGATGGGGAAGCAATGATGATGATGATGGGGAGGCAATGATGATGATGGGGAGACAATGATGATAATGGGGAGACAATGATGATGATGATGGGGAAGCAATGATTATGATGGGGAGGCAATGATGATAATGGGGAGGCGATGATGATGGGGAGACAATGATGATGATAATGGGGAAGCAATGATGATGATAATGGGGAGTCTTTCCACAGCGCCCTTTCCTGAGCCGTAACAGTGCAGAACGCAACACAGTGCAGAGGAGAGCTCCATATTTTGTATGGAGCATTAAATGGGGTCCAATATTCTTTATGGAGCATTATATTTGGCCAATAATACTGTATGGAGGACTATGTGGTGCCCATAATATTGTATGGAGGACTGTACTATCCAGTCTGTACTGTGCGCTGTGAGGATTTGGCGGTTTCTGAGCTATTGTAGAATTTACAATAGATATCACTCATGTAATGGAAGAGGTGAAGTGTTTAGCATTGTACTACACCTATATTTCTCTGCAGTATCTGTGCATCATGAATCGTAGTCTGTGTTAAAGGGGCCCATGAGACTCTTTCGCCTGGGGCCCATAAAAACCTGGAGCCGGCCCTGGCTGTAACTTTTACCATTATGAAACAAACTCTGAAGTTCTGAAATATCTAAAACTACAATCACAGCAGTATCCAGGCTTACGCTGCTTTCACATTTGCGTCTGTACAGTATGCGCAGCGTTTAATCCGCAAAGATCCGCATGTGTCAAGCGTACATATCTTTAACATGGTTTACACAGGGACATGTGTCTGCATGCGTGCGCATGCTTCGTTTTGCGGTGTGCGGCAGTGTCTTGTGAACGCAACATGTTGCATTTTTTTAAGCATCAAAAGTCCATCAAATATGCTCATGCGGATGAGTGCGTCAAAAAAGGCATTACTGTCTAAGGGAACGCAGACACGCAAGCACATGCGCATGGATGCGTTCGATGCGCATGCGGACTTCAGACTGTGCATGTCCAGGAACTGATTATAGCACCTGGAAATATCGAACGCATGTGCATAAACAACGCAATCGCATGAAAAAACGCATACAAACGCGGCCTTTTTTTGCGGCATGTGTAAGATGATGCGGATAAAAAACGCTGCGTAAACATGCATTTGCATGCGTTTGCATATGATATGCTGCGCACATATACGCAAATGTGAACTTCGCCTTATATGCTTTTAACAGACACCTGTAATTTCCAATGGGTACATTTTGTACAAAAATTTCCATGTAGTAACAGACAAAGCTGTGTTTTAACCAACACATTATAACAGATTCATTTTGTGATACTGATTATATTTTTGCTAGACAGGACCACATAAAAATCAGTACCTAAACAGGATTATTTATAATACTCATGACATAAAAAACACACAGAAATAGAAACTCTTTGCTCTGTGCCTTCTCACAATCATGGTATGCTCAAAAGAGAATTGAGCTTTATGTCATTCCATGTGATTCATTGTTTCACAATGCAGGACGCTGTCTCCCGATACACAATGCGTATAATAGCTCTGCTGTATTGCAGGGCATAATGCTGCTGTGAGCACATCGCTGGGCAATAATCAAAATCAGTAAAATGCTTTATTTATCACAAAAGGAGTGTCAGTAATGGCAAGGAGCGGCATCCCCAATCTTGATTTAATAAAACAATTGGCAGCCCCAAACTGGTGATTTTACCAATATACAGTACAGACCAAAAGTTTGGACACACCTTCTCATTCAATGATTTTTCTGTATTTTTATGTCTATGAAAATTGTAGAATCACACTGAAGGCATCAAACTATGAATTAACACATGTGGAATTATACATTACACTTTACAAAAAAGTGTGAAACAACTGAAAATATGTCTTATATTCTAGGTTCTTCAAAGTAGCCACCTTTTGCTTTGATTACTGCTTTGCACGCAGAAAAGGTGAACGGATGGACTCTACATGCCTGGTTCCCACCGTGAAGCATGGAGGAGGAGGTGTATGGTGTGGGGGTGCTTTGCTGGTGACACTGTTGGGGATTTATTCAAAATTGAAGGCATAGTGAACCAGCATGGCTACCACAGCATCTTGCAGCGGCATGCTATTCCATCCGGTTTGTATTTAGTTGGACCATCATTTATTTTTCAACAGGACAATATCCCCAAACACACCTCCAGGCTGTGTAAGGGCTATTTGACCAAGAAGGAGAGTGTTGGGGTGCTACGCCAGATGACCTGGCCTCCACAGTCACCAGTCCTGAACCCAATTGAGATGGTTTGGGGTGAGCTGGACCGCTCACCGCTTCAATTTTGAATAAATCCCCAACAGTGTCACCAGCAAAGCACCCCCACACCATCACACCACCTTCTCCATGCTTCACGGTGGGAACTAGGCATGTAGAGTCCATTCGTTCACCTTTTCTGCGTGCAAAGCAGTAATCAAAGCAAAAGGTGGCTACTTTGAAGAACCTAGAATATAAGACATATTTTCAGTTGTTTCACACTTTTTTGTAAAGTGTAATGTATAATTCCACATGTGTTAATTCACAGTTTTGATGCCTTTAGTTTGATTCTACAATTTTCATAGTCTTGAAAATACAGAAAAATCTTTGAATGAGAAGGTGTGTCCAAACTTTTGGTCTGTACTGTAAGTTATAGTCAAAATTGCTAATAAGCAATGATTATGAACAGGTGAGGAATATGTAGGCACTAGTGGATGAACTGTTGTAAAAACCAATAACAGCTGTTCAGTAAACTTTTGATGCTTGTGGAGCAGTAGCCAACAAGTAGTATGCAAACATGGAAAAATATAGAAAGGCAGCACTCACTGTTTCCTATAGAGAAAAGATGTCAATTCATATGGACATCCTAAGCGGCATAGCGGCTGTTACGATCCATTTTTGGATTTGTGGCAGCTCTGGTTCCACTATAATTTAAATGTAAATTACTTAAACCAAAACCATGGGTAACACTAGTAAACATTGTTTCATAGTAGAAACAAGGCAACTCCCTGCATAATGAAATATTACAAAAAAGAATGGAGCATCCAGCCAAGACAAGAATAAAATGTAAAAAATAACAATTTTATTGAAAAAACACACCAATAAAACCGTTCACAAATATAAGTACATAAAGATGAAAGTATGATGGTGATAGAGCAACTAACGAACCTGAAGCACATAAACTAGCATGCTGTGCTCAAAAATTGTCTCCCAAGTGAATATGGGGAAAAAAAAATCACAAAATGTGTATTCGTATACACATCCTGCGGGGTATGCCAAAAGGTTGCCACCATGAACAAAGGCACAATATTATACCACAAGTGTCAATGAATTGTGCCACATAAAAAGTATAGTCACAAGAATAGTAATGGAATTATATGGTGACACCCCAGGTGACAACACCCACAGGACCCAATCCACAGTGGGATCATGTAATAATATCAACATTAAAAGTGGCATATATGAGGTCAAAATCTCCTAAGGAGTGCCACATAAACTAGAGCATAAAGTGCAGACATGCTTACCCATTTTGGGGAAATGTGCAAAATCAGGAACGTGCCCCGACGCACGTTTCGCTTTCTTAGCTTCCTCGGGGGGCTGTGTGGAGTGTGGTGCTGGGTGCGCTTAAATAAGGACAAAATCTGCCTAGGTGTGTGGAATTACCCATTGTAGGGGAGCGCGCATGTGGGCGCTGTCACAGAGGCGACGCCCGCATCACTTCCGGCGCTCTGATGACGATGAGGGTCCAGGAAAAATTTCCTGTGACGTCAGGACCCCAACGCCATCTTGGTAGAGGCCTTAAGTGAATCGGGCCGCCAATGCCGCGCGCACATGCGCATCCCAATGGGAGGAGCAGTGGATACTGTCTGAATTAGAAGGGAAAATAGTACATGCTGTCAAAAGTAGAAAAAAACAGCAAAAAACACGGTCAGAAGGTAAGAAAAAAACGACTCACAGAGGTATATATAAAAAAGCGGTTGCCGGTCCACAAAAAAAATAAGAGTACAAGGATATGTCCATGGGACCAGAATACTAGCGTTAGAATAACAGCAAATAACACCACGGGACAAGCAAAGAAATGTCGCACAGTCTGCACTATCAAAGGTAACATGGTGATATCCCTCATACCATAAGGGACAATAACCCACAACCCCATCAAAGGTAATAAGTGTATAAAAAATAAACAAAATAGAAAAAAGTAGCAAACAACAAAAATAATAATGAAAAAAAAGTAAAAAAATACAAATAAACAAAAAAACAAAAAATGCACAATGGGGTTGAATGATGATTCAATCAGTCAGTCCAATGGAACCTCCACATAACGGATGAGAAGTAAATCTTCATATCGATGATACAACCCTGGGTAAGTAGTATTGGATAAAGCGCACAATCATATGAAGTAAATGGTTACTGTGAACGTAAAAGAACAAAATTAAAACAGCACACAAATAAAAACTAAGGAAAACAGAGGAGTCGAAAGACCTTTTTCAGCGGTTCCATGACCGGGGCTATAGCAGAAGAAAAATTAAACGGGGTTACTTGAGGGCCAAGGGCACACCTCGCAACCAACTGTTAGGTGGCAGTCATAGACATAGAGACCTTAATCCACCTATTAGATTTATATCCACCTTCAACAATAGATGGCCACAGATTAGGCAAATTCTTACTAGACATTGGCCTGTACTCCGCTCGGACTCCATACTAAGGGAGCTTTTGCCCGATCGGCCACTCCTTACAGCCAGAAGATCTCCCAATTTGAGGGATATTTTGGTTAGGAGTCATTATGTCAGTAACCCGCCGACCATTTTTGATGCTGGTGTGCAGAGACAGGGCTGTTTCCCATGTGGTTCATGCCTGGCGTGCAGAAACATCTGTCGGGCTGTCACCTTTGGTGGTGGAGTGGGTGGTGGGAACCACCGGATTAAGCAATACATTTCTTGTAGCACATGTTTTGTTGTTTATTTGGCCACCTGTCCATGCGGCCTCAGCTATGTGGGCCTGACCTCACGCGAATTTCGCATCAGGGTCAGGGAGCATATTCGTGACATTATGGCCGCCAAAGATGTAGTTGACACGAGTACTCTTAAGACCATCCCTCGACATTTCCGGCTGTTTCACAAATGTAATCCAACAGGCCTCAAATTTGTGGGCATTGATCGTGTGCGTACTGGCATTAGGGGCGGTGACATGAAGCGTATCCTGGCACAGCTGGAATGTCAATGGATCACTAAATTAGATACGATGGCACCAAGAGGGCTTAATGAGAAGCTATCCTTTGCTTGCTACTTATGAGATTTCCTTCACTGCTCTGTTTTCCTTAGTTTTTATTTGTGTGCTGTTTTTAATTTTGTTCTTTTACGTTCACAGTAACCATTTACTTCATATGATTGTGCGCTTTATCCAATACTACTTACCCAGGGTTGTATCATCGATATGAAGATTTACTTCTCATCCGTTATGTGGAGGTTCCATTGGACTGACTGATTGAATCATCATTCAACCCCATTGTGCATTTTTTGTTTTTTTGTTTATTTGTATTTTTTACTTTTTTTCATTATTATTTTTGTTGTTTGTTACTTTTTTCTATTTTGTTTATTTTTTATACACTTATTACCTTTGATGGGGTTGTGGGTTATTGTCCCTTATGGCATGAGGGATATCACCATGTTACCTTTGATAGTGCAGACTGTGCGACATTTCTTTGCTTGTCCGTGGTGTTATTTGCTGTTATTCTAACGCTAGTATTCTGGTCCCATGGACATATCCTTGTACTCTTATTTTTTTTGTGGACCGGCAACCGCTTTTTTATATATACCTCTGTGAGTCGTTTATTTTCTTACCTTCTGACCGTGTTTTTTGCTGTTTTTTTCTATTTTGACAGCATGTACTATTTTCCCTTCTAATTCAGACAGTATCCACTGCTCCTCCCATTGGGATGCGCATGTGCGCGCGGCATTGGCGGCCTGATTCACTTAAGGCCTCTACCAAGATGGCGTTGGGGTCCTGACGTCACAGGAAATTTTTCCTGGACCCTCATCGTCATCAGAGCGCCGGAAGTGATGCGGGCGTCGCCTCTGTGACAGCGCCCACATGCGCGCTCCCCTACAATGGGTAATTCCACACACCTGGGCAGATTTTGTCCTTATTTAAGCGCACCCAGCACCACACTCCACACAGCCCCCCGAGGAAGCTAAAGAAAGCGAAACGTGCGTCGGGGCACGTTCCTGATTTTGCACATTTCCCCAAAATGGGTAAGCATGTCTGCACTTTATGCTCTAGTTTATGTGGCACTCCTTAGGAGATTTTGACCTCATATATGCCACTTTTAATGTTGATATTATTACATGATCCCACTGTGGATTGGGTCCTGTGGGTGTTGTCACCTGGGGTGTCACCATATAATTCCATTACTATTCTTGTGACTATACTTTTTATGTGGCACAATTCATTGACACTTGTGGTATAATATTGTGCCTTTGTTCATGGTGGCAACCTTTTGGCATACCCCGCAGGATGTGTATACGAATACACATTTTGTGATTTTTTTCCCCATATTCACTTGGGGAGACAATTTTTGAGCACAGCATGCTAGTTTATGTGCTTCAGGTTCGTTAGTTGCTCTATCACCATCATACTTTCATCTTTATGTACTTATATTTGTGAATGGTTTTATTGGTGTGTTTTTTCAATAAAGTTGTTATTTTTTACATTTTATTCTTGTCTTGGCTGGATGCTCCATTCTTTTTTGTAATATTTTATAATTTAAATGTAGCTTTTTTCTTTTTAGGCCAGCAGGGGTTAATGTTAGTTTTCCTTGCTGGCAGCTTGCTGCAGCTGCTGGTTTGCTAGGTCAGCTGATGTGGGTGGTGACCACTCTCAACATCCTTTAGTCACCTGATGCATCAGCTGACTATTGGTGATAGAGCAAAGACCAGCCTTTCAGTTTCAGCTCTCTGGTGTCAGCGCTGTATCAGCTATTTCTGGAGTTCGGAGTTCTGTTTCCGTGTCTTCTGCAGTGTGGAGCTTGGCAGCAGAGTCTGGAAGGTAAGTGTTGTGTTTTTACCTTGTCTGTCTCGTGCTTGTCATCACCCTGTGTTGTACCATCTGCAGTGGTGAGGCTAGCCCTTTGCTGGCCAGTGCACTAGCCAGGGCAGTGCGAGGTGAAAGCGAGGTACAAGGTTTGTCACAGCGGCGGGGGGAAGGACCCACTTAAAGCGTTAGGGGAGTGCAGGGAAAGGCTCAGTTTGGAGCTCAGGATGTGTCCCATCCTCATTCCCTATTGGTAGGGCCTTCCTCTCCCCATTACCATCCCATTGAGTGAGTGTTGTGCCGTCCGCTGAGTGACCCCCTGTTGGGTCGTGACAGCAGCTTGTGAGGGAAGCCGGAAGGATGACGTCCGTTTCATGCAAAGGTGGTGCTTCTATGGGTCAAATCTCATCTCACATGGATTGTACCCGTAGAAGCACCACCTGCACGTGTAAGCGGCTGTCGTCCTTCCATCTCCCCGCATATCTCCCCTCATACGCCACTATGCCGCTTTGGATGTCAGTATGAATTGAAATAAAGGACTTCTTTTCACCACAGTGAAACAGTGACTGCTGCCTTTCTATATTTATTTTTTCATGTTTGCTAATAAGTAATGCTAATGCCCCTCGAAGGAGCTCAACTTTGTAGCAAAAGTTGAGCCCGAACTTCTGTTTTGTAGGATGCTTGCATGCAGATCAGGACACCACAAGCCTTCGCGACTCCTCTCACAGTGAAAGAGCGAGATTTTCCTCTTCACTCTAATCCAGTACTGCTGAATATTAAGGGATGACTTCTAAATTTGACTCTTTTAATGTTAAATACAAAAAAAGAAGGTACCAGATTTTGTGTCCAAGACTTTTTTTTGTAATAAACCAAGAAACTTACAGATGATGTTTTATACAAAGAAATATGGAATTTGGTGCACACCTACTTGCAAAGGCAGCAAGAAGCTACATACATATAATGCAAAAGAGCCTGTTCCCTGTTATGTTTCGGTAGCTGAGGAGAAACTGCAAAAAATAGCCAAAGTAGCAATACACCAGAGAGGCTGGAAACTATTGGATTGCAGTAACCTAAACTAACCGCCACACTAGAAGTAACCGTGGAGCGTACCTACGGTGATCCTAGACGCCTCGTCACAGCCGGAGAGATAACTACACCCAAAGGCAGAAAGATGAAAGCCATCTGCCCCGGAGCAGAATCCCCAAAGAAACAGGAAGCCCCGAACATGTAATGGCAGCCAGACAAGAAAAAAAACTAGGACACAGACAGAAAATAGAATGAGCAAACGCTGGGGCCCAATCTGTCTAGATAGAAAAGTATAGGAAAGAATTCTGACTGCAACCAAAAAAAAACCCTGACAAAAATACCAACACTTCTGATTAACAAAAAACCTGAGATCACACAATCTCTACCACCTAAATCAGATCTCTGGTGTAACACACAGCAACACAGCAAATAAAAAGTGACAAAGGAACAAAGCAAAAATGCAAACACAAAATGAGCACAATTACAGCGCAAAACCCCAAAAGGGGACCAGGCTGCAGTCCACTGCAAGCAGCAAACCAGCAGTGAAAATACAACAGAGAAAAAAAAAGCAAAACACTTATCTGAATGTGAGCAGGAAAGCAAGCTGTGCTCCAAGCAAGAGCAGGAGGAACAATTGATTACCGGCAAGGCTGCTGGGAACTCAGGTCACTTATATCATACCATTCAGAGCCAGCTGAAGGCCGTTCAGTAATTAGGTCATTACCCTCAGCAACCACCGGAGGGAGACCCAGCTCAGAAGTTGCCTCCAAGGTATTCACAACAGTTCCCGTTTTACACATTTGCTCCACTGTCTGTTCTTTCCCCACCTCCCAGGTTAAGGGGTTGTTCAGTGAAAATAATTGTTACCTCTCTATGGGATAGATGGTAGCTTGCTGATTAGTAGGTTTCCCAGCGCTTGGATCTTTACTGATTAGGGAATTTTAATCACCAACAAAAAAAAAAATGGACAAGCAGATCAAATGCCTAATTGCTGCTCCATTCATTCTTTATGGGGCTGCCGGAAAAAGAGTGAATGGAGCACAGGTTGCACGTGCGCAGTGCCGCCCCAGTCTAATGGGGTATAAAGTACCTCATTCTGCTGATTGGTGAGGGTCCCAGCAGTCAACCCCCCCACCGATCATCAAGTTATCAAATATCATGTGGATAGGAGATAATGTGTTTTCAGTGCACAACCTTTCACTTACCTAAAACAACTACAGAAACATTAGAATGGCACCTCCAGACTTCATGTGTGGCTAAATCACTCCTTACACATCTGTATATAAATTTAACCATGTTTGCTCTACACTTGTTCATTCAGTTGGTTGCATATCACATTTATTGCGCACAAAGGTTTACCTAAACATAATTTAAAACTAGCTTGATAAAGATTCTCCTTTAGGGTATGTGCACACGTTGCAGATTTTGTTGCGGTTCCGCAGCGTTTTTGGATGCGGAATTGCACCACATCCGCAATGTAGTGCACAACCAATGTTAATCTACGGGAATCCTGAATTGGTGTGCACATGCTGCAGAAAATTCAGCGCGGATTCTCAGCGTTTTATTTTCCTCAGCACAGCAATTCTTTTTGCAGATCTGCAGCGTTTCTGCACCCATTGACTTCCACTGAGTCAGTCAAATCTGCAGCAAAACCGCAGGTGTAAAAAGATTAGCGAATTTGCTGCGGATGTGCGTGCCAAAAACGCTGCAGAAAGGCAGGTGGAAGAGTGAGTGGGCGGAGATGTGTGTGGGCGAAGACTATGTGTGTGCGGAGAAGATGTGCATATCTGTCTGCGGGTGTCTGTGTGAATCTGTGTGTCTGTGTATAGCCAGGCATTGTCCGATGGGACTACTAGTCCCATCCGGCTATGTCTGCTGTCACATAGAACAGCGACAGCATTAGCAGATGATGGGATAGTAGTCCCATCATCCGGCTACTGTGTTCAACAGTAAAAAAAAAAAATTCACATACTCACCAAACAGCTAACCCCCGGCTCCCTCGATCACCAGCAAAAAAAATAAAATAATAAAATAATAATACTTTCTGTTCGGATGTAATCCATTTAATAACGAGTGTCCCACGATGATCTCCCGTATAGAGCAGTCACATCAGGAGATGTGATCGCTCTACGGGGTCCTTCGGTGATACAGTGACAGGAGGTATCCTACCGCAGTGCATCACTCCGCCGCCTAGGGGGTCACCAAAGTTCATCCTGTCACCTGCGTCACCACTGCGTGGGAAAATTCTCACGCAGCGGTAGTGTCGTAAAGTGAGAGCACGAACTCAGATGAACTACACTGCGGGAGTATTATCTCTGGTCAGTGTGTCACCAGAGGCCGGTAGAGCAGTCACATCTCCCGATCACGGGAGATTGTCGTGGGACACTCGTTATTAAATGGATTACATTGGAACAGTGAGTATTTGTGTTGGGTTTTTTTTTTGCAGAAGATCAACGGCGTCACAAGAATTAGGCGTATAATAAATATGGCAAACTGTGTTGTGTTTTATTTCATTAAAAGACTTTATTCTGACTGTGTCTTTATTTAACATGTAACTATAGGATTAGTAATGGATAGGCATCTTATTGACACCTCTCCATTACTAAGCCATGAGCTTGATGTCACCTTACAATGCAAAGGTGACATCAACTCTATAACTATTACCCCACTTGCCACCTCTACAGGGCAAGTGGGAAGAGGCTAAATGCCTGAATTGGCGCATCTTAGAGATGCACCATTTCTGGGGCGGCTGAGAGCTGGTGTTTTTAGACAGGAAGGGGCCAATATCCATGGTCCCTTCATAGGCTATTAATATCAGCCCACAGCTGTCTGCATAGCCTTTTCTGGCTATTATAGGCGGACCCCACGTCATTTTCGTGAGCTGATATTAACAGCCTGGGAAGATCCATGGGTATTTCTCCTTTCCCAGGCTATAAACATCTGTCCCCAGTCGCTGGCTTTTCTTGTTCTGGTTTTGAAAATTGCGCAGGAGCCCACCCCTTTTTTTTTTTAAATTAAACGTAGCATTTAAGGCCGAGGTCACACTTGCGAAAAACTCGCACCTCAATACCCGGCACTGCCGCCGGCACTCGGGATCAGAGCGTGCAGCTGCATGTATTTCCAGTCCGAATGTCGGCGGCAGTGCCAGGTATTAACGTGCAAAACTCGTGCGAGTTTCTTGTAAGTGTGACCCCGGCCTAACGCAGATTTTGTGTGAGTGTGTGTGTATGTCTTTATTTAACTCTTTAGGTACCATTTTATTATGTTCATTACTAAACATTGGGCTTGGTATTATCTATCTATAGATATATCTATCGATATATCTATTTATATACAATATTCACTTACCGTATTTTCCGGCGTATAAGACGACTTTTTAACCCCAGAAAATCCTCTGGAAAGTCGGGGGTCGTCTTATACGCCGGGTATCGTCTTATAGGGCGGTACGGAGGAGTGGTCTGAATGACGAGGTGAGGGGGCGTCCCACAGGGAAGGTGTATATGACGTACCATTACCTCCTTGCGCGGCTCTGTGCGGCTGTCTGTGCTTGGAGGGGCGGCTCTTGATGAGCATTGGTGGCTCAGCCGGAGGCTCCTTTCGCATCGTGGGGGCTGGTGCTCAGATTCAGATCTCGTTCCGAGATCGCGGCCATTTTGCCGGAGGCCACCGCATCGTAGCAATGGACCCCCAACGCTGCATAAGGAGCGGCCGGCCGAGCCCCCACGATGCATAAGGAGCTGCCGGCGGAGCCCCCACGATGCATAAGGAGCCGCCGGATGAGCCACCAATGCTCATCAAGAGCCGCCGCCGCTCCAAGCACAGACAGCTGCACAGAACACTGCAAGGAGGTAATGGTACGTCATATACACCTTCCCTGTGGGACGCCCCCCTCACCTTGCCATTGGGACCACCTCCTCCGCACCGCCCTATAAGACGACACTAGGCGTATAAGAAGACCCCCCCACTTTTAAGAAGATTTTATATTTTGACTGGAAAAGTTGGGGGGTCGTCTTATACGCCAGAAAATACGGTATATTTGTTTTGTGTGTGTAAACATTGTATTTGAAAATGGTATGTGATGATATTACGGTCTTCAATGTAGTATGTTAAAAGAAGAGGTTGGACAAGGAAATTACATCACAAATCTTTTTTTTTTTTTTAATAATTTATCTTTATTTAGCTTACAAAAACTCATGAAAATCCGCATCAAATCCACATCAAAAACGCGTGGATTTTTAACTGCGTTTTCTGCCAAGAGAGGAAGAATCTGCGCAGAAAATTCCACAGGCAAATCCGCAACGTGTGCACATTGCCTTAAAGTAATATATTGTTCTATAATGATACGGATTCTCCCAAAATAAATCTGGTCCAAACAGGATAGAGCATCCTTTGTATGTCTGATGTTACTCAGCTACAGCTATACTCACAAAGTGACTCATACCACAAAATGCTGAAATATTGTCTGTCCGGTGATGAAAAGGGGAAAATATGCTGCTTTTTCCAGCAACATTAGCTGTGCGCATAAAACTATACTTGCACCCACTGCTCAAGAATAAATGGAAGACTTCTTGGTTATAGAGATATTCATTCCAGACAGGGAATATCATTTCTTCCCAAAGTTGCTACAGGACCACAGTACAACATCCCTATAATTACCATGCAGCACAATGCATCATTTAGTAAGTAGACATTCATATGGTGCTGCCTCTGTATAAGGTTTTATCACGAGTGATGATGGCATAACAGTGAAGAAGCGAACTGCAAATAACTTGTTGTAATGGTTGTTTTGGGTTTGTGTTACATTTAATTGCCTCGGAAACATCACTAAACAGTAAACAAATGTGGCAACCAAAAACAAAAAAAAAACAGGATAGCTGCTAAATATATTTTTTTTCTTCAGAATAGACCCCACTGAGTGTCAGAATCCTGTCCTGTTCTCTCAAAGCCACAAAACTGGGACAGGAGGAGTTGATTGGTGTGGCGGGTTGTGCTTTATCCGCTATACTTACCGTAGTTATCTTCAGCAAGGTCGTTAGACTTGAATGGAGTAGTCCATAGGAGTTTGGGGCTTGGAAGGTATTTTTTTTCACTACTCTGCTTCATTTTGATGATGTTTTGAACCCATACACTACTGTAACAAGAACTGCATCAAAAACTATAGACAAGTATAAAAATTCTTGGATTGTGACAATGGCATACGGCTGGATTTACATGAGCAGTTTAAGCATTTTTTTTTTCAGTTCAACATAGGATTGGATACAAAAGAGAGGTGAATGCAAATTTCATTTTATTATTTTTTAAGCTCGTCTTTAAAAATTCTATGAAAAACTGCACCAAAAACAGCAACCAAAACTTCATGACGTAAGGCTTTCTGGTAGTTTACAAACGCCCGGAGCCAGTAAATGAATAGAAGAAATAAATAGTACAAATACACTTTCCTAAATGATGGATGCTGGAATTGAACATTAGCCTGCTGCTGGTATCGGTGCATGTGGTGACCAGACCAACCTGACATTTCACATGTGAGCTCGTCTCCAATGCATGGCATAGGATGTGATGATGAATGAACAGAACAGAGCAGCACAGGGAATTATGGTACTTATGGTCCACTCTGTGGTCACATCTGATTACTCCACAATAAAACGGCTCCGAAGTAGAAACGAGCTGTTTGTAACAAAACTAAATGCCAAGGTTAAATGCTCAGCACAGATGTGGACGTCGGGTCTGTTCTCCGCTGTTTCTTAGCAACGTTACCAGTTACATATCTTTAAACACAAGGCTACAAATCTTCACATTTGTATTCTGCTCTCCAACTGCTTGTTGGTAGAAAGGGGAGATAAGCAAAGCGGTAATCACAGAGTTAAGGCAGAGCGCACTGCAGCGGACGCATGGCTAACTAAATGTCACTCAGCGGACAGAAATGAAGTTGACATTTTTGCACTCTGGTTTTTACAAACAACATATTCACTGACAGAGCTACAAAGGGTTGTCAATTTTCAAGAAATACTTTTAGATGATGAACTTTTTATGCCAAAACATGTGTATATGTGTAAGTAGTGTAGTGTTAAATATACTCACCTACCGCCACCTTCTTCAGTATCCAGCACCGTTCTTCTCCTCTTCTCAGTGACGTCACCACTCTGCTGACTCTCCGAATCATAATACGCTTTGCATTACCCGGAAGTGGCTTTTACAATGTAAGCCGATGGAGCTACAGGTCGAGCCTTCATAGACTTAAACTGGAAGAAGACTTCTAGCTAACGCATATCTCATAGAATGAGCCCAACATTTTCAAGTGCAGTGACGTCACTCAGAAGAGCAGCAGAAGGGTCCTGGATACCCTACAATACGATTGTAGATGAGTATATTAACACTGACCAGGGTGGATAAAAATCAATGATTTTTTTAAAAAAATCAAAAAAATTGGATTTTTTTGATTTAAATCGATTTTTTTGCTTTAAATTGGATTTTTTTCAATAAACTGCTTTTTGAGGAAAATATTTTACCATCCAAAGGTTCTTCCATCATGAAATAAAGCTGAGTTGTTTAACTCAGTAGAATAAAGGCTGTATATGTGTTAACATTCACAATGCCATGCTCTTCCAGAGGTTTCTGTAGGATTAGTGGGCAGTTTCTCTCCTATATTATCACAGACGCTCGCTTTACTTATGCAGTTCTCAAAACTGAATTTGACTCCGCAGAGGTCCCAGCCTCTTCTTCACGGCAAAAATGTTACAACATGAACAGAGTTGAGAAAAAGACCTTAATCCTATTGTTCTACAAACCTATATGAATACAGAATCAACCCCTTCAGTGCCAAGTCCAAGAAGTTAGACAATATGTTTCTGATTGTTTGGAGTGGAATAGATCTGCACAACACAAGAAGAATGTGAATCTAAGTGTGAGGAGGAGGAAGGGCAAGCAGACAAGAAAATGAAAGTGAAACTTTGAGCACAATACTGCAGCATAGCCACAGACAAGTCTGGATCTGTTTGTGTGTACGATCTGAGGTTTATTACATTCTTTCCTTATAATGGCAGCAGGCCGTAAAAGAGACCCAGTTTGGGAATATTTTAATGAAGCTCCTTCGCCTATCGGTAAGGCAGGCATGCGTGCAAAATGCAAACGATGCAACAAAGAGATGCAAGGCCTGGTGGCGCGAATGAGGCAACATCATGATAAGTGCGGTGATGAAGATGACCAAAGAAACACTTCTGACATGGGTATCCAGCAATCATCCATCTTTAATGCCAACTATAATAAACTTCAGAGCTAAGGGGGAACCATTCAAGAAATATATGTTTGCTGAAGATATTTTAAGGAAGGTCACACCAGTAAACTGGTGGAAGTCACTTAAGCGCTTGGATTTAGAGACTGTTCAAGTAATGATTTCACTTTTAACAGCAGTAGCTTCTTCTGCAGGCGTTGAAAGAATATTCTCTTCCTTTGGACTCATTCATTCTAAATTGAGAAATCGGTTGGGACCCAATAAAGCAAGAAAGCTGGTTTTTCTTTTCCAGATTATGAATAGGAACAAAGAAGATGATGATGAAGATGACGACAAGTGAGCTACAGAGGACAGCAGGGACAGTAGTATTTAAGTTTTTCATGTGTCGGCTGGGCTGACAGTCTAAGTTTCTTAAAATATATATATATTTTGTTTAGCCAAATTAGTTAACAAACATGGATGTTTGTTTAAGCAAATAACTTATGCTGTAATGTTGTTATTGTTTCAGTTGAATAAATCTATTTAAATTGTTATTAAGGTCAGGATTATTTTTCTCCTTCCTAAGTACAACAGAACAGTGGTGTCCAAATATGAATGATTAACCCATTAAACTGGGGAGAAAAAAGTAATATAAAAAGTGATTCTAAAAATCTTCATCTACTTGCATGTTAAAGTAGCAAGAACTAGTTTAGGTAGAAACTTTGATTTAAATCACTGATTTAAATCAAGCCTTACTGACTAGTGATTTAAATCGTTATTTAAATCGTGATTTAAATCAGTTTGATTTAAATCAAATCCACCCTGACACTGACACTGGAGAAAATACACACACAAGTTTTTAAACAAAATAAAGTTAATGGTAGCGCATCTTTAATTATCAAAGGCGCCCCAATCTTCAGATTTTAGTCTTGGACCTAAAAAGGGGCAGATCTGCTTCTAACACGGAGCTGGATACAAGAAAGAATTTTCATATTTTGTATGGTCATCCGTAGTCTGTGATGGGGCAGGCTGACTGCCCATTTTAATAGTTCAGCCAATACCCCACCTCTCCCCAATTCTTTATAAGTCTATTATGAACCCATCTATAAGTATTTTTTTTTTGCAAGTGGACAAACCATTTAAAGGGACTTCATCACGGGATTCATGCTGCCCAAATTACAGACTTCTATGTCTGTGAAGCCATGTAAGTTTTACTCTGAAATTCTTAGCATAAAATGCTTAAAAGAAAATCATAAAATTCAGCAACTTTTGGCGTTTTTATGCCAGTTTGAAGAAGCGCTGCCAAAATGGGGTGGAGCTGGTTCAGGACTGGGCATGACTGCACCTGTCTAATTCAGCAAATGTGCGGCATTTCTTATGGGAGATTAACTGAATTTATTAGGTGGCATGCACTTCTAAAGACTGCATGAAATACCAGCCTTAATGATTCAGACGCATAGTCCCTGGTCAACTTTCCAAAGCATTTTTTCTCCAAAAACGTATCAGCATTTGAAAATAAAACATACCAGGCTGCAGAAGTGGAGCCAGGCTCTGATTCAGGTTGCCCATAAATCAGGCAAAAATTAGATTCATTAACATACAGTGGGTTAGTAAAGTATTCAGACCCCTTTAAATTTTTCACTCTATGTTTCATTGTAGCCAATTGGTAAATGCAAAAAAGTTCATTTTTTTCTCATCAATGTACACTCTGCACCCCATCTTGACTGATCAAAATCAGAAACGTAGAAATTTTTGCAAATGTATTAAAAAAGAAAAACTGAAATATCACATGGTCATAAGTATTCAGACCCTTTGCTCAGACACTCATTTACGTCACATGCTGTCCATTTCCTTATGATCCTCCTTGAGATGGTCCCACTCCTTCAGTGGAGTCCAGCTGTGTTTAATTAAACTGACAGGACTTGATTTGTAAAGGCACACACCTGTCTATATAAGACCTCACAGTGCATGTCAGACCACATGAGAATCATGAGGTCAAAGGAACCGGCCAAAGAGCTCAGAGACAGAATTGTGGCAAATCGCAGATCTGGCCGAGGTTACGAAAGAATCTCTGCAGTACTCAAAGTTCCTAAGAGCACAGTAGCCTCCATAATCCTTCAATGGAAGAAATTTGGGACCACCAGAAGTCTTCCTAGACCTAGTCGTCCAGCCAAGCTGAGCAATTCTTGGGAGAGGAACCTTGGTGAGAGAGGTAAAGAAGAACCCCAAGATCACTGTGGCTGAGCTCCACAAATGCAGTAGGGAAATGAGGGAAAGTTCCACAAAGTCAACTATCACTGCAGCCCTCCACCAGTCGATCATTTATGAAAGAATGGCCCGACGGAAGCCTCTCCTCAGTGCAAGACATATAAAAGCCCCCATAGAGCTTGCTAAAAAAAACACATGAAGCACTCCCAGACTATGAGAAATAAGATTCTCTGGTCTGATGAGATGAAGATAAAACTTTTTGGTGATAATTCTAAGTGGTATGTGTGGAGAAAACCAGCCAATGCTCATCACCTGCCCAATACAATTCCAATAGTAAAAGATGGTGGTGGCAGCATCATGCTATGGGGATGTTTTTCAGCTGCAGGGACTGGAAGACTGATTGCATTTAAAGTAAACATGAATGTGGCCGAGTACAGAGATATCCTGGATGAAAACCTCTTCCAGAGTGCTCTGGACCTCAGACTTGGCCGAAGGTTCACCTTCCAACAAGACAAGGACGCCAAGCACACAGCTAAAATAACGAAGGAGTGGCTTCAGAACAACTCTGACTATTCTTGACTGGCCCTAAACTGACCTAAACCCAACTGAGCGTCTCTGGAGAAACCTGAAAATGGCTGTTCACTAACGTTCACCATCCAACCTGATGGAACTGGAGAGGATCTGCAAGAGTAACGGCAGAGGATCCCCAGATCCAGGTGTGAAAAACATCATTCCCAAGAAGACTCATGGCTGTACTAGCTCAAAAGGGTGCTTCTACTCAGTACTGAGCAAAGGGTTTGAATATTTATAGCCATGTGATATTTCAGTTTTTCTTTTTAAATAAAATTTGCAAAAATTTCTACATTTTTGTTTTTCAGTAAAGATGGGGTGCAGAGTGTACATTACTGAGAAAAAAATGAACTTTTTTGCATTTACCAAATGGCTGCAATGAAACAAAAAGTGAAAAATTTAAAGGGGTCTGAATACTTTCCGAACCCACGGTAAGTAAAGTATGCTAGACACTTCAAGTCTAATAATTTACCAAATTGATAGCAGTTAAATTACATATATTGCCAGCAAGAAAAGAGATTCTAACAAACATAAAAAAATATATATTTTTATTAACACAAATATAAAAATCAATACATCAATCAATATTTGTTAGCAGCTAAATTATATGTACTGCCAGCAAGAAAAGAGTTTCTATCAATTTGGTAAATTAGCAAAAAATTAGATGACAGGTTCCCTTTAAGAGCAAGGAGCACAGACATCTTTTTATTATTCTGTATTCTATAACGTAGATCTCATACAGTATATAGCCTTTACAGATCCTAATCGTGCAACATACCAGCACAAATTCTAGTAGAGATTTATCAAAACAAGCGCAAAGAAAAATTGAACCAGATACCCATAGCAAACCAAAAAGGCTGCTCTTGGAAGAATATTAAACTGTAAAGATAACCGTAATCTGCATGAAAAGGTAAGATCAACACCTGCCTATCCCATAATCTCACATGTTAAGACTGGGAGAAGGAAGTAATCACAATCTTTTCGGGAATACTTTGAATCAATATGCCCTAAATTAGTATTCCCAGAAAGCACTACAGGGTATAGAGAAGTGTGACTAGAGACTCTTTGTAGACTTGTAGAGGTTTTAGTTCATGTTTTTGTAATGGATCTCTCTCTAAGCAGAAAATAACAATAAAACAGGAAACGTAATCTAGTCATTTTTCTCCACTATATATTGGAAATGGAAAGATATTTTGTGTAAAGACGCACATGGTGTGGCACAGGTTAAGAACGGACAGTCTGGGTTGTAATTGCTGGTGAATATCTCTGGTTAGCCTTAGAGACCTGGTTACATAATCATGGAAATAAAAATTGTACATGTGTCTACTTTCACTTCCAGAAAATACTGTCTATTCTTAGTACAGAACAAACATTGCTTTAATTCACGGTCAGGACTTTCCAAAAAGACATTTACCCATATTCTCTATAAATGATTAACTAAGGAGCAGGATTTTCCTTTGCACACAATACAAACTAATGGAAAAAATATATTCAATATATGTACAGGACCATGATGAGATTCTTGTCAATATGTAAAGGGTTTTCCGGGACTTTTAATTTGATGACCTATCCTTCCATATAGGTCATCAATACCTGATCAGTGGTTCCCAGTGCCGAAGTTAATGGATATGTAAGGCTGTGTGCACACAGTGTGTTTTTGATGCGTTTTCGTAGCGTTTTTTAGTCCATGTAATCCAGAGTGTCCCACTGGGATCGCCCGTGTAGAAAAGTCACATTGGGAGATGTGACTGCTCACGCAGCCGTCGGCGATACACTGACAGAAGGTAATCTCTCCCGCAGTGTATCACAGAGCTGCCGTGAGAGAGATCATCAGAGTTCATCAGCTCCGATTCTCTCACATATGGCACTCATGCAGTAAAGTGATCAGGATCATCGTGGGACATTATGGATTATCTTCTC
This sequence comes from Oophaga sylvatica, assembly GCA_033576555.1. Classification (NCBI taxonomy): domain Eukaryota; kingdom Metazoa; phylum Chordata; class Amphibia; order Anura; family Dendrobatidae; genus Oophaga; species Oophaga sylvatica. The sequence goes on from JARQOD010000006.1 coordinate 128,411,809, forward strand.
AGCAGACAGGTGAGGAATATTGTGGTTCATTATTTTATTTTTGTTGCAGGAGACGTTGGCTTCGGTGGATTAGGCGTTCGGTGAGTATGGTTTAACTAAGATTCATTAAACTCTTTCTGACATTTGAATTACTATCCCGTCCAGGTGACGCGGGCCCGTATGACCGTGGACGGGATAGTACGTCATACGCGATCAGCCGCGCTCACGGGGGGGGGGGAGCGCAGCTGATCGCGGCCGGGTGTCAGCTGATTGTGCCAGGAGTGGTCAGGGACTGATCCCGGCACTTACCCCCTAGCACACTGTGATCAAACATGATCGCAGCGTTCCGGCATAGGAAAGCATTGGGCAGGGAGGGGGCTCCCTGCGTGCTTCCATGAGACCCTCAGAGCAATGCGATGTGAACACGTTGTTCCGAGGGCCTCCTCCCTGCATACCCCCGGATCCAAGATGGCCGTGGGGTCCTTCCAGATCCTGCAGGGAGGTGGCTTCTCAGTGCCTGCTGTCATGTGCCCGAAAATGGTACCAATAAAAATGTCAACTCGTCCCGGAAAAAACAAGACCTCACATGACTCTGAGGGCCAAAATATTGAAAAATTATAGCTCTCAAAATGTGGTGATGCAAAACCTATTTTTTGCAAAAAAAAAAAAAAAAAGAGTCTTTTAAACCCGCTATAAAAACCCACTACAAATAGTAAACCCCCCTTTATCACCCCCCTAGTTAAGGAAAATAAAATTTAAAAAAATTTATATTTCCATTTTCCCATTAGGGTTAGGGCTAGGGTGAGGGTTGGGATTAGGGATAGGGTTGAGATTATGGTTAGGGGTGTGTTGGGGTTAGGGTTGGAGATAGAATTGGGGGGTTTCCACTGTTTAGGCACATCAGAGGCTCTCCAAAGGCGACAAGGCGTCTGATCTCAATTCCAGCCAATTCTGCGTTGAAAAAGTCAAACGGCGCTTCTTCTCTTCCGAGCTCTGCCATGCGCCAAAACAGTAGTTTACCCCCACATATGGGGCATCAGCGTGATCAGAACAAATTGCACAATAACTCTTGGAGTCCAATTTCTTCTGTTACCCTTTGAAAAATAAAAAATTGGGAGTGAAAATATTTTTGTAGAAATGATTTTCTATTTTTTATGGCTCTACATTATAAACTTCTTTGAAGCACTTGGGGGTTCAAAGTTCTCACCACAGATCTAGATAAGTTCCTTGGGGGGTCTAATTTCCAAAATGGGGTCACTTTGGGGGGTTTCAACTGTTTAGGCACATCACATCAGGGGCTCTCCAAACGCGACATAGTGTCAGATCTCAATTCCAGCCAATTTTGCGTTGAAAAAGTCAAACGGCGCTCCTTCCCTTCCGTGCTCTGCCATGCACCCAAACAGTGGTTTACCCCCACATATGGGGTATCAGCATGCTCAGGACAAATTGCACTTTTAGGGTCTTGTTACCTTTGGGAAAATAAAAATTGGGGTGAAAAGATTGTTTTGTGGAAAAAATATGATTTTTTATTTTCACTGTTCTATGTTATAAACTTTTGTGAAGCACTTGGAGGTTCAAAGATATTTTGCTTGATGATACTCCAAACGTTCTCTATAGGGTTGAGGTCAGTGGAAGATGCTGGCCACACCATGAGTTTATCTCCTTTTATGCCCATAGTAGCCAATGACTCAGAGGTATTCTTTGCAGCATGAGATGGTGCATTGTCATGCATGAAGATGATTTTGCTCCTGAAGCACCTTTCTGATTTTTATACCATGGAAGAAAGTTGTCAGTCAGAAACTCTATATACTTTGCAAAGGTCATTTCCACACCTTCAGGAACCTTAAAGGGCCCTACCACCTGTTTCCCCATGATTCCGGCACAAAACATGACTCCTCCACCTCCTTGCTGACGTCGCAGCCTTGTTGGGACATGGTGGCCATCCACCAACCATCCACTACTCCATCCATCTGAACCATCCAGGGTTGCTCGACACTCATCAGTAAACAAGACTGTTTGAAAATTAGTCTTCATGTATGTCTGGGCCCACTGCAACCGTTTCTGCTTGTGAGTACTGTTTAGGGGTGGCCGAATCGTAGGTTTATGCACCACAGCAAGCCTTTGAAGGATCCCACACCTTCTGGTTCGAGGGACTCCATTGTCACCAGCAGCTTCAAATATCTGTTTGCTGCTTTGTAATGGCTTTTTAGAAGCTGCTCTCTTAATCCGATGAACTTGCCTGGCAGAAACCTTCCTCATTCTGCCTTTATCAGCACAAACACGTCTGTGCTCAGAATCAGCCACAAATCTTTTAACAGTACGATGATCACGCTTAAGTTTTCGGGAAATATCTAATGTTTTCATCCCTTGACCAAGGCATTGCACTATTTGATGCTTTTCAGCAGCAGAAAGATCTTTCCTTTTCCATTTTACTTGAAAACTCTGGCCTGCTTAATAGTGTGGAACATCCAGTTTTCCTTTTATTGGGCTCACATGGCAAACTAATTATCACAGGTATCTGAGATTGATTTCAGTGATCCAAAGAACCCTGAGACACAATACCATCAATGGGTTTCATTTACAAAAAAAAAAAAAAACGCTAAGACACTTAAACTATGTTCCAAATTATTGTGCAAATTGGTTTTAATAACATTGCGTTAAGTGTTCCCTCTACTTATTTGAGCAGTGGATATACACACAATACACACAAACACACACACACATTCGTATCTATATAAATGCATACATACACATGCAGTAAATGTTCCTACATCTGTAGGTAGTGAGTGTGTGAGTTGAGTTATTACCATTTGCAAACCATTTATATAAAACTATTTTGCTTTGCTGGTCCACAGACAGTTAATTTACCAGCCTCATGGTTTATCATCCTCCATCCACAATGCTATGGTTATTTACAACTTGAAAGGCTCTAAACAATAAAGCATTAACATTCCTTTGAAGCTGTAAGTGCTTGGGTAATGTTAATTTGCCTAGCTATTAATAAAGCTGTAATAAGCAAATGAAATATCTATCATTGGATATGCAAATTGCCTCTTCAAACAAAGAGGACTTGTACTCTATAGCGCCACCTATTGGAAGTAGCGATCCTACAAGTCACAATCAACCCTTTAACGAGTCTTGTAATATGACTTAGGATAAAAGCCAAATCAGAATCTCCATTTGCAGACACAGTGTTTCGGACTGTTGGTCCTCGTCAGTGCAAAGTAGGAGAGATCTGATTTGGCTAGATGAGAGGCTCTGGACTGGGGTCTAGGGGGTAAGCTTACTCCTTGTGGAGAGTGACATACCAGCTCTGGCGTGTCGAGGTAAGGAGGCTTATTCGCCGTGCAATGCTCCTCTGGGAAATAATTTATATAATGCAAATTGCCTCTTCAAACAAAGAGGACTTGTACTCTATAGCGCCACCTATTGGAAGTAGCGATCCTACAAGTCACAATCAACCCTTTAACGAGTCTTGTAATATGACTTAGGATAAAAGCCAAATCAGAATCTCCATTTGCAGACACAGTGTTTCGGACTGTTGGTCCTCGTCAGTGCAAAGTAGGAGAGATCTGATTTGGCTAGATGAGAGGCTCTGGACTGGGGTCTAGGGGGTAAGCTTACTCCTTGTGGAGAGTGACATACCAGCTCTGGCGTGTCGAGGTAAGGAGGCTTATTCGCCGTGCAATGCTCCTCTGGGAAATTTTAATATGCAAATTGCCTCTTCAAACAAAGAGGACTTGTACTCTATAGCGCCACCTATTGGAAGTAGCGATCCTACAAGTCACAATCAACCCTTTAACGAGTCTTGTAATATGATTTAGGATAAAAGCCAAATCAGAATCTCCATCATTGGATATGGATTTTTGCCAAGAAAATAATATTGTATCCAAGTGTGACATCATAAAACATACTGCTGACTGTTCAAACCCACGAGTACCCACAAAGCACACTTCTTTGACATGTTCCTGCTCTGTTAACCCCTTAACAATCTCACAGTTCTTGTCATAAAACTTCCAATCTTCTTACAGTCCGCTCTTAACCCCTTCTCCCTGAACAGCCTGTTTTCACCTTCCTGACCAGGCCAAATTTTACAATTCTGAGCACTGTCACTTTATGAGGTCATAACTCTGGAACAAATCAACATATCCCAGTGATTCCGAGATTATTTTTGTGACACATTGTTGTTTATGTCAGTGATAAATATAGGTCAAATTTTGTTTCATTTAATTGTGAATATATCAAAATTTTGGCAAAAATGTCCGCGATCGGTACTAGCACCGATCATGGGCATTGCTGCAGGGTGTCAGCTCTCATATAGCGCCGATATAAGCTTTTGATTGCGCCGACGCTCGAACTGAGCCTACCCAATCGTCACACCATATATGTACAGAACTTTGAGGGAACGCACCTCCCACAGCGCAATACATGTTAAATATTATAAACTATACAAGAAAAACCCTGAAAGATTGCAAAAATTTCAAACTGGTATACTGATATTCATAATCATAAACCAGGCAACATAAAACTGTTATAAAAATGTTGATATCTGGTTGATAAAGGAGCGTGGCCTGTTATGATGCTACATGGAGGTCGGCAAAACAATATAACGGTCATTTATCTCTGTTGACATGGCAGCATTTTCTATGCTTAGCAATGCATTTCATAAATGCAACTCATTGCATAGTAACGTAGAGCATTGACAAGAACTGTCAAAGGGTAACAATGACGTTCGTACCCGGTGCAGAATATCCTAGTAGAAGTGGCCAACAAATCCTCATTCTACCACAGAACCTTTTACACTAGATTAGATTGAAAACCATCACCATGTATCCTGACCACAGCTGTGTGCAGTGTGCTTGGTCAGATCAGCAAACATATTGGTGCATTTCTAGCCAAAGATAGTGCAGATCTGCCTATGATAAAACAACCAAAATAATAAGTAATATGACCTTATGCTCATAGTATTACAAGTAAACCATCATATTGTTATTTATCCAAAGTATTGAAAAATAAAACAAATATTTACAATAAAATAGCAGGGTTTTTTTCCTGCACATATTACTTATATTGTCAGCATTGCCAATTACAGTATAAATATGAAATGTTTTCCAGAATAGATTTATTATCACTCCTAGCAACTACTGTAGGGTCACAGCCGCTTAGCATCAGGGAATCTACTCTCAAAGTCCTTCCATGCTAATGAATCAGTTCTATGCCGACTCTTATCCCTTAAAGGGAATCTGTCACCCCATTTTTGGAATATGAGATGCGGCCACCGCCATCTGGGGCTTATCTACAGCATTCTGTACTGTTGTAGATAAGCCCCCAATGTCACCTGAAAGTGAAGAAAAACGAGTTATATTATACTCACCCAGGGGCGGTCCGCCGTCCGGTCTGGTCCGATGGGCGTCGCGGTCCGGTCCGGTTCTAGCGAAGCCATCCTCTTCTCTGCGTCCCGTCACGGCTCCTGCACAGGCACACTGATCTGCCCTGGTGAGGGCAGAGCAGAGTACTGCAGTGCGCAGGTGCAGTGAAAGGTCAGGGAGGTCCGGCGCCTGCGCACTGCAGTACTCTGCTCTGCCCTCAACAGGGCAGAGAATACTGCCTGCGCAGGAGCTGCGACGGGACACAAAGAAGAGGATGGCTTCGCTAGAAGATGGGAGGCTTCGAACCAGACCGCGACGCCCATCGGACCGGACGGCGGACCGCCCCTGGGTGAGTATAATATAACTCGTTTTTCTTATCTTTCATATCTTTCAGGTAACATCGGTGGCTTATCTACAGCATTACAGAATGCTGCAGATAAGCCCCTGATGGCGGTGGCCGCATCTCATACTCCAAAAATGGGGTAATAGACTTCCTTTAACACCCGAAACTTTTTTCGGTTTTGCGTTTTCATTTTTCGCTCCCTTTCTTCCTAGAGCCATAACTTTTTTATTTTTCCGTAAATATGGCCATGTGAGGGCTTGTTTTTTGCAGGACAAGTTGTACTTTTGAACGACACCATTGGGTTGGCATTTTAAATAAGTTCACTAAATGCTAAAACTGACCTGCCAATAGGATTCTCCAGGTCATTGCGAGTTCATTGACACCAAACATGTATAGGCTCTTTTTTATTTTTATCTAAGTGGTGAAAAAAAATTCCAAACTTTAACTTTGTTAAAAAAAAAAATTGTGCCATTTTCCGAGAACCATTTTTCGTTATCTCGAGTTGGGTTAGGGCTTATTTTTTGCATGCCGAGCTGACGTTTTTAATGATACCATTTTGGTGCAGATATGATCTTTTGATCGCTCATTTTAATGCAATGTCCTGTCAACCAAAAAAACATAATTCTGGCGTTTCGATTTTTTTTCTTGCTACGCCGTTTAGCGATCAGGTTGATCCTTTTTTTTATTGACAGACTGGGAATTATGAACGCGGCGATACCTAATATGTGTATGTTTGATTTTATTTTTATTGTTTTAGTTTGAATGGGGTGATTTAAAGTTTTATTTTTTTTATATTTTTAAAAACATTTTCTTTTTACTTTTGGCATGCTTCAATAGTCTCCATGGGAGACTATAAGCTGCCAATATCCGAACGGCTCTGCTAGCAGATTTACTTACTTGCTATGAGCGCCGACCACTAGGTGGTGCTCACAGCAAGCCGGCACTGACAACCATAGAGGTCTCCAGGAGACCTCTGGTTGTCATGCCAACAGACTGGTGACCCGCGATCACGTGACGTGGGTCACCGATGAGCGTATTTCCAGCGCGATTGCCGGAAGAGCTTGTTAAATGCCGCAGTCAGCATTTGACAGCATTTAACTAGTTAACAGCCGCGGGTGGATCGCGATTCCACCCGCGGCTGTTCAGGGTACACATCAGCTGTTCAAAACAGCTGATATTTCCTGGGAAAGATGTGGGCTCACCACCCGAGCCCACATCAAAGGAAGGGAATTCAACATTGGCGTACTATTATGCCCGATGTCGGAAAGGGGTTAAAATATATAATAAATTGGATTCAGTAGTTCAGTGCCGGATGCGCTGTAAATGTTTTCATAAGAATTTGTGAAAGTTATGAAATGTCCTATAAATTTCAGTTCTGTTACTGATGTAAGGATCTCGGCTTTTAGTGGAGATGAATCTGTGATACACTTTATGTACATGCTCAGTAGTGAGGTAGTGCTGTGGAGTTGGAGTCGGAGTTGTGGAGTCACAGTCAGAGCAACTGAGGAGTCAGAGTCTGAGTGGGAGTTTTGAGTCGCCGACTCCACAGCCCTGCTAATGATATGACAACATACTTCAAACGTGAATTACCTACCCAGATACTTTAAAATATATTTTTGTGAATGTTTTGGGAAAAAAAAATTAAGGTGAGGTGAAACTGCAAAAACAAGTCAATTCCACAAATGTTTTTGGGTTTTTTGTTTTTTTTTACCATGTTCACTAAATGCTAAAACTGACCTGCCACTATAATTCTCCAGGTCATTACGAGTTCGTATATGCAAAACATGTCTAGGTTCTTTTTTATTTAAGTGGTAAAAAAAAAAAAATTTCCAAAGTTTGTCAAAAAAAGTTGCCATTTTCCGAGACCTGTAGCGTCTCCATTTTTCATGATCTGGGGCTGGGTGAGGGCCGTTTTTATTGATAACATTTTGGTGTAGATACGATCTTTTGATTGCCCGTTATTTCATTTTAATGCAATGTTGCGGCGACCATAAAACATAATTTGGGTGTTTTGATTTTTTTTCTCATTACACCGTTTACCGATCGGATTAATTCTTTTTATATGTTGATAGATCAGGTGATTCTAAAAGCGGCAAATATGTGTACTTTTTTTATTGTTTTATTTTGAATGGGACAAATGGGGGGTGATTTAATGTTCTATATTCTTTTTTTCCATGGGAGACTAGATTGTAGCTAATCGCTTGTGCTATAATGCACACTGCTATGAGCACCGGCCACTGGGCGACACTCATAACTATCCGGCAATGACAACCACAGGGGCCGCCTAAAAACCCCTGCTTGTCATGCCAACCCATAGGCGACCCGTGGTCACGTGACACAGGCGCCGATGGGCGGGGTTTGTGATGTGCTTCCGATGCGATCATGTTAAATGCCGATGTCAGAGATTTATAGCGGCATTTAACATGCTAAGAGCCACGGGTGGATCGAGAGTCAAATCAGTGAAATTAGCTGACATGTGGCGAAAAAGTTGCAGGCTCAGACGCCGGAGTCCACAGCAAACAGGGGGGCGACTTTGAATGTACCTATACATCTAAGGTCGTGAAGGGGTTAAACCTAACAAACAAATTCTTTACTGTAAGAGCAGAGAGACTACAGAACTCTCTGCCGTCTAATGTTGTAATGAGTGATTCCCTACTAAAATTTAAGAAGGGACTGGATGCCTTTCTTGAAAAGTATAATATTACAGATTATATTCACTAGTTTCCTAGATACTGCGTTGATCCAGGGAGCTAGTCTGATTGCCGTATGTGGAGGCGGGAAGGAATTTTTTTTCCCCCAATGTGAAGCTTACTGTTTCTGTTTGCCACATGGGTTTTTTTTTTTTTGCCTTCCTCTGGATCAACATGTTAGGGCAGGTTAGGATAGGATATGGGTTGAACTAGATGGACTTAAAAGTCTTCCTTCAACCTTATTAACTATGTTACTATGTTACTTAATTGTCTAAGCCGAAACACATTAAATATAACCTCAATAAATAAAATTCTAGCAAGTTTTCAATTCACATGTTTAATCATTACCTCTTAAAATGCTTGCTCCCCAAGTTACTGGCCGCCTCTGCAGTCTATCATTGGTGGCTGGTTTCTTAGGCAAGGAGTACGTGCTTACAAGCTCTTTGCAATAGAGCATGCAGATGCAGTTCTGAAGAAGTCTGGATCTCTGCATCTGGCTGAATCCAGACAGATTCACCACCACTGGGCTCCTCCATAGCTGCCTCTTTTTCTCAGCACAGCAGAGCGCACAGTTTGGGCCAGGGAGGAAACGATACCAATGCTCCTTGGGATCAGTGAGGAGTACACTGTCCATCTGAAAGCAGGAAGCTAGTTAACAGGGCAGCTGTGCCCCGCTGAAGATCAATCATGAGACGAACACTTTAAATAGTAACTAAACTTTCACAGTATTTTTTATATTTGGCAGGCACTTTAGTTGCCTCCAGATCGGTGGACATCCTGCCAAATATGAAAAATGCAAAGAACGTTTGTTAATCTTTAAGTAGCATCTAGTTACACAGGAAACTGATAAGACAGCAGTAAGGAACAAGAGGAGGCTGACTGACAGCTAAATGGTGCATTGAGATGTACCTATTTTAGTCAGTCAATGCACCCTAATTAGCACAACTGACTATGTAATAATTTGCTCAGCGGCTCATTAACCAAGCAATTAAGGGGACAGAATGATCCCTAATATGATTGGTTTACACGGAATGATGCGCTGGCAATTACAATTTTTCTTTTTTTGCTGGCATATACGAACTGTTCACCCCGATAAAAGAGTTTTGCTCATTTTGCTTGTTTACATGGTTGGATAATTGCTACAACGCACAATGCTCTAGTTTTCCCTTTTCTGATTAAAGATTTTAGTGATAACCGTTGAGATTCTGGTTTGGCTTTTATCCTAAGTCATGTGACAAGGCTCGTTAAATGGTCGACATTGACTTTTAGGATTGCTACTTCCAATAGGTGGCACTAGAGCTCTGGTCCTCTTCGTCTCTGAAGAGACAATTTGCACATTTCCTAGAGGAGCATTGCGGCTTTAAGTCTCCGTATCTCGGCAGGCTTAGCATGTCAATCTCCGCAAGGAGAAACAATAGTGATAACCGTTCAAATGAATGGGACTGAGCTGCAATACCATGCACAGCCACTGCGCTTGGCTACAAAGCACTCAGGGAGGTGCCTATCCTTACAAAAACACTCTAACGCCAGGTGCCCACGATCCAGAACTAGCAGCGCTTTGGACAGAGCGCATGTTTGCTGCGTCCAAAGTGCTGCCATCTATTTAACGCAGGTAAATCCGCATGTGATCACTGAACCGTGAGGATTCACTGTGTCCAGTACATTCTATTGATGTAATTTCTCTTGCAGAGACTAGCAAGAGTAATTGACATGCTGCGGTCTGAAAAGACGCACCACATGACAGTCTCCATGTCTTTTATGAAATCCCATCCACTATGCTGTAACATCTGGCCGCTGCGGGTTTGATGTTGCATGAATATGCAGCGTCAAACCTACAGCAACTCTGGATCGTGGGCATGTACCCTTAAAAATATATTCATTGTAGGAGTATAGACAGTGCTGAAACTTTGTGACAGCCTATTTCTTGGACTACTCTACTACTTTGTTGTGTACTATTCCCATTTCCTATCTCATTAATTGCATAATTGCTGTCTCTTGTAGCAATTTCTTTTCTTAAAACTTCTTGCAAAATTTAACCCTGCAACCAAGAATAATAGCTGAATTATTTGTGCTTCATTTTCATTACTTTTAAAATGTCAATGATCAAGTAAATAGACTGGAAACAATTACACCTAATAAAAGAGGCACCATTTCTGAAATTTACATTGAAAAATCTACTATTAAGGCTGGAACTACATGAGACCTGTTTTGTAGCACAAGTTTACATTTTCACTACTGGTCTACACTTGCGCTCTACAATACTGCCATTGCATGCAACTCAGGGTGCCATTTAAGACAGCTCATGAAGTCAATGGGAGAAATTTATTCAGACCTTAGTCTTAAAAAGCATGCTGGAGTACAACGAGTCTAATTTAAGAAGAGATACATGGCCATTAAAAAAAATTAAGTACATCTCTTGGCTTGGATATTAAACCACACTGGTGTGTGCATTCACACCAGAAAAAGAAGCGATCCAAGATAAAAAGGCAAATGTTTATTTCATTAATTAAAACCAATCACATTGATAAAAAACAGAATGTCTCAAAAAGAGACGCCACCATGTCAATTAAATGACCAAGGTGACTGTGAACCAATTTATAACAAGTACCAAAAATAAGAACAGTGTGTCTAAAAAAAATATATGAAAAAATGCTTACATAGGCTTATATAGTAGACTATCAAAATTCATTAAGAAGTTATTCAAGACTCACAGATCACTTAAAGTACATAAATATAAATATACCAGGTAGAAATAAATATTTTGAAATTAAAGTAATACCACAATCAAGGATGATGGTTAGATATCAATGCATCCACAAATCAAAAGCACGCTGTATTTGAGTGAGTTAAAAAGAGTGATAGCAATAGGATTTTACCAGAGTTGGTGCTCAGAGAATCCGTATATATATTGCTGACCACAGTGTGATCAGAAAATCATGAAATAAAGAGGTACCTCAAACAGCTCAAATAAGACAGCCCGATAGAGTGCTATTCAGTAAAGCCATAATAACATCCATTGTGGGCAAAGAAGATACATGGAGCAGAATATATACCTGGCAATATGCGGTGGCGGCGTCCACTCACCCCAACGCGCGTTTCGCCATCTGCTTCTTCCGGGGGCGTGGTTTAGTGAGGGATAAGGGAGCATTTAACTACCCAAATGGCCAATGGCAGTGTAAAGATAGGAAAGTGCCGTGACGCTTGGGGGCGTGTCGACGCATGTATGCTGATGCATTATATATTATTGATTGATATTGAGCAGCACTTCTGCGTCCCATGTTTCTTGGAGTGCACATTTGCACTTTAGTGTGTACCACTTGTTTACATGTTTCTATTGGTCAAAAATAAAATTATTTGATTTTTATTATATTTTTGGACTTCTTGGTCGCATTTGTTCTTTGTTTCTTTTGCCATATGTTTCTGGCGACCAGTCCTTTACTCTGTGTCCTCATTTATGGGTATTGGTATGGATTTCCCTGATATTCTTTATTATTTCGATACCATAACAACACAATGATACCTGTATTTATGTTGAAGTGCTCTTTTATAAATATATATATATATATATATATATATATATATATATACAGGTCCTTCTCAAAAAATTAGCATATAGTGCAAAATTTCATTATTTTCCATAATGTAATGATTACAATTAAACTTTCATATATTTTAGAATCATTACACACCAACTGAAATTTGTCAGGTCTTTTATTGTTTTAATACTGATGATTTTGGCATACAACTCCTGATAACCCAAAAAACCTGTCTCAAAAAATTAACATATTTCAACCGTCCAATAAAATAAAAGTGTTTTTTAAAAACAAAAAAAACCATCAAATAATAAAGTTCAGTTATGCACTCAATACTTGGTCGGGAATCCTTTTGCAGAAATGACTGCTTCAATGCGGCGTGGCATGGAGGCAATCAGCCTGTGACACTGCTGAGGTGTTATGGACGCCCAGGATGCTTCGATAGCGGCCTTAAGCTCATCCAGAGTGTTGGGTCTTGCGTCTCTCAACTTTCTCTTCACAATATCCCACAGATTCTCTGTGGGGTTCAGGTCAGGAGATTTGGCAGGCAAATTGAGCACAGTAATACCATGGTCAGTAAACCATTTACCAGTGGTTTTGGCACTGTGAGCAGGTGCCAGGTCGTGCTGAAAAATGAAATCTTCATCTCCATAAAGCATTTCAGCCGATGGAAGCATGAAGTGCTCCAAAATCTCCTGATAGCTAGCTGCATTGACCCTGCCCTTGATGAAACACAGTGGACCAACACCAGCAGCTGACATGGCACCCCACACCATCACTGACTGTGGGTACTTGACACTGGACTTCAGGCATTTTGGCATTTCCTTCTCCCCAGTCTTCCTCCAGACTCTGGCACCTTGATTTCCGAATGACATGCAAAATTTGCTTTCATCAGAAAAAAGTACTTGGGACCACTTAGCAACAGTCCAGTGCTGCTTCTGTGTAGCCCAGGTCAGGCGCTTCTGCCGCTGTTTATGGTTCAAAAGTGGCTTTACCTGGGGAATGCGGCACCTGTAGCCCATTTCCTGCACACGCCTGTGCACGGTGGCTCTGGATGTTTCTACACCAGACTCAGTCCACTGCTTCCTCAGGTCCCCCAAGGTCTGGAATCGGTCCTTCTCCACAATCTTCCTCAGGTCCGGTCACCTCTTCTCGTTGTACAGCGTTTTCTGCCACATTGTTTCCTTCCAACAGACTTCCCATTGAGGTGCCGTGATACAGCACTCTGGGAACAGCCTATTTGTTGAGAAATTTCTTTCTGGGTCTTACCCTCTTGCTTGTGGGTGTCAATGATGGCCTTCTTGACATCAGTAAGGTCGCTAGTCTTACCCATGATGGGGGTTTTGAGTAATGAACCAGGCAGGGAGTTTTTAAAAGCCTCAGGAATCTTTTGCATGTGTTTAGAGTTAATTAGTTGATTCAGAAGATTAGGGTAATAGGTCGTTTAGAGAACCTTTTCTTGATATGCTAATTTTTTGAGACAGGTTTTTTGGGTTATCAGGAGTTGTATGCCAAAATCATCAGTATTAAAACAATAAAAGACCTGACAAATTTCAGTTGGTGTGTAATGAATCTAAAATATATGAAAGTTTAATTGTAATCATTACATTATGGAAAATAATGAAATTTAGCACTATATGCTAATTTTTTGAGAAGGACCTGTATGTATATATATATATATATATATATATATATATATATATATGTATATATATATATTGTGGTGTAATGACCCATGATACAGCTAGGGGGCGCTGTGTATGCTCCTCGGGATATGCATTGAGGCAGGTTGTGGCTGGTAAGATAATCCCCGGCAGGGTTATAAAGGGAAGATATGTGTCGCAGAGCTCCTCTGCGCTGTAGGTCAGGAATGTTGTTCTGGGACTTGTAGTCCCATAAGAGTTCTAGTTATTGTTAAGGGTGACCTACAGGGTTAGCTTGTGAGCTGGGTGGGACATGCTAACCACACATACACTGCCCACTGGTGGTGGGAGAATGTATGTTACAATCTGGTGATTGTAGTTAGTGTGAAGGACCTGTGATGAGGTCATGAACAGGTGACCAGATCATGTGCTTCATGCCTTGGCTTGGGGAGTGGCTACAGGTATGTAAGGCAGTGTTTTAGCACATGGTGAGAGATTGAGTTGGAGATGGATGGAGTCTGTCTTGGAGAGTCTGGGCTGAGACTGTGAGGGTCTCGGGAGTCTGTCAGGCTGGACAGAGCTTCCTGACATCCAGGCGGGATGTCGCCCAGACTAAAGACGGAAAGCTGGCGTGCTTGAGCCAGGGGAGTGGACGGTCCTGAAAGCCATGGTGAGACTGATCGGGATCAGAGTGGAACATAAGGACTGTGTTTAATGGAAGATGCCTCTGAGGTGTCTGCGAACCTGAGACACCAGCAGGTAACGGACAGGGTCCGTATTGATGATGACCAGGGTCATGAAGATTATGTTGATCTATTGAAAGACTGTGATTTATGTTTTGTTGCCTGGTGTCAAGAGACAGTAAACTGTTATTTTTGATTTAATGCCTGTGAATTGCCTCATTACTGCGTGCCCGGCCTCTGCCTACCAGAGCGAATCCCTACAATTGGTGGCGTAAATGCGGGCACACGCAGTGAGGTCAGGCTGTTTTTTTTGGATGTTTTCCTGCATGACCAATAACCAGGTGAAGACGCTGTTAAAGCAGTGGTGACAGACAGGAGTCTGTGTTATGTTGACCGGGTCATTGAAAATTGAAGTAAGAAAAAAAAAGCATGCTGAGATGATACCTCAGAGGAGGTGTCCGGAAACCTGCGTGGCCAACAGGTAACAGACAGGAGTCTGTGGTGTACTGATGGGTCAGTGAGACTGTTTTTCCTTTGTGGGATGCCTCTCTGAGAGAGGAGGTGTCCGGAAATCTCGTGGCCAAGAGTGACAGACAGGAGTCTGTGGTGTGCTGACGGGTCAGTGAGAAAGACTGTATTTTTTGTGTTTGCTGGGTACCTCTGAGGCTGAGGTCTCCAGGAACCTGTGTGGCTAACGCCAACAGGGAACGGTTTTGACAACCGTGCTAGGCTGGTCGGGATCAGTGAGAAGAGTTGGTGAGAAACGATTTTTTTTTCTTTTTGGTGTTTTTTTTTTCTCTGGAACACGTGTAAGGTGTGCTGTGGCTCGTGGAGTCACGAAGGTGACAAGCGGCTGGCTGTGACTCGTGGGGTCACGAAGCTGACAAGCGGCAAGACAGCGCAGCGTGCAGAGACTTATGGTAGCAGGAGCTACAGTGACTTGCAGCAAGAGGTTCTGCAGCAGCAAGAGCTGCAGTGGCAGCAGCGGCTTGTGCGCGGTAGCCAGAGGTGCTGGCGGAAGGTGACAGTACCAGCAGGAGCTGGGGAGGTGCCATAAGGACATCAGAGGTCCAGAGTGGGTGACCTCTTAAAGTGACAGTACCAGCCCCGAGAGACATAAGGGTCTGTGCGAACTGGGGTCTGGTAGAGCCGTGGGGGGAGTCCACGGTGTATAACCCAAGGAGGGGTGATGGCCCAAAAGGCGGCGGAGTCCCAAAAGGGGGTGGAAACCCAAAAGGGGATGATGGCCCAAAAGTGGGCGGAGTCCCAAAAGGGGGCGGCAACCCAAAAGGGGGCGGTTGGCAAAAAGGGGGTGGAGGATCCCAAAGTTAAAGGGGAGGTCTAGACAAACTGTTGCCCAGGGCAAATATGTTATATGTGTCCAGTCTGCCTTAGGAACTATCCACCCGGCACACTACTACGGGGGTGTGCCCTGCAGATAAACCATGAAGACGTGGTGGGTCTGGTCGACTCGGGGAGTCCGGTGACTCTAGTGAGGGTTGCACCTGACGGGTTTCAAATACCTGGAAGAAAGGTTGGTGTCACTTGCATCCATGGGGACACTAAGGATTATCCAGTGGCCAGGGTGGTCTTTGATACAGGCTGGGGCATTACGGGACAGGATGTCGCTGTAGTCCCAAATTTGTCGTGTCCAGTAGTTATAGGTCGGGACTCTAAATTGTTCTCTGGCTTATGGGACAGGGGAGTTTCTATACAGCAGGAGGGAGGCCTCTCTACTGTTGGGGTGGCAGACGGTGGGACAGTGACGCCTTCCCAAACTGACGGGTCAGACGGTGACACAAGAGGAAAGGGTGCGTCTGCCCAACTTACTGACATGTCTCCTGAAATGTATGACAGAAGAACTGATACCGATGTGATAGATAACACGTCTGGAACGGACACCCAGTTAGAGGGTAACTGGAGGGTTAACGATACAGGGGGATGTGACTCAGACTCCGAGGGTGACTGTGACCCGAATAGAGAAAGGGAGTTCAGTAATGAAGGGCCCCACAAGGAGAAGAAGTCCTCCCGTCGTCGGAAACGTAAAGGGCGCAAAGAGCGTGAGCCCCTTGCACCCAGTGAGGAGGTCAATGAAGAAAAACCTGTTGCCGAAGAACTGGAGTGTGTGGAGCTCTCTGAAGGTACAAAGTGCCGAGAGGTACCTGAGGACGACCGGGCATATCCTCAAGAGAGGTTGAAGGGGTCAGACACGGAAGTCGCCAATTCCGTGCAGGTGGAGCGGATGCGCCACCTGGAGTCCGAGGTTGCGGCAGTCAAGGCTCAGTGTGGAGAGAAAACACAAGAGCTCCAGGACATTGGAAAAAAGTTTTCTGAACTTCAGGCCGAAGTAAAGACCATGAAAGAACATGTTGAACAAGAAAAGGCCCTGAGACAAACTGCTGAGCAAAGAGTGGATGAGCTGGGGAAGGAAGTCTCTGAGCTCAGAGATTACTTGGCAACCTGGCAAGGTGTGAATAAGACCATAAGAGAAGATATGGAAGTGTTTAAAGAAGCAGTGAGGTCTTCTGCAGGAGAAGAAATTGCAGGTTGAAGACAGCTGCCGTGCCCGAGTGATGACAAGGCGGAAGTGCCAGTGACCGTCTTGGCAAGGGGTAGTGAAGAAACTGAGTCTCAGAAAGAGGATGAGGCTTCACTCTTTAAGTGTGTGGTAAAAATACCTGAAGACATGCGAGAAGCCTGTGCCAGTGAGGGTGTGCATGAGGCCTTTAAGAAGGCAGTAAAAGCCTATAGTGTGAACTGGGCACCAGAGGCTAACCAGTTGGTGATCCTGGCAGAGGGGGAAGACACAGAAAAGCTGGTGGCTGTCCTGAAGGATATGCATCTTCAGTGTCTCCACGCGAAACAGATGTTTATGTTGAGTAATATGAAAGCCGCTCAACGTCTGGAGCAGGCGAAGGAAGATCAAAATCGGCTGGGCTTGGTAGAAGAGGTAATTCCGGTACCCAGAAATCTGGTGGGGAGAGTAGTTGGAAGATTTGGAAAAGTGATGCAGGAGATGGTGGATAGATCCAGAGTAAGGAGAGTGAGGATTCCAGCTGATGGCGAGATCAAGGGGGCTGGAGAAGAAGAAATGGTTCCATTCATTGGTGTTGGCTCAGTGGAGAGCCTGAAGAACATCCGAATGCTCCTGGAGTATCGAGTGACGTACCTACGAGAGGTAGAGCAGCTGATCTGGAGAAGAAAGTAGATGAAGGAACAGTTGCAGGAGTTGAAACAAAGATGGCGACTGCTTCCAGCCCAAGATATAGAGAGACAAGAGGCTTCTCTGGGAACTGGCAGTAGACGAGCTGAAACAATGACGGGTAGAGATGACGCTTCTGTTAGTCAGGGCTGAGTGACCGAAGTGTGAGACCCGGTGGCGGACGAAGAGACAGAGAGTCAGACTCAGATCAACCAGTAAGCTTGACTGGACGATCGACTCAGGACCGCAACGACTGTAGCAGGCGGTTCTGGAAAGAAAGGTCGGGTGAGGTGACACAGACAGAAGGACAAGGCCAACGTTCTGACCGCTGGGGGCGGGAGAGGCCTGACAGAGAGGTGATGTTGCATGGTGCCCAAAATCGACTGAGACGGTTTGACTGGCAGAGACGACCGAGATGGATCTCTGGTCGGGTAATAAATGTTCAACCCCACAAGTTTGAACAGAGGGGGGAGGTATGTGGTGTAATGACCCATGATACAGCTAGGGGGCGCTGTGTATGCTCCTCGGGATATGCATTGAGGCAGGTTGTGGCTGGTAAGATAATCCCCGGCAGGGTTATAAAGGGAAGATATGTGTCGCAGAGCTCCTCTGCGCTGTAGGTCAGGAATGTTGTTCTGGGACTTGTAGTCCCATAAGAGTTCTAGTTATTGTTAAGGGTGACCTACAGGGTTAGCTTGTGAGCTGGGTGGGACATGCTAACCACACATACACCGCCCACTGGTGGTGGGAGAATGTATGTTACAATCTGGTGATTGTAGTTAGTGTGAAGGACCTGTGATGAGGTCATGAACAGGTGACCAGATCATGTGCTTCATGCCTTGGCTTGGGGAGTGGCTACAGGTATGTAAGGCAGTGTTTTAGCACATGGTGAGAGATTGAGTTGGAGATGGATGGAGTCTGTCTTGGAGAGTCTGGGCTGAGACTGTGAGGGTCTCTGGAGTCTGTCAGGCTGGACAGAGCTTCCTGACATCCAGGCGGGATGTCGCCCAGACTAAAGACGGAAAGCTGGCGTGCTTGAGCCAGGGGAGTGGACGGTCCTGAAAGCCATGGTGAGACTGATCGCGATCAGAGTGGAACATAAGGACTGTGTTTAATGGAAGATGCCTCTGAGGTGTCTGCGAACCTGAGACACCAGCAGGTAACGGACAGGGTCCGAATTGATGATGACCAGGGTCATGAAGATTATGTTGATCTATTGAAAGACTGTGATTTATGTTTTGTTGCCTGGTGTCAAGAGACAGTAAACTGTTATTTTTGATGTAATGCCTGTGAATTGCCTCATTACTGCGTGCCCGGCCTCTGCCTACCAGAGCGAATCCCTACAATATATATATGAGGTGTAAAATTGTTGAAAGAAAATGTGTGGGCTCCCGCCCTATTTTCTCAACCAGACAAAGCCAGCGAGTGGGGGCAGATAATAATAGCCCAGAGAGGGACCATTATTTTTGCCCCCCCAGCTACTAACATCTGCTCCCAGACAGCCCAGAAAAGGCAAATCTATAATTAGATTTGCCCTTTCTGGCACTTTGCCCGTCTATTCCCATTGCCCTGTAGCGGTGGTGAATGGGTTAATAAGGGGTTAAAACCACCTTGCTATTGAAAGGTGACTTAAAGCCAGGTTAATAATTGAGAGATGTCAATTAGACAACTATCAACTATCAATATGCACGTGTCAGGATCGCTGGTGTGTCGCTACATGACGCTGCTGAGCTGCCAAACAGGCAGCTCAGGCAGCGATCAGGACAGCGACTATGCGGGTACAAGCGACGCACGTCGCTTAGTTACCCAAGTGTACCTTAGATACCAGCGCGCTTGTGCAGGGAGCTGGTAACCAAGGTACACATCGGGTTTCCAGGCACCGCTCGGCGCTTAGTAACCCGCTGTGTACCTTGGTTACCAGTTCCCCTGCACAAGCGCACTGGTATCCAACGTACACATCGGGTTTCCAGGGGCCGCCCGGCGCCTGGAAACCCGATGTTTACCTTGGTTACCAGCTCCAGCGGGAGACCAGCGATCAAAAAATGGTCCAGGGCATTCAGCGACGATAAGCGACACCCAGCAGGGGGCTGATCGTCGCTGAGTGTCACACTAAGCGAGATCGCTAGATAGGTCGCTGCTACGTCACAAAATCGGTGACGTTTCAGCGATCTCGCTATGTGTAACGGGGCCTTTAGGCTAAGTTCCCACTAGGTGTGTTTTCAGCTTTTTTTAAGCAGATTTTCAGCTTTTATTCAGATTTTACAGTACTAACTGTCTGTCCACCGTACACAGCTTGGTTTTATGTCATCAGTATTTTGTGCTTTGCATGGATTTTTGCACAATAGAGCAGGTTACTTCTTTCCGCCTTTTTTCACCCATTGACATGAATGGATGGTGAACAAATACTGAAAATCCGCAGCAAAAATACAGGTATCAGGTTTTGCTGCATTTTTTGTGCCAAAACCTGAGTCTGTAAAATAGGATTTTTTTTTTGCACTAAACTATCAGCATGCACAAGAGACACATCTAGCATGCAACAAACGCAAGAGAAACCAAGCAAAATCTGCTTTTTTTCTGCAGCTTCTTTCCTGCCAAGGGATCAGTTTTTGCTGCAGAAAAAAAAAATGCTGAAAAAACCCCTTAGTGTGAACGTACCCTTAGACCCTTAGTAGGGATATAGTGAGCATTTTTAACCATGAGATGAGTCAAAGAACTGTCTAACATTGGGCAGAGTCAATGGAAAATTATCTTTTTTTTTTTTTTTTTCACTAAAATGTTGCTTTGGACCCAAGTTTCAATTTTCGAAAGGCATAATAGGAGAAAATGAATAGTATAATTTGTTATGCCATTTCTCCTGAGTACGCCAATACTCCAT
Organism: Oophaga sylvatica; assembly: GCA_033576555.1. Taxonomy (NCBI): domain Eukaryota; kingdom Metazoa; phylum Chordata; class Amphibia; order Anura; family Dendrobatidae; genus Oophaga; species Oophaga sylvatica. The sequence continues at coordinate 128,432,126 of JARQOD010000006.1, forward strand.
ATGAGGTCAAAAACTACTTTTGAGGCACAGTACAAAGCTCAGAAGTGAAGAAGTGCCATATTGGAGTTCAGATTTTGCTGAAATCGTTTGAGGGTGCCATGTCAAATTGGAAGAGCACCAGACGTGCCAGAACAGCAGAAACCCTCCATAAGTGACCCCATTTTACAAACTACACCTCTCAATGAATTAATCTAAGGCTATTTTGAAGGATGGCACCAGAGAGATCACGCAGAATCATGATAAAATGGATGGTGTCATTCAAAAATACAACTCATCACGTTAAAAACAAGCCCTCATACAGCTAGGTAGATGAAAAAAAATAAAAAAGTTATGGCTCCTGGAAGCACGAGAGGAAAAATTAAAGCTCAAAATCAGAAAATCGCCATGTTGATAAGGGGTTAATGATGCAACTATAAACTTGCACACCCAGATGCACTGAGTTTAGAAAAGAGACACTCTAGATTTAGAATGTCACCAATATTGCCCTCTTGAGCATGCCTGCACATAAATAATTAGATGTAAAGATACAAAGGAAGCAGGAAGTATACAAAGCATTAACATAGTTAACTGTTAGATAGAAAACATTAAAAAGCATACGGAAAAAGACCTCACAATATAAAACACATTTATAAAACTTCCTAAGATGCAAATTTCATGCTGCTTTTGTCTACAAATGTTCTAATATAAATACGGTAAGTATTCAGGAATATTAGAGGATGATTGAGCAGCTAAATAATAATGTCTACAATTTTATGGGACATATAACTAGTGGTCTGACAGCTAAAACCCTGGACAATCACAAGAATAGGAGACCCCATCACCCACTCTTGCAAAACCATGGCTCAGAAGTCTGAATGGAGAAGCAGCCAAACACTTACCCTCTGCTTCAAGAAGTGGGGTTCCTAGACATTGGACCCTCTCCCATCTACCATATATATCCATCACCTTACTAGTGGAAAGGTGAAAATGCTTCAGGCTAGAACTAACTGTGAAGTTACCATGGGAGGTACAGCTCTCAGCAGCAGGTAGCTCCAGATGCAAATTCCAGTCCCAGCTCTTTTAATTTACAAACTTGCAGTTTCTGAACCACCAAAAAAAAAAATTCACATTGCATCATATCAAATTGAATGTGGTTGTCTATAAGAATTTATAGAGTGGGATGGTTAAGTGCTCGCCCACACTGCAGCCACCAGACGAACACAACCTATACAATGAATACCTACCCTGCAGTAATTAAATAGTAGTAATACATGTAAAAAACAGTGTACTTAACAATTTTTCTAATAAAAAAAAGTGTAAAAGTCATCCCAGTACCCTACGTTTTTTTTTAACATGTAATACTACTACTAATGCAATAGTAATCTTTATTTATATAGCGCCAACATATTCCGCAGCACTTTACAATTCAACAGTTCACATACAAGTCATAACGTTAACGATAAAACAATAATTAGTGCAAAGATAATGACGACCCTGCTCGCAAGAGCTCATAATCTGCAATTATTCACTTACTATAGGGTATCTATTCTAAGTTTTGTTACCCTAAGGGTATGTTTCCATGGTCAGTAAGCGCTGCTGGGTTTGACGCTTCGTACAGCGCAGCGGCCAGATGTTACAGCATAGTGGATGGGATTTTATGATATCCCATCTCCACTATGCGTGCAGGGACGCCTTCAGCAGCCCTGTGTATACGCACATGCGGCGCGTCTTTCTAGACGGCAGCATGTCTATTTATCTTGAGGAAACGCTCCTTCTCCACAAGATAAATATCACAGTCCAATATATATGATGAGGTGATTCCACACGGTTCAATAAACACATGCGGAATCACCGCGCAGCACTTTGGACGGAACGGACATGTGCTGCGTCCAAAGCGCTGCCGGTTACGGAACGTGGAAACATACCCTAAAAGACGTAAAAGAGGTGTAGCGCTCTTCATTCCATAATACTGTCTAAATATTACAACACATAGATACATTCCTATTTATAGTAGACGAGAAAAGACATAATATGCAGCTGTGCCCTGTTATCTGTACACTGCCGTCTTTCATCTATGCTTCAATATGTAACCCATAATTCTTTATATTTCACCAGTCTTTTGCTCACAGTAGCAATTATTCTGTCGTTTGGCGCACAATGTGACAATCTGATGTTAAAAATACAAGCCGCACCCTATATTTTCTATTTGAGCTAAGCCAAATGTGATTCCATTGTGCACATAGCTTTAAAAATGAGCCATAGAAAAAACAAGACGAGTAATGGTCAGGAAATCCTGTTGCATGTTGGATAGAGAAGCAATGCTCTGCTAGTAGGTAGGTCCTTGCAGAGCTACAACAGTGTAGGAGATGTTACAAAACCTATGCAGGAAACCTGATTTCCAAGTTATACTTTATTTGCCCATTTCCTCCTAGAATGGATTCAGTAGCCATACGGGATGCAGCACGGGCACGCGAGTTGTTTATTGGCCATCTTCACACAGGATTTTTGTTATACATTTTAAAATACATAAAAAACCCTAAAAAACAAAATATTTGTATTTTTTTTTTTACAGATCTATTAAGAAAAACATCAGAAATAAGCCCATATTAAGATTAAGCTGCATTTTGATGAAAGTGCCACTGACCACAAAAATGCTCCTGCTATACAGTATATTGCCTCTAACCAAAACGCGACCGTCCAAATTTATTAAGGCTGTTGGACCCATTTTCTATGATATCGTCTGACAAAATACGGCTGCTAAAAGAATCACAGAAAGAAGTGTAAGTGATACTGATCAAGTATTATAGCTATAGAAGTGAAAGGGACAGTACATATTGCACCCTTGGCATGGCAGAGAGGGTCACTGCACCACCTCTACCCACAGCTTTTGCAGGCATGCGTCTATTACTGGTGACTGACAGGTCTGGCTTGCTGGAAGGAAGAACTGTTTGCAAAGAAAGGTAAGGCGAGCCAGCACTGTCATTAGTGAGCAAAATGGGGTAATGCAACACCAGTGGGCACTAAGCACTCTGATTAGCATATTTAATTAAACTTCAGTTTCTGCAGAACAGAGGCAGAGATTGGAACACTAAGGGGCTAATACATCAAAGTGTTCACGCCAGTTGCGTTAAACACGCTGAATAGTCGGAAAATTTTGGTGACATGCATATCCAAAGCTTTAGCGACTTTTGGAGTTTTCATATCAGTTTGATACAGTAAAGATGTGTATCTTTGCACCGTGTTAGCCAGTAGATAGAAAAATATTTAGAATTGAGAGTCCTCAGTGGTTGATACCTTTTAATGGCTAACTGAAAAGATGGTAACAAATTGCAAGCTTTCAAGACTACTCAGGTCTAAAGTTGACCTGAGTAGTCTCGAAAGCTTGCAATTTGTTACCATCTTTTCAGTTAGCCATTAAAAGGTATCAACCACTGAGGACTCTCATATCAGTTTGAAGCAGCTCGGCCAAAATGTGTGGTACTTGGGAGAAGCCAGGGGATGGAAGCAAAAAGGCGAAACGTGCGTCGGGGCACGTGCCTGATTCAGCGCATATTCCCCAATAATGGGTAAGCACTTTTTTGCACCTAATTCTGCAGGCTAATATGGCATTTCTTACTTAAGGTGGCTGATCTGGAATTTATCCTTCAGCACTGCCACATTTGTGAGCCTATTTAAAATTATATATACCATACAGGCTCCATCTCTTATATGGATCTAGTATTATTACTGATTGGATGGCATTACGATGCCTTCCTTCCTGGTAGAAATTATCAGTTTTTCCATATACTTTTCTACATATTAATATGAGATGGTTCTGGATTTAGGTGCGCCTCTATATGTGCTACAGGCGTTTTTCACTTGCTCAATCACCATTCTATCTTCTGTTCTAAACGTTATTATTGTGAACTATTTTTAATATTTTTCAATAAAGTTTGTATATTTTCTACTTTATTATATTCTTTTGCTATTCATTTTGGGCTGGAGGCTCTGCAATATCTCTATTTTCGATACTATATAGCGAGTTGCCCCGTTCCTATTTGGAACAATGTTAAAAGGTTGTACTCATGGTTTGGGTTTAATTAACTAAAGTTGACCTGAGTAGTCTCAAAAGCTTGCAATTTGTTACCATCTTTTCAGTTAGCCATTAAAAGGTATCAACCACTGAGGACTCTCATATCAGTTTGAAGCAGCTCGGCCAAAATGTGTGGTACTTGGGAGAAGCCAGGGGATGGGGTGTGGCTACATCAGGCCATTACATTCAGCAAACGTTCTGATGTCTCTTGAAACAGAAATGTTATGCCAGTAACTGAGTGGAGAAGCATTTGTGACGAGGTGCACGCCACTGATAAAATGCGCCAAATTCACTAAGTTGTGCTCACCTCTTATAGTGCTTTCACATTGCACTTTTCTGCACGTTTGTGGCTTGCATCCAACCTCCCCTCCCCTCGCAAAACGGGATTCGGACGTATTATGGGGTCAGCAGAGCAAGCATGCACTCTGAAGTACATCATTTTCTGGTGGTGCCAGGGCTACATTGCAAACCAAGCTCTCAGTCATTACATTATGCAAGTTATCTTAGATAGGCACTTTATCTGCTGTGATTAATAATATAAGCACATTTGCACTTTACAGCTATAGAATGATATCTGCATGTGAATTTATTTTATTTACAAGGTTACTATGGATTCTGAATTTTGGTCCTACGCTATATCATCTATTGTGACTGGCCACTATACATATTAACAGAGTACAGAGATAGCAATTTACCTGGTTTTGTCCTTGTAAGTCCTCTAGAGTCACTCTGCTTTATTAATGATTGTTGTTATTTATATATCTTTATACTAATAAAAGTTATCATTTATATGAGATAATCTATAGCACCTATTTCTTTGCGTTTCAGCATTGAATTCATACTACTTGGCATAGGTAGTTTTAATGTCAGTTTAAGCTGACCGTCTCCTTTTAAATGCATGTGAATACAAGGAATTTGGTGCTCTGAAAAACACTGCATTCACACCTGTAAATATTACTACAAAAGTATTATGACACCTAAATATTACACCTTTAGAACATGTTTCCACTTCTCCACAGTCCAGTGGCGGCTTCACAACATTTCATCCAAAGCTTGGCACCATGCTTGGTAATGTAAAGTTGCATGTAGCTACTCACTATTAGAAACCCATGCCATTAAACTGGAGTTCTGCAGCTACTGAGACAGCAGAGAATTGGTGACTTCTATGTAATATGTGCCTCAACACCTGCTCTGTAGGTCTACATGGTCTGCCATTTCATGGATGCGTTGCTGTGCTTCAAAAGAGCTTCTACTTTTCACTAATATTACTCCAGGAACATTTAGGAGAGAATAAACGTAATGAACTGACTTGTTACACCAGTGACATTCTGTTATACGACCACGCTCAAATTTAGTGAGCTCTCTAGAATGACCTATTCTTTCTCAAATTTCTAAAAGCAGACTGCATGGTGCAGGGCTGGATATTATACCTCTGGGATATTTGGCCATAATGACCTGAATTCAACAAGTAAGAAGCGTAGGCCAATACTTTGTCAATATCATGTATATGAAGGTGGGATTACCTTTGAACAATAATAAATATTTTCTATATATGTTTATAGCTATATAACTTATTTAGTTCTAGAAGACAATAGTTACAAAATGTAACCTAATTAAAACTTTCAGAGCACCAATTATTAGAAAGAAAAGGCCATGAGTAGTGAACATTAAGTCAATAAAGCCAGAGAACCAAGTGGTGGTATGTTAACTAAGCTTCATTAACACTTCCCTGTAAGAAGTCACATCCTGTTTCTGGTGTGGTAACACAGATTTTTCAGTGAGTCTACAGAAACAAGACTTCAAATAAAACTTCCGCATTAATCGTGCTCTAGTAAACTGTAAAAGTGCAATATTTAACAGATATATATATAAGTTATATCATATAACTGAAGAATTTAGCCAACATACATAAAACTCTACATGCACAGAGCTATACCAATATAATGTATATTTATGTTATTTACACTGCACTGTTGCTCAATGTCTTATGAATGTGAGGTTCCTTGTGCACTTTTTGATAAATCTGTGTGAGTCTGTAACAAAAAACCTAAATGTTCAGGTGTGACCCTGTAATAAGCAAACTTGCCACTCTTGGGTCCTGGCTACTGACGAGAGAACATGCTCGCATAAGGTGTTAGCTGCGCAGCTATCAAAGTATGTTAATCGTGCTCGGATAATATGTTCGAGTCCCCGCGGCTGCATGATACACAGCTGTTAGGCTAGGTTGACATTAGTGTTTGTGTGCGCAGCGTATCATCTGCATGCACAAACGCATGCCAACGCAGAATTTTTTAACCGCATCAGCTTACACATGACGCAAAAAAAAACGCTGCGTGTGCATGTGTTTGCATGCGTGTTTGCATGTGTTTGCGTTGTTTCTGCGCATGCGTTTGATATTTCCAGGTGCTGTAATCAGTTCCTGGACATGCGCAGTCTGAAGTCCACATGCGCATCGAACACATCCATGCGCATGTCCTTGCATACCAATGCGTTCCCATAGACAGTAATGCGGGGGGGTTTACGCACGCATGTGCATGACTGCGCATATTTGACGGATTTTTGATGCTTCAAAAAAAAGCAACATGTTGCGTTCGCCGTACACCGCAAATTATTATTATTTATATAGCGCCATTAATTCCATGATGCTGTACATGAGAAGGGCTTACATACAAAGTTGTAGATATCATTGACGCATACGTACGCAAACACATGCAAACGCATGTCCCTGCGTACACCATATTAAAGATATGTACGCATGAGGATCTATGCGGATCAAACGCTGCGCACAGATACGCAAATGTGAAACCAGCCTTAGACAGCTGCAACACATGTGAGGATTGCCTGTTTGCTAGGCAATCCCACGTGTTTTCGCTAATAGCCGCAAAACATGCAGCCACAGGGACTCGAACATATTATTCGATCACGCCCAAGATACTCAGACCCAAGCATGCTCGGATAACATAAGGATGTTCACTCTCTCTTCACACAGGTAACCAAATCATTCATCCTCTGAATTGATCCTCTCTGCATGTATGCACTCCATTCATTATCAGCAAGCAGCTGAATGACACAAGCCCCTTCTGTCTTGCATGTGGAAATATATAGCAATGGTAACCAAATCATTCATCCTCTGAATTGATCCTCTCTGCATGTATGCACTCCATTCATTGTCAGCAAGCAGCTGAATGACACAAGCCCCTTCTGTCTTGCATGTGGAAATATATAGCAATGGTAACCACATCATTCATCCTCTGAATTGATCCTCTCTGCATGTATGCACTCCATTCATTGTCAGCAAGCAGCTGAATGACACAAGCCCCTTCTGTCTTGCATGTGGAAATATATAGCAATAGTATGCACTCCATACTTCTGATTGCTGCCAACCACTGCTGTACCATCTTGCAACATAGTTTAATGTGCCTGGTAAAACTTTAGTATAATTCATTTTTTGCACTGTGCTTAATACTTACTGCTGTGTATTCCTGTGACTGGGGCCTCTGTAGATGCTATCAGGTGGAAAGTGCTATAACATATAGATGTTGCCAGGTCTAGTGCCTTTGATGATCTAACACCACCCTGGTGTGCTGGCCCCAGCTGGCAAATTATCCCAAAGCAGCTCCCACAATCCCACTTTCCTGACCCTGTAGTGTGGACTATATATTTAGGAGTAGTCTAAGAGGCGCATGCATTGTGGGGGCGCATGCATCCCAGAAGTTAAGCATCACAGAAGAAAAGCATCTTGAAAACGGCAGTTATTCATGGCAAAGAATTAACATTCATCTTCTCTCTTCACACAGGTAACCAAATCATTCATCCTCTGAATTGATCCTCTCTGCATGTATGCACTCCATTCATTGTCAGCAAGCAGCTGAATGACACAAGCCCCTTCTGTCTTGCATGTGGAAATATATAGCAATGGTAACCAAATCATTCATCCTCTGAATTGATCCTCTCTGCATGTATGCACTCCATTCATTGTCAGCAAGCAGCTGAATGACACAAGCCCCTTCTGTCTTGCATGTGGAAATATATAGCAATAGTATGCACTCCATACTTCTGATTGCTGCCAACCACTGCTGTACCATCTTGGAACATAGTTTAATGTGCCTGGTAAAACTTTAGTATAATTCATTTTTTGCACTGTGCTTAATACTTACTGCTGTGTATTCCTGTGACTGGGGCCTCTGTAGATGCTATCAGGTGGAAAGTGCTATAACATATAGATGTTGCCAGGTCTAGTGCCTTTGATGATCTAACCACCCCCTGGTGTGCTGGCCCCAGCTGGCAAATTATCCCAAAGCAGCTCCCACAATCCCACTTTCCTGACCCTGTAGTGTGGACTATATATTTAGGAGTAGTCTAAGAGGCGCATGCATTGTGGGGCGCATGCATCCCAGAAGTTAAGCATCACAGAAGAAAAGCATCTTGAAAACGGCAGTTATTCATGGCAGTTAATCAGGGCTGGAATCAGGTACCCCACACTTTGCCTTATTTTTCATTATGTACTTTATCTATTTCCTCCTGTGTTCCCTTGCCATCCACATTCACCGCCCCATCCCCCCTCCATCACGACTCATACACATCAGCCCCTCTATCCTTCCCTCTCCCATGTACAGCTCCCATGCACTCCTCACCTTCCTGAAAAACCTCAGCCCATCTTGCCCAAACACATCACAGAAAAAACCTACTTACAATTCCAACAACTACCTGCTCTTTATCTTCCTACTCCTACTGATTTCAGGGGACATCTCCCCCAACCCTGGTCCACCATCCCCCAACCTCAATCCCTACCCTACCTCATACCGAAACCATAATAATCTTATTAATATTACTTGCACTCCCTCATCTCCTTCTTTCAATTGTGCCCTCTGGAATCCACGGTCTGCATGCAACAAGCTATCCTTCCTGCACAACTACTTTCTGAACCACTCTCTTAATCTGTTGGCCCTCACTGAAACCTGGATTCAGGATTCTGACACTGTCTCCCCTGCTGCCATTTCCTATGGTGGTTTACAGTTCTCCCATTCCCGAGACCCACAAACAGACATGGTGGTGGAGTTGGCATACTCCTGTCCCCACAATGCACTTTCCAGGTCATCCCCCCAATTCCATCACTCTCATTCCCTTCTTTTGAGGTCCACACCATCAGGCTCTTCCATCCCCTCTCCCTCAGAGTAGCGGTCATATATCGGCCCCCAGGCTCACCCACCCAGTTCCTTGACCACTTCTCAGCCTGGCTGCCGCACTTCATGTCCTCAGAACTACCAAACCTTATCCTTGGAGACTTCAACATCCCCATTAACAGCCCTACTTCCACATCTGCATCTCAGCTTCTATCACTAACCACTTCTCTAGGCCTCTCACAGCTTTCAACCTCTGAGACACACAAGGATGGCAACACCCTTGACCTGGTCTTTGTCCGCCTCTGTTCAATCTCCCACCTAAATAACTCACCGCTTCCACTCTCTGACCACAACATTCTCTCCTTCACGCTCACAAATCCTCCACCACCCCAGCGCACTCCTACCTACCACACATTCAGAAATCTACAAGCCATTAACCCTCAGACACTTTCAGACTCCCTACACTCATCGCTGTCCCCAATCTCCTCTTTTTCCTGTCCTGATCTGGCTGTTCATCACTACAATGACATTCTTAAAAGCACCCTTGACCAAGTAGCACCGCTCACCCTCAGAACCTCCAAACACACAGTAAAACAGCCCTGGCTCACATTGCAAACTCGACTTCTTCAGCGATGCTCTAGGAGTGCTGAACGCCTCTGGAGAAAAACCCGCCACACCAGAAGACTTCATCCACTTTAAATTCATGTTAAGAACTTATAATGCTGCCCTTCACCTCGCCAAACAGACCTACTTCACCACACTGATCCTCACTAGCCAACAACCCCAAGAAACTTTTTGACACTTTTCACTCCCTCCTCAGGCCAAAAGCACAAGCCCCTATCACAGACATTTGTGCTGACGACCTGGCCTCCCACTTTATAGAAAAAATAGATACTATCCGTCAGGAAATCTGCTCTCAACCACCAAGTGCTGTGACTCCCATCCCACCCTGATTTCCCCTGGCTCACTTTCCACATTTGATCCCATCACAGAAGAAGAAGTCTCCAGACTCCTCTCTTCCTCTCGTCCGACTACATGCACTACCGACCCCATCCCCTCACATCTCCTCCAGTCTCTCTCTCCAGTTGTCACAACTCACCTAACTACAATCTTTAATCTCTCACTCTCCTCTGGCATTTTCCCATCTCCTTCAAACACTCCATCATTACTCCATTACTAAAGAAACCCGCTCTTGACCCTTCCTGCACAAACAACTACAGACCGGTCTCCAATCTCCCCTTCATCTCTAAACTTTTGGAGCGCCTAGTCTACTCCCGCCTCACCCGTTACCTCTCCACTTACTCCCTCCTAGACCCTTCACAGTCCGGCTTCCGCCCCCTACATTTGACTGAAACTGCACTCATCAAAGTGACCAATGACCTTCTTACAGCAAAACGTAACGGCGACCACTCTCTGCTCATTCTTCTCGACCTTTCTGCAGCTTTCGACACGGTTGACCACCGTCTCCTACTCTCTAGGCTCCAGTCACTAGGTATTAAGGACACTGTTCTCTCCTGGTTCTCCTCCTATCTTTCTGACCGCTCCTTCAGTGTTTCGTTCTCTGGCTCCACGTCATCTCCTCTTCCTCTCACTGTCGGTGTACCCCAGGGCTCAGTCCTTGGCCCCCTTCTCTTCTCTCTCTACACGGCCCCAATTGGACAGACCATCAGCAGATTTGGCTTTCAGTACCATCTTTATGCCGATGACACACAACTATACACGTCATCCCCCGACCTTACCCCCGCTGTTCTACAGAACACCACCGACTGTCTGTCCGCAGTCTCCAACATCATGTCCGCTCTCTATCTGAAACTTAACCTCTCCAAGACTGAACTCCTTCTGCTCCCGCCGTCTACTAACCTCCCTAAATCTGACATTTTCCTCTCTGTGGGCGGCACCATAATAACACCCCGGCAGCAGGCTCGCTGTCTGGGTGTTATGTTTGACACCAATCTCTCCTTCACCTCCCATATACAATCTCTTGCCCGCTCTTGCCGTCTACACCTAAAGAACATCTCTAGAATCCGCCCTTTTCTCACCATGGAAACAACAAAAACCCTCACTGTAGCATTGATCCACTCCCGCCTGGACTACTGCAACGCTCTATTACTTGGCCTCCCCATTACTCGACTATCCCCTCTCCAGTCCATCCTTAATGCAGCAGCCAGGGTCATCCATCTGGCTAATCGGTACTCGGACGCGTCCGCTCTTCGCCAGTCCTTACACTGGCTGCCCATTCATTATAGGATCCAATTCAAAGTACTGGTTCTCACCCACAAAGCTCTCCACAGTGCAGCACCCCCCTACATCTCCTCCCTCATTTCTATCTATTGGCCTAACCGACTGCTGCGCTCTGCAAACGACTTTCGACTAACCTCTGCACTAATCCGTACCTCCCACTCCCGACTCCAAGACTTCTCCACGCGCTGCGCCAATCCTCTGGAATGCTCTACCCCAAGAAATTAGGACTATCCACAATTTGCATGGTTTCAGGAGCTCCCTCAAAACACATTTGTTCAGAGTGGCCTATCACATTCACTAACCAAAGTCGTTCTATGTTTAAGTGTGTATGTGTAGCCCATTCACTATCTCCATCCATGCCTCACTCCCTCAAGATGGCTGGACCATCATTGTAAATGCACCATTGTATATACACACCTGTACTTTGTATCTCCCCCACCTCATTGTAGATTGTAAGCTCTCACGAGCAGGGTCGGCTTATTTTGCTTTAATTATTGTATTGTTAACGTTGTTACCTATGACTTGTGTTTTGAAACTGTTAAACTGTAAAGCGCTGCGGAATATGTTGGCGCTAATAATAAAGATATATTATTATTATTATTATTATTATTATCATTAGTCCTGGCCTTTAACATGAGAGCAAAACGGGTAAAATCCAAATATGTTCTGCCTAAAATAACAATTCTTGGGAAGATTAGGAGTAAACAGGTAAAATGGAGGCAGCCTTAAATCTCCAATGTACATTGCAATGAAACTAAATGTTCAATTACATTACTGCTATATTTACTATATGTATATGCTGATCAAATTATTGGGGCCCATTTGCCAACAAAAAGATGATCCTTTCATCTAGGCAACACAAGCAAAGTGAAATAAAAGTGCAGGTCCTCGCTGCTGTGACTGTAATGCAAAAAACAAGCACAAAGGGTGCAAGCAGCACTCTGCAGTATTATGATGTACGTGAACATTGTATATACTGCTTATTTTAAAATGCAAGGTATTAGATTTAAAACTAAATGTTTAAGCCCAACCATCACAGCAATGCAATTCCATACAGAAATGATTGCTCACTAAATAGACTTGATTCTTTCCTGGACCTACAAATTGAACTTGGCGTATACAGAAACTTGCTAAATTTTGCTCTAATTATATGCAGCCTCTTGTACAAGCAAAATGGAAAAAAACATGTAAAAGTAAAAATGAAGAAACATAATAAAAGTCCTTTAGCAGGGGCAACTTTGCCTAATTGATCAGCATACAATGTAAGGCTATGTTCACACTGCATTTTCTTGCACCCTTTTTTATTCAAATTAAAAGCTGTTTTTCTACAATAGCAGCAAAAGCCATTTCAGAAATCACATGTGCACACTTGTTTCTTAAATCTGCAGCACCTCAATTTTTCAGTGTTTTTGCAACGTTAACATTAACACCAAACACCGTTAAAACCACCTTAAAGATGTACAGTAGACAAATCATACACAACCTGCAACAAAAAACATTGAAAAAAATCACTGCAAAAACAGCACAAAAAGTTTTGACTACAGCAGTTTCACTGCCAAGAGAGCAGATTTTGGCTCCTGAAACACAAAAACCAGCACAAGCTGTAAAACCCACATTAGGTCTGTTAATCTTATAAGCCTAATGAATTGCAATGTTAGTAGCTGCCACAAGACCGCGTGCGTGGATGGGGGCCATGTGCTATTACCAGACCCTATTATGTCAATTTAACAACAGGCAACTTATGCAACAACAAAACTAAAGCATTTTTCGACCTGCATCCAAACCAGATACGTGGGGCATGTTATTACAATATAAAGCAATACTGATTGGCAGTGGATGGGGTTTCTTATGAAGTTTCATTCTGTCAATTAGTCACATGTAAAACAGCTCTTAAGCCCCCGTCTCACACAGCGATCTCGCTAGCGAGATCGCTGCTAAGTCACTAGTTTTGTGACGCAGCAGCAATCTCCCCAGCGATATCGCTGTGTGTGACATTCAGCGACGATCAGTCCCCCTGCTGGGTATCGCTGATCGTCGCTGAATGTCTGAACATTTTTTTGATCGCTGGTCTCCCGCTGGCCAGCACGCATCGCTGCGTGTGACAGGCGGGAGACCAGCGATCCGCTGGTAACCAAGGTACACAGCGGGTTTCCAGGCGCGGGGCTGTGCCTGGAAACCCGCTGTGTACCTTGGATACCAGCGCGCTGATGCAGGTTGCTGGTAACCAAGGTACACAGCGGGTTTCCAGGCACCGCGCAGTGCCTGGAAACCCGACGTGTACCTTGGTTACCAGTTCCCTGCATCAGGGCGCTGGTATCCAACGTACACAGCGGGTAACTAAGCGATGTTACCCGAGTGTCGCTGTGCTGATCGCTGCCTGAGCTGCCTGTTTGGCAGCTCAGCAGCGATCATGTAGTGATACACCAGCGATCCTGATCGTTGTCGGGATCGCTGGTGTATCGCTACGTGAGACCCGGGCTTTAGGCATAACTTACAATACAGAATGAAAACCATATGACTATATCCCAAATTGCATTAACTTGCAAGCTAAGGGCACTAACAACAATTAAGCTAGCTAAAAAAACCTTTAGGCTAAGTGCACACCTTGCGGAATTGCCGCGGTAATTTCCGCGGCAATCCCACACCTCCCTGCCGCGGGAAATATGCATTGTTATTTGTATGCGTATTCCCGCCAGAAACTAGCGTTTTGCAAGCGAATATTAGCTTGCAGAATGCTAGCGTTTTCCAAGCGATCTGTAGCATGGCTTGGAAAACTGATTGACAGGTTGGTCACACGAGTCAAACAAGTGTTTGACAAGTGTGACCAACTTTTTACTATTGATGCTGCCTATGTCGCATCAATAGTAAAAAGATCTAATGTAAAAATAATAAAAAAAAAAATAATAATAAATCGTGATATTCTCACCTTCCGGCGTCCCCGCAGCCTTCCTGGTCCTCAGCGACGCTCCCGGCCAATCCCATTCCCAGTGATGCATAGCGACAATGACCACAGATGACGTAGCATCACGCGAGACCGCTACGTCATCTGGGGTGATTCTCGCAATGCATTACTGCAGGGTTCGACAAACCCGGGCGCCAGGTCGCCAGTGGCGCTTAGAAAATCATGCCTGGCGCCCGGGCAGTAGCGTAGCTACCGGGGGGCAGAGGGGGCGGTGGCCCCGGGCCCCGCGCTCGGAGGGGGCCCACTCGGAGCTACGCTACTGTAACTGTATCGGCGTGCACAGCGCACTGATACAGTTACATTCTGCGGCAGAGCAGGGAGAATCGATCTCCCTGCTCTGCCGCCAGCCGCTAAGGGGCCTGAGCAGGCGGTGGGGGGCCCGGCGCCAGCAGTGGGCCCCCCGCCCGTCATCGGAGGGTCAGCTGTATCGGCATCCAGCCGATACAGCTGACCCCATTGAGAGAGAAGGAGCGAGTGCTCCTTCTCTCCCATAATCCCCCTCTCAGCGTCTGACAGCGGGCGCGATGACGTCACTGCCCGGCACCGGCAGTCAGACGCTGAGAGGGAGAGCAGTGAGCAGCGCAGGAGCCGGGAGCAAGAGAGGTGAGTACAGGATTTATTATTTTTGTAAAGGGGGCTGCATTATATTACAGAGCAGAGGCTCCATATGGGGGTACATTATAAATAAGGCTGCCTATGGGGTGCATTATAAATAAGACTGCCTATGGGGGTGCATTATAAATAAGGCTCCCTATGGGGGTGCATTATATATAAGACTGCCTATGGGGTGCATTATAAATAAGGCTACCTATGGGGTGCATTATAAATAAGGCTGCCTATGGGGTGCATTATAAATAAGGCTGCCTATGGGGTGCATTATAAATAAGGCTGCCTATGGGGTGCATTATAAATAAGGCTGCCTATGGGGGAGTGCATTATAACCAAGTTTGTTAAAAAAAAAAATTCTGGCTCCTAAATTTTTTGGCTGGCTCCTAGATTCTGAACAACTTTGTCGACCCCTGCATTACTGGGAACGAGATTGGCCGGGAGCGTTGCTGAGGTGCGGGAAGGCTGCAGGGGCAGCCGGAAGGTGAGAATATCTCTATTTTTTATTTTAATTATCATTTTACCAGGGATATGGTACCCAGGGCCTAGAGGAGAGTCTCCTCTCCTCCAGACCCTGGGTACCATCCGCACATGAACCGCTTACTTTGCGCATGGTGAGCATAGCCACATGCAGAAAGTAAGTGGTTCAATGCATTCCTATGGCGGTGTAATCGATGCGATTCTGCAAAAAGAATGAGCATGCTGCTTTTTTTTCCGCGGTGCAAAAAAGCGCAGCATGTGCACAGCATTGCGGAATCCCATAGGATTTAATGAGTTGCGTTGGGTAAGCGTTTTTGCCGCGGCAAAAACGCTAAGAATCCTCAACGTGTGCACTTAGCCTTATAGCTCAAAATTATCCACAATTACGGTATTTGCTAAATTGCAACAATATTCCTTTTTTTTAAACTACACAAACACAGTGGTCATAAAAATATATATACACAACAAAAATATCAGGTGGAAAATCCATCAGCATAGCAGAAATATTAGTATATATCAAAAAACAACAGTTTTAAACAATGCAGAAGTGCATGGTAAAACTATAGGAAATCAAGTTCATCAATAACCTACACCACTAGGATGTTCCATACACAAAAAAGCCCTGAGAAAATGGTATTGATGTGAAACTACCTAACCCAGACAATAATAATAATCTTTATTTTTATAGCGCCAACATATTCCGCAGCGCTTTACAGTTTCAAAACACAAGTCATAAGTAACAACGTTAACAATACAATAATTAAAGCAAAATAAGACGACCCTGCTGGTGAGAGCTTACAATCTACAATGAGGTGGGGGAGAACAAAGTACAGGTGTGTATTTACAATGATGGTCCAGCCATCATGAGGGAGTGAGGGATGGCTGGAGATAGTGAATGGGCTACACACAGACACTTACACATAGAATGACAGATTAGTGAACGTGATAGGCCGCTCTGAACAAATGTGTTTTGAGGGAGCGCCTGAAGCTATGCAAAATGTGGATAGTCCTAATTTCTTGGGGGTAGAGCATTCCAAAGGATTGGCGCAGCGCAGGAGAAGTTTTGGAGTCAGGAGTGGGAGGTACGGATTAGTACAGAGGTTAGTCGAAAGTCGTTTGCAGAGCGCAGCAGTCTATTAGCACAATAGACAGAAATGAGGGAGGAGATGTAGGCGGGTGCAGCACTGTGGAGAGCATTGTGGGTGAGAATACTTTGAATTGGATCCTATAATGAATGGGGCCAATGTAAGGACTGGCGAAGAGCGGATACGTCAGAGTACCGATTAGCCAGATGGATGACCCTGGCTGCTGCATTAAGTATGGACTGGAGAGGAGAAAGTTGAGTAACGGGGAGACCAATTAATAGAGCGCTGCAGTAGTCCAGGCAGGAGTGGATCAATGCTACAGTGAGGGGTTTTGTTGTTTCCATGGTGAGAAAAAGGCGGATTCTAGAGATGTTCTTTAGGTGTAAGAGGCAAGAGATTATATATGGGATGTGAAGGAGAGATTGGTGTCAAACATAACACCCAGACAGCACGCCTGCTGCCGTGGTGTTATTATGGTGCCACCCACGGAGAGGGAAATGTCAGATTTAGGGAGGTTAGTAGACAGCAGGAGCAGAAGTTCAGTTTTTGAGAGGTTGAGTTTCAGATAGAGAGCGGACATGATGTTGGAGACTGCGGACAGACAGCCACTGGCGTTCAGTAGTACAGCGGGGGTAAAGTCGGGGGATGACGTGTATAGTTGAGTGTCATCAGCATAAAGATGGTACTGAAAGCCAAATCTGCTGAGGGTCTGTCCAATTAGGGCCGTGTAGAGAGAGAAGAAGGGGGCCAAGGACTGAGCCCTGAGGTACCCCGACAGCGAGAGGAAGAGGAGATGACGTGGAACCAGAAAACAAAACACTGAAGGAGCGGTCAGAAAG
>JARQOD010000006.1:128449612-128536789 GCA_033576555.1 Oophaga sylvatica
GAGGGGGGGGGTTTGGGCTACTTTTCCCACAATGCACTTTCCGGTAAACCCCCCCAATTCCTCATTCTCATTCCCTTTTTTTTGGCCCCCACCCCAAGGCCTTCCCCCCCCCTTTTCCCCCCCTCAAAAGTGGGGGTTTCAAATCGGCCCCGGCTCACCCCCCCGTTCCTTGCCCTTTTTTCCCAGCTGGCTCCGCACTTCTGTCCTAAAAAAAACCCCCAAAAACCCTTACCCTTGGAGACTTCAAATCCCTTAACAGCCCTTTTCACATCTGCATTCGTTCTTCAAACCACTTCTAGGCCCTACAGCTTTAAACCTCTGAGAACAAAAGTAAAAACCCCCCTTGACCTGGTTTTGCCCGCCTTTTTCCCCAACCCCCCAAACCTTTAAAAAACTCCCCCCTTCCACTCTCTGGCCCAAAAAAATTTTCCCTTCACGTAAACAAATCCCCCCCAAACCCACGCACCCCTACTACCCCCTTTCCCAAAAATTTTTAAAAAAATTTTTAAACCCCCTCAGACACTTTCAGACTCCCTACACTCATCGCCCCCCCCAAAATCCCCTTTTTTTTCCCTTTGTCTGTCTGGTTTTTCACCCTCAATGACTTCTTAAAGCCCCCTTAAAAAGTGACGCTCACCCTAAAACCTCCAAACACACAGTAAAACAGCCCTGGCTCAATTGCAAACCGACTTCTTCAGCGTGTCTGGAGTGAAAAACGGCCTCTGGGGGAAAACCCCCGCCCACCGAAGACTTCATCCATTTTAAAATTTTATGTTAAGAATTTTAAAGGCCCTTCACCTCCCCAAAAAAGAATTTTCACCACACGTTTCCTACTACCCAAAAAACCCCCCCAAGAAACTTTTTGACATTTTCACTCCCCCCCTTGGGAAAAAGCAAAAAACCCTTCAAAAAAAAATTTTTGCTGCGCCCCGGCCTCCCCCTTTTAAAAAAATTTAGTACTACCCCTCGGAAATTGCTCTAAACCCCAAAAGGCTTGCCCCCCTCCCCCCCTAAATTTTCCCCCCGGGTAAATTTTCCCCTTTTTTCCCCTACGAAAAGAATTTCCCCCGACCCCCCTTTTCCCTTTCTCGTCGATACTGACTACCGACCCCCCCCCCCCAATTCCCCGTCTCTCTCTCCGTTTTTCACAAAAAAACCAAAAATACAATTTTAAATCTCTCACTCTCCCCGGGCCCTTTTTTCCCTCCCCCTTCAAACACCCCATCTTTTAACTCCTTTTACTAAAAAAAACCCGCTTTTTGCCTTCCTGCACAAACAACTAAAACCCGGGGTTTCCCAATCCCCCCTTTCCCATCTCAAAAAATTTTGGGGGCCCTAGTTCTCCCGCCTCAGTTCCCCCTCCACTTCTCCCTTTGGGGCCCCTTCACAGTCCGGCTTCCCCCCCCCTAATTTGATGAACTGCACTCATCAAAGGGGCCCAATGCCTTTTACAGCAAAACGAAAGGGCCCCCCCACTCTCTGCCATTCTTTCGCCTTTCCCCGCTTTCGCCCGGGTTTTCCCCCCTTTTTCTCATCTCTGGGTCCAGTCACTAGGTTTTAAAAGGCACTTTTTCTTCCCGGGTTTTTCCCCCTATTTTTGGACCGCTCTTCGTTTTTGTTTTTGGCTCCTTTTTTTCCCCTTTCCTCTCATGTGGGTTTGTACCCGGGCCCCCCCTTTTGGGCCCCCTTCTCTTCTCTCTTACACGGGCCCCAATTGGAAGACCAAAGCAGTTTTGGTTCAGAAACCATTTTATGCCGATGACACCAACAAAAACGTCATCCCCCGACCTTCCCCCCTGTTTTAAAGAACCCCACCGACTGTTGTGGGTTTTCCCCCCAAATCATGCCCCCTCTCTATCTGAAACTTAACCTCTCCAAGTTTAAATCCTTTTTTGCCCCCGGGGCTCTAACCCCCTAAAACTGCTTTTTTCCCCCTTGGGCGGCACCTTTAAAAAACCCCCGGGAGAGGTCGCTGTTGGGTGTTATGTTTGCCCAATCTCTCCTTCACCCCCTATACAATTTTTTGCCCCCTCTTGCCGTTTTACAAAACCCAAAGGGGAAAACCCCCGAAACCGCCCTTTTCTCACCATGGAAACAACAAAAACCCCCACTGTAGCATTGCCCTCCCCCCTGGACTACTGCAACGCTTTATTTCTTGGCCCCCCCCAAATTTTCCCATATCCCTCTCCAGTCCATCCTTTTAAAAACCCGCAGCCAGGGTATCCATCTGGCCCAATCGGTACCGGACGCGTCGTCTTTGCCAGTCCTTTTTTCCTTTGGTGCCCAAATTATTATAGGATCCAAAATTTTTAAATCCCGGTTCCACCAAAAAAATTCCACGTGCAGCACCCCCCCAAAATCTCTCCTCATTTCTACTATTGGGGTAACCGCTGCTGCGCCTGCAAACGACTTTCGGGCTAACCTCTGCACAAAACCTACCTCCCCTCCCCCTCCAAGATTTTTTCCCCCGGGTGCGCCAATCCTTGGAAAGCTTTCCCCCGAAAATTAGGGGGTATCCAAATTTGCTGGTTTTGGGGGTCCCTCAAAACACTTTTTTCCGAGTGGCTTCAATTCCTAACCAAAGCGTTCTATGTTTAAATGTGTATGTGTACCCCCCTTTATTCTCCACCCCTGCCTCACTCCCTCAAGTGGGTGGCCATCTTTTTAAATTCCCCCCATGTTTTTAAACCCCTGTACTTTGTATCTCCCCCCCTCATTTAGTTGAAGCTCTCCGGCGGGTGGGGCTTATTTTGTTTTAAAATTAAATTTTATTGTTAAGTTGTTTTCCCATGATTTTTGGTTTTTAAAATGTTTTTTTAAAATGTAAAGCGCCCGGGGAAAATGTTGGGCTAAAAAAAAAGATTATTATTTTTTTTATTATTTTTTTTTATTAGTCCGGGGCCCTTTTTAAAGGGGGAAACAAAAGGGGGAAAAAACCAAATATGTTCTCCCCAAAAAAAAAAAATTTTGGGGATTTTGGGGGGTAAAAGTAAAAAAAGGAGGCGCCTTTTAAATTCCCAAAGTCATTGCAATGAAACTAATTTTTCAATTTCTTTTTGCTTATTTACTTTTTATATGCTGATCAAAAAATTTTTGGGGGCCCCTTTGCCAAAAAAAAGATGATCCCCTTTTTAGGAACCAAGCAAAAAAATAAAAAAAACAGGTCCGCTGCTGTGACTGTAATGCAAAAAAAAGCACAAAAAGGGGGGAAGCAGCACTTGCAGTATTTGATGTACGTGAAATTGATATATGCTTATTTTTTAAAAAAAAAGGTTTTTAGATTTAAACTAAATGTTTAAGCCCCCAAAAAAACACAGCCAAAAGCAAAAATTCCCCAAAGAAAAGATTTTCATTTAAAAAGATTGATTTTTTTGGACCTAAAATTACTTGGGTTTTTCAGAAAATTGCTAAATTTTGCTTAATTATATGCGCCTCTTGAAAAGAAAAAGGAAAAAAAACATGTTTAAAAATAAAAAGAAGAAAATAATAAAAGTCCCTTTTGGGGGCAAATTTGCAAAAGTTTAGCATAAAATGTAAGGTTATGTTCCCTGCTTTTTTTTGCACCCTTTTTTATTAACAGCTCTTAAGCCCCTCTCACACAGCGATCTCGCTAGGGATCGCTGTAAGTCACTAGTTTTGTGACGCAGCAGAAAATCTCCCGGATATCCTGTGTGTGAAATTCAGCGACGATCAGCCCCTGGGGTATCGTGATCGTCGTGAATGTTGAACATTTTTTTGATCGTGGTCTCCGCGGCCCCAGACGCATCGTGCGTGTGAAGGCGGGAGGACCAGCGATCCGCTGGTAACCAAGGTACACGGGGTTTCCCAGGCGCGGGGCTGGGTGAAACCGCTGTGTACCTTGGTTACCAGGGTGATGAGGGCTGGTAAAAGGTAACAGCGGGTTTCCAGGCACCGCGAGTGCGGGAAAACCCCGAGTGTACTTGGTTACCAGTTCCTGCATAGGGCGTGGTATCCAAGTACACCGGGTAAAAGCGATGTTACCGAGGGGCTGTGCTGTCGTGCCCGACTGCTGTTTGGAGCTCGGGATCATGTAGTGATACACCACGATCTGATCGTTGTCGGGATGCTGGTGTATCGTACGTGAACCCGGGCTTTAGGCTAATTACAATACAGAATGAAACCATATGATATATCCCAAATTGCATTAACTTGAAGTAAAGGGACTAAACAAAGCTAAAAAACCCTTAATAAGGGCCCCAAATAAAATTTGTTGTGAACCTTGGGAATTGCCGGGTAATTTCCGCGGCAATCCCACACCCCCTGCCGCGGGGGAAAAATGCTTGTTATTTGTATGCGTTTCCCGCCAGAAAACTAGCGTTTTGCAGGAATTTGCTTGCAGATGCTAGCGTTTTCCAAGCGTCTGTAGCATGGTTGGAAAATGATTGAAAGGTTGGCACAGGTCAAACAAGTGTTTGCAAGTTGTTTCCAACTTTTTACTATTTAGCTGCCTTTGTTGCATCAATAGTAAAAAATCTAATGTAAAAAATAATAAAAAAAAAATAATAATAAACGTGATATTCTCCCTTTCCGGCGTCCCCGCAGCCTTCCTGGTCCTCAGCGACGCTCCGGCCAAATCCCATTCCCAGTGAGCATAGCGACAATGACCACAGTGAGTGCATCACGCGAGACCGCTTTCGTCTCTGGGGTGTTCTCGCAAGCTTCTGCGGGTTCGAAAACCCGGGCGCCAGGGCCGTGGCGCTTAGAAATCTTTCCTGGGCCCGGGCAGTAGCTAGCTACCGGGGGGCGAGGGGGCGGTGGGCCCCCGGGCCCGGCTCGGAGGGGGCCCCCCGGAGCTAGTACTGTAACTGTATCGGCGTGCCCAGGCACTGATCAGTTACATTTGCGGCAGAGCAGGGAGAAAACGAAACTCCCTGCTTCTGCCGCCGCCCCTAAGGGGGCCTGAGCAGGCGGTGGGGGGGGCCCGGGCCAGCCGTGGGCCCCGCCCCTCTCGGAGGGTCAGCTGTATCGGCATCCGCCGTACAGCTGACCCCATTGAGAGAGAAGGGCGATGCTCCTTCTTCCCATAATCCCCTTCGCTCTGACAGCCCGGGCGCGATGAGTCATGCCCGCACCGGCAGTCGACGCTGGAGGGGGGAGAGCGGGCAGGCAGGAGCCGGGGAGCAAGAGAGGTGAGTAGGATTTATTATTTTTGTAAAGGGGGCTGCATTATTTACAGAGCAGAGGCTCCATATGGGGGTCATTTTAAATAAGGTGCTATGGGGGCATTTAAATAAGTTTCCTAGGGGGTGCATTTAATTGGCTCCCTATGGGGGGGCATTATTATAACTCCCTTGGGGGTGCTTTTATATAAACTCCTATGGGGTTTCATTATAAATAAGGTGCCTATGGGGGGGGCATTATAAAAAGGCTGCCTATGGGGTGCATTATAAAATAAGGCTGCCTATGGGTTGCATTATAAATAAGGCTGCCTATGGGGGAGTGCTTATAACCAAGTTTGTTTAAAAAAAAATTCTGGCTCCTAAAATTTTTTGGCTGGCTCCTGTTTGAACAACTTTGTCGACCCCTGCATTACTGGGAACGGGATTGGCCGGGCGTTGCTGAGGTGCGGGAAGGCTGCGGGGGCAGCCGGAAGGTGAGAATATCTCTATTTTTTATTTTAATTATCATTTTACCAGGGATATGGTACCAGGGCCTAGAGGAGAGTCTCCTCTCCTCCAGACCCTGGGTACCATCCGCACATGAACCGCTTACTTTGGCATGGTGAGCATAGCCACATGCAGAAAGTAAGTGGTTCAATGCATTCCTATGGCGGTGTAATCGATGCGATTCTGCAAAAAGAATGAGCATGCTGCTTTTTTTTCCGCGTGCGTTGCACCGACAAAAAGCGCAGCATGTGCCGCATTGCGGAATCCCATAGGATTTAATGAGTTGCGTTGGGTAAGCGTTTTTGCCGCGGCAAAAACGCTAAGAATCCTCAACGTGTGCACTTAGCCTTATAGCTCAAAATTTCCACAATTACGGTATTTGCTAAATTGCAACAATATTCTTTTTTTTAAACTACACAAACACAGTGGTCATAAAAATATATATACACAACAAAAATATCAGGTGGAAAATCCATCAGCATAGCAGAATATTACTATATATCAAAAAACAACAGTTTTAAACAATGCAGAAGTGCATGGTAAAACTATAGGAAATCAAGTTCATCAATAACACTACACCACTAGGATGTTCCATACACAAAAAAGCCCCTGAGAAAATGGTATGATGTGAAACTACCTAACCCAGACAATAATAATAATCTTTATTTTTATAGCGCCAACATATTCCGCAGCGCTTTACAGTTTCAAAACACAAGTCATAAGTAACAACGTTAACATACAATAATTAAAGCAAAATAAGACGACCTGCTGGTGAGAGTTACAATCTACAATGAGGTTGGGGGAAGAACAAAAGTAAGGTGTGTATTTACAATGATGGTCCAGCCATCATGGGAGTGAGGGATGGCTGGAGATAGTGAATGGGCTACACACAGACACTTACACATAGAATGACAGATTAGTGAAACGTGATAGGCCGCTCTGAACAAATGTGTTTTGAGGGAGCGCCTGAAGCTATGCAAAATGTGGATAGTCCTAATTTCTTGGGGTAGAGCATTCCAAAGGATTGGCGCAGCGCAGGGAGAAGTTTTGGAGTCAGGAGTGGGAGGTACGGATTAGTACAGAGGTTAGTCGAAAGTGTTTGCAGAGCGCAGCAGTCTATTAGCACAATAGACAGAAATGAGGGAGGAGATGTAGGCGGGTGCAGCACTGTGGAGAGCATTGTGGGTGGAATACTTTGATTGGATCCTATAATGAATGGGGCCAATGTAAGGACTGGCGAAGAGCGGATACGTCAGAGTACCGATTAGCCAGATGGATGACCCTGGCTGCTGCATTATAGTATGGACTGGAGAGGAGAAAGTTGAGTAACGGGGAGAGACCAATTAATAGAGCGCTGCAGTAGTCCAGGCAGGAGTGGATCAATGCTACAGTGAGGGGTTTGTTGTTTCCATGGTGAGAAAAGAGGGATTCAAGAGATGTTCTTTAGGTGTAAGAGGCAAGAGATTAATATGGGATGTGAAGGAGAGATTGGTGTCAAACATAACACCAGACAGCACGCCTGCTGCCGTTGGTGTTTATTTGGTGCCACCCACGGAGAGGGAAATGTCAGATTTAGGGAGGTTAGTAGACAGCAGGAGCAGAAGTTCAGTTTTTGAGAGGTTGAGTTTCAGATAGAGAGCGGACATGATGTTGGAGACTGCGGACAGACAGCCACTGGCGTTCAGTAGTACAGCGGGGGTAAAGTCGGGGGATGACGTGTATGTTGAGTGTCATCAGCATAAAGATGGTACTGAAAGCCAAATCTGCTGAGGGTCTGTCCAATTAGGGCCGTGTAGGAGAGAGAAGGGGGCCAAGGACTGAGCCTGAGGTACCCCGACAGCGAGAGGAAGAGGAGATGCGTGGAACCAGAAAACAAAACACTGAAGGAGCGGTCAGAAAGATAGGAAGAGAACAGGAGAGAGTAGTGTCTTAATGCCTAGTGATGGAGCCTAGAGAGTATGAGACGGTAGTCAACAGTGTCGAAAGCTGCAGAAAGGTCAAGAAGAATGAGCAGAGAGTGGTCCCATTTACGTTTTGCTGTCAGAAGGTCATTGGTCACTTTGTGAGTGCAGTTTCAGTCGAATGTAGGGGGCAAAGCCGGATTGTGAAGAGTCTAAGAGGGAGTGAGTGGAGAGGTAAAGGTTAAGACGGGAGTAGCTAGGTGCTCCAAAAGTTTTAGAGATGAAGGGGAGATTGGAGACTCGGTCTGTAGTTGTTTGTGCAGGATGGGTCGAGAGTGGGTTTCTTTAGCAATGGAGTAACGATGGAGTGATTGAAGGAGGATAGGAAAAATGCCAGAAAAGAGGGAGAGATTAAAGATTGTAGTTGGTGAGTTGTGACGACTGGAGAGAGAGGCTGAAGGAGATATGAGGAATGGGGTCGGTAGTGCATGTAGTCCGGACGAGAGGAAGCGAGGAGCTGGAGACTTTTTCTTAGTGATGGATCAAATGTGGAAAGTGAGCTGGGGAAATGCAGGGATGGATGGGGAGTCACAGCACTTGGTGGTTGAGAGCAGATTTCCTGACAGATATTACCGTATTTTTCGGACCATAAGACGCACTTTTTCCCCCAAAAATTTTGGGGAAAATGGGGGTGCGTCTTATGGTCCCAACATACCTAAAAATCCGGTGGTGGCGGTGGTCCCGGTGGCGGCAGCCTCCCTGTGGTGCGGTGGTGTTGGCAGCGGGGCTCTGTGCTGCGTGGGGGCTCCGCAGGCATTTCCTCTTAGCCGGAAAGCCCCCCCGCAGCTCCGCTGCTGTGGCCTCCTGATAGATGGGCACCAGGGGCCTCCGGTGGCGGTCCCGAAAACGCAGCCTTCCGTGCGGTGTTGTCGGGGCAGCAGGGGCTTTGTGCTGCGTGGGGGCTCCGCCGACATTTGCTCTTAGCCGGAAAGCCCCCCGCAGCTCCGCCCTCCTGAACGCGGTGGCGTCCTCAAACATGGCAGCCATGGGCCTCCGGTAAGATGGCCGCGAATCTCATTCAAGTCTTCGCAACAAGATCTCTTCTCCGAGATCTTGTCCTGAGATCTCGGGGAGACGAGTTCTCGTTGTCAAGACTTGAATGAGATTCGGCGGCCATCTTACCGGAGGCCCTGGCGGCCATGTTTGAGGACGCCACGCGTTGCAGGAGGGAGCGGAGTGCGGGGGGCTTCCGGCTAAGAGCGAAATGCCGGCGGAGCCCCCCACGCAGCACAGAGCCCGCTGCTGCCCCGAACCACCGCACGGAAGGCTGTGTCGGGACCGCCACCGGAGGCCCTGGCGGCCATGTTTCTTGAGGCCACCGCGTCGCAGCTGAGGGGGGCTTTCGGCTTAGAGGAAATGCCGGCAGAGCCCCCACGCAGCACAGAGCCCCGCTGCTGCCCCGACACCACAGAGCACAGGAGGCTGCATTGGGACCACCGCTATGGGATTTGTGAGTACCCACATTGCACAGCCACCCCACAGAGCACAGCCACCCCACAGAGCACAGCCACCCCACAGACCACAGCCACCCCACAGAGCACAGTCCCCACGAGCACAGCCACCCCACAGAGCACAGCCACCCACAGAGCACAGCCACCCCACAGAGCATAGCCACACCACAGAGCATAGCCACCCCACAGAGCACAGCCACCCCACAGAGCACACCCACCCCACAGACCACAGCCACCCACAGACCACAGCCACCCCTGCAACACAGAGCACCACCACCGCACTAGCCTGGACCACCGAACGACCCCTGTGACCACTCCTCTACCTGTGCTGATCTCTTTGCTGGTATCCTAAATGCGGACTGTAAGACGGACCCCTTTTGACACATTATTTTTTTTTCCCTATTTCCTTCTGAAAATTTGGGGTGCGTCTTATGGTCCGGTGAGTCTTATAGTCCGAAAAATACGGTATCTATTTTTTCTATAAAGTGGGAGGCCAGGTCATCAGTACAAATGTCTGTGATAGGGGCTTGTGCTCTTGGCCTGAGTAGTGAGTAAAAAGTGTCAAAAAGTTTCTTGGAGTTTTTGGCTACTGAGAAGATCAGGGTGGTGAAATAGGTCTGTTTGGCGAGGTGAAGGGCAGCGTTAAAGGTTCTTAACATAAATTTGAAGTGGATGAAGTCTTCTGGTGCGTGGGTTTTTCTCCATAGGCGTTCAGCACTCCTAGAGCATAGCTGGAAGAAGATGAGTTTGCGATGTAAGCCAGGGCTGTTTTGCTCTGTGTTTGGAAGTTCTGAGAGTGAGGGGCGCTATTTGGTCAAGGGTGCTTGTAAGAGTGTCGTTTTAGTGATGAACAGCCAGATCAGGACAGGAAAAAGAGGAGATTGGGGGACAGTGAGGAGTTTAGGGAGCCTGAAAGTGTCTGAAGGTTAATGGCTTGCAGATTTCTGAATGTGTGGTAGGTAGGAGTGTGCTGGGGTGGGCGAGGATTTGTGAGCGTGAAGGAGAGAATGTTGTGGTCAGAGAGGGGAAGCGGTGAGTTATTTAGGTGGGAGATTAAACAGAGCCGGACAAAGACCAGGTCAAGGGTGTTACCGTCCTTGTGTGTCTCAGAGGTTGAAAGCTGTGAGAGGCATAGAGAGGTGGTGATAGAAGCTGGAATGCAGATGTGGAAATGGGGCTGTTAATGGAGATGTTGAAGTCTCCCAGCATAAGGGTTGGTAGTTCTAAGGACATGAACTGCGGCAGCCAGGCTGAAAAGTGGTCAAGGAAGTGGGTTTGTGAGCCTGGGGGGTCGGTATATGACCACTACCCTGAGGGAGAGGGGACGGAAGAGCCTGATAGTGTGGACCTCAAAAGAATGAGAGTAAAGGAACTGGGGGATGACCTGGAAAGTGCATTGTGGGGACAGGAGTATGCCGACTCCACCACCATGTCTGTTTGTGGGTCTCGGGGAATGGGAGAATTGTAAGCCACCATAGGAAATGGCAGCAGGGAGAACCGTGACAGAATCCTGAATTCAGGTTTCAGTGAGGGCCAACAGATTAAGAGAGTTGTTCAGAAAGTAGTTGTGCAAGAAAGGAAGCTTGTTACATACAGACCGTGGATTCCAGAGGGCACAAGCATAAAAATGCAAGTAAAGAAGAGCGTCAATGTCTTTAATCTGAACATACTAGCAAAGTAAAGCAAATACTACATACACAAATTTACTTCTGCAAATACAGTGTTGCGTATATGTTAGTACTTGCATATTAATGTTTGGGAGTACACTTTAACCTTTCACAGTATAAAATCATGTGTTCATATCAACATTTTTTTAATGTATCAAACAGTACACAAAATCACGCTAAAAATACACAGAAAAACCTATCCTGAAGGTAGTCACACTTATTTCAGCCGACCTCACCAACTTCGCTATGACCAGTCGACCATCTATAGTGTACAAACGTTCATCCCCTATATATCAGAGAAGCAAACCCATAACGGTCTTAAGCTGATGGCTGGCTTCACAGTCCTTTGGAAAACAGTAGCCAGTGGTATCCTTATTGTGAAACAGGATATTGGAAAACAGCTGGTGTTTGCGGACAACATACAAGGAAGCTACTAAGGAACCAGACTTCCCCTTTTCTATTATCAGATCACAGAAGCTTATGAATATAGAGAATGTGAGAAAAGAAACACTTTGTATAATGCTTCATCACAACAGTGTTCAACCCCTAAACCCCCAAGGGTGGTTTGCACATTAATGACCGGACCAATTTTTACAATTCTGACCACTGTCCCTTTATGAGGTAGTAACTCTGGAACACTTCCATGGAACCCGGTGATTCTGACAATGTTTTTTCGTGACATATTGTACTTCATCTTAGTGGTAAAATTTCTTTGATATAACTTGCGTTTATTTGTGAAAAAAACTGAAATTTGGGGAAAATTTCACAATTTTTCAACTTTGAATTTTCGTGCCCTTAAATCACAGAGATATGGCACACAAAATACTTAATAAGTAACATTTCCCACATGTCTATTTCACATCAGCACTATTTCGTAACCAAATTTTTTTTTGTTAGGAAATTATAAGTGTTAAAAGTTAACCAGCGATTTCTCATTTTTACAACACCATTTTTTTGGGGGGACCACATCACATTTGAAGTCACTTTGAAGGCTCTATATGATAGAAAATACTCAAAAGTGATACCATTCTGAAAACTGCACCCCTCAAGGTGCTCAAAACCACATTCAAGAAGTTTATTAACCCTTCAGGTTCTTCAGAGGAATTTTTTGAATGTTTTTAAAAAAAATGAACATATAACTTTTTTTTCACAAAATAATTATTTCAGGTCCAATTTTTTTTATTTTCCCAAGGGTAACAGGACAAATTGCACAATAACTTTTGGGGTCCAATTTCTCCTGAGTACACTGATACCCCATATGTGGGTGGGTAACCACTGTATCAGCGCATGTCAGAGCTCGGAAGGGAAGGAGCACCGTTTGACTTTTTCAACGCAAAATTGGCTGGCATTGAGATCGGACACCATGTCGCGTTTGGAGAGTCCCTGATGTGCCTGAATAGTGGAAACCCCCCAATTCTAACTCCAACCCTAACCCCAACACACCCCTAACCCTAGTCCCAACCCTAACCATAACCCTAACCACAAACCTAACCCTAACACACCCCTAACCCTAATCCCAATCCTAACCCTAGCCCTGACTCTAGCCCTAACCCTATTCCCAACCCCAACCCTAACGGGAAAATGGAAATAATTTTTTTTTAATTTTATTATTTTTCCTTAACTAAGGGGGTGATAAAAGGTGGTTTGATTTACTATTTATAGCGGGTTTTTATGTTTGGCTGCTGTCACACGCTAAAATACGCTTTTTATTGCAAAAAAATATATTTTGCATCACCACATTTTGAGGCCTATAATTTTTCCATAATTTGGCCCACACAGTCATGTGAGGTCTTATTTTTTGCGGGACGAGTTGACGTTTTTATTGGTACCATTTTTGGGCACATAACATTTTTTGATCGCTTTTTAATTTCGATTTTTGAAAGGCAGAATGAACAAAAACCAGCAATTCATGAATTTCTTTTGGGGGGCCTTTATAACGTTCCGATTGTGGTAAAATCGATAAAGCGGTTTTATTCTTCGGGTCAGTACGATTACAGCAATACCTCATTTATATCATTGTTATGTTTTGGCCCTTTATACGATACAAAACAATTTTATATAAAAATTATTATTCTTGCTTCGCTTTATTCTGCGAGCTATAACTATTTCTCTGATGACGCTGTTTTGTGGCTCGTTTTTTGCGGGACAAGATGTCGTTTTCAGCGGTACCGTGTTTATTTATATCCGTCTTTATTTGTTTTTTTTAAGGGGTTCTCTAAAGGGTTTAACCAGTGGGACAGTTTTATAAGGCGGGTCGTTATGCACGCGGTAATACTAAATATGTGTACTGATATTGTTTTTTTTTTATTTACATAATGAAATGAATTTATTGGGGAATGTTTTTTCTCTATTTAGGAGGGTTTTTTTAATTATTTTTTACACATGTTTTTTTTTTTATTATATTTTTTTACTTTGTCCCAGGGTGGGACATCACTAAATAGTGTCAGATCGCTGATCTGATAGTTTGCAGAACACTCTGTCAGATCAACGATCTGACAGGCAGTACAGGAGACTTCTTAGCGCCTGCTCTCAGCAAGCACTGACAAGCCACCTCCCTGCAGGACCCGGAAGGACTCCGTGGCCATCTTGAATCTGGGGGCCTGCAGGGAGGAGGCCCTCGGAACAGTGCGATCACATCGCGCTGTTCTGAGGGTCTCAGGGAAGCAAGCACGCAGGGATTATAGAATGCTGTAGATAAGCCCTGAAAGGATTGTGGCCGTAACGAGTATCAGCCAAACCTGGTGACAGGTTCTCTTTAACAGCTTGAAATTACATTAATTTAATGGTGAAACCAATGCTACTGCCATTTTTCTAAATCTGTGTCCCAAGAGTTTTTTTTTTATTATTTAACATGAGAACAAACAGGCCACACATTGATCGTGCTACTGTGAGCAGCCTACATGGCTTGCAGTGCTACCATGGTTTGCAGCGTCTCCGGACTTGCCTCCTAACATTCAGATGGGGAAAGTCATTGGTCGACAATTATAAAAGGAGCTGCCAGCAGCGGATCTTGATGATTTCTATTCCCAAGTGCAGTTGGCATGACAGAACTTTCCACAGACAAACCATTAATAACCTCATTGGTAGTGGTCAAGGAGTGTACGAGAGTGTATTTAGTAATTGTGCTCATTCTCGACACTGAATAAATCGAGGTTTTCAAACTTTTGTTTCTATTTTTCATAGTTTGCATATCATTAACAGGTCTACCAATTCTGTAATAAACCCTTACCGCACAATAAACACCATAAAAGCAAACTGCAGAATTACATTTTTTTATCCAACTTGGATTAGTTTTTCCAGTTTTTAGAACATTATAAGGTTAAATTAAATGGTGTCAAACAAAATTACAACTCATCCGGACACGCGGTGCGTCTTTTTAGAACGCAGCATGTCTGTTTACCTTGTGGAGACGCTCAGTCTCCACAAGGTAAATAACCCGGTCTATGTATGCGATGCGGTGATTCTGCATATGTTCAATGAGCACATGCAGAATCACCGCGCGTATGGAAGGGGGCGGCGGAGAAGGCTTTCCGCTCCGTCCAAAGCACAGGCAATGCGCTAAGTGGAAACATACCCTAATACTGGAAATAAAAACATTTTTTCCAAGGTGATATATTTTTCATTTATCCAAGGGTTAGATAAAAAAATCTGTTGTTTTTGTCTTAGGGTGCAATCAGATGCCTGTACAATACGGACGACGATCGAAACGCTATGCTCGGACTGGCCGGCGACTCTCCTGACCCGAGCATGACCGCTTCATGATTTCTATGCACTGTGATGAGATTGTCGTCCATGTTACACAGCCATCTGACTGCGAGTCCATCAGCACAGAATGACTGGTGAAACCAAGTACAGGCGCTCGGTGCATCATGGCGTGGATAAACATTTAGGTGCACCTTCCCACCTGCTTGTTTTCCATCTGTTAATCAAAGAAAGGGGGCAGTGGCAGAAGATAGAATGAAAAGTAGGTGGAAAGGTGCACTTAATGTTTGACCACGCCAAGGGAGCATTGCGTGCCTGTGCTTTGTTAGCACAGAATGACTGTTCAAACAGAGTTCATTAAGGTATCCTGGTCCTCCTCTAGAACTGACAAACAAGGAAAATTTTGACTAGAGTTGCGATTAAGCATGTGCGGTGGCACAAAGTCTTTAGGATTGACAAACACAACCATTTATAGCATCTGGCTGGCTGTCAGGCACATAGACATTGAATGGGGGGAGGCATGTATGCTTGCTCGAATGTACAGTCATGGCCAAAAGTTTTGAGAATGACACAAATATTATATTTTCACATGATCTGCTGCCCTCTGGTTTTTATGTGTGTGTTTGACAGATGTTTTTATCACAGACAGAAATATAATTGCAAACATATGAGTAACAAAAGCTTATATTGACAGTTAGAATGAGTTAATGCAGCAAGTCAATATTTGCAGTGTTGACCCTTCTTCTTCAGGACCTCTGCAATTCTCCCTGGCATGCTCTCAATCAACTTCTGGACCAAATCCTGACTGATAGCAGTCCATTCTTGCACAATCAATGCTTTCATTTTGTCAGAATTTTTAGGTTTCTGTTGTCCACCCATCTCTTCATGATTGACCACAAGTTCTCAATGGGATTAAGATCTGGGGAGTTTCCAGGCCATGGACCCAAAATCTCTATGTTTTGTTCCCTGAGCCATTTAGTTATCACCTTTGCTTTATGGCAAGGTGCTCCATCATGCTGGAAAAGGCATTGTTGATCGCCAAACTGCTCTTGGAGGGTTGAGAGAAGTTGCTCTTGGAGGACATTCTGGTACCATTCTTTATTCATGGCTGTGTTTTTAGGCAAGCCTGTGAGAGAGCCGATTACATTGGCTGAGAAGCAACCCCACACATGAATGGTTTCAGGATGCTTAACAGTTGGTGAGACAAGACTGGTGGTAGCGCTCACCTTGTCTTCTCCGAATGAGGCGTTTTCCTGATGTCCCAAACAATCGAAAAGGGGATTCATCAGAGAAAATAACTTTACCCCAGTCCTCAGCAGTCCACTGCCTGTACCTTTTGCAGAATATCAGTTTGTCCATGATGTTTTTTCTGGAGAGAAGTGACTTCTTTGCTGCCCTCCTTGAGACCAGGCCTTGCTCCAAGAGTCTCCGCCTCACAGTGCGTGCAGATGCACTCACACCTGCCTGCTGCCATTCCTGAGCAAGCTCTGCACTGCTGGTAGCCCGATCCCACAGCTGAAACACTTTTAAGAGACGGTCCTGGCGCTTGCTGGTCTTTCTTGGGCGCCCTGGAGCCTTTTTGGCAACAATGGAACCTCTCTCCTTGAAGTTCTTGATGATGCGATAGATTGTTGACTGAGGTGCAATCTTTCTAGCTGCGATACTCTTCCCTGTTAGGCCATTTTTGTGCATTGCAATGATGACTGCACATGTTTCTTTAGAGATAACCATGGTTAACAGAAGAGAAACAATGATGCCAAGCACCAGCCTCCTTTTAAAGTGTCCAGTGGTGTCATTCTTACTTAATCATGACAGATTGATCTCCAGCCATGTCCTCATCAACACCCACACCTGTGTTAATTGAGCAATCACTGAAAAGAGGTTAGCTGGTCCTTTTGAGGCAGGGCTGCAATGATGTTGAAATGTGTTTTGGGGGATAAAGTTCATTTTCTAGCCAAATATTGACTTTGCAAGTAATTGCTGTTAAGCTGATCACTCTTTATAACATCCTGGAGTATATGCAAATTGCCATTAGAAAAAGTGAAGCAGTAGACTTTGTAAAAATTAATATTTGTGTCATTCTCAAAACTTTTGGCCATGACTGTAGCTCCATTCAAAATACAATCTCGTTGTGTTCATCGTTGGAGCACCCAGTGATCGGACATTTCTTATCTGTTCTGTGGACAAGTGGTAGATGTCTATGCTGGGAAACCCTTTTAAGTATATGCTCACATAGAATGGATTTGCAGTCGATATGGCCACAAATGTGCACATATAGTCTCCAATTTTATAGCAGATTGCAGTGATTTCATAGTATAGATTGTAAAGTGTGAATTTCCAAATACACAAATTCCACTAAAATTCACGCAATGAGTGAACTCGGAATATATCAGCCTGAAGTATTCCAGCATTTCTGATCTTGGTGCCCTCTGTACACAGAATTGCAGTAAAAATAAACTTTCAGCATCAAATAGCAAACAGGAGATTTTATTCTACACAGAACAGAGTAAAACAACTGAACAACAGAAAAAAGTAATGAAGACAAATTACTAATATGTTACCATAGATTGTGTCTGCTCATGCAGAAAATGTTTAGTGAAAGGTAATGCTAAATCTAAAGTAGAGTACAAATATGAAAAGATAAAGCCTTCGGAAACATCTTTATAAGGCTCGATCACTCCAGCGTATACAAGTGCTATCCAATTTTTTTATCGAATAGCACTTGGACTAATGTTATGTGATGGGGAAGTGCTAATGACCGATTTTTTTTTTCAGTGAAAAATTTTTTAAAAACTAAATAAATTGCAGCATGCTGGAATTTCACTTTGTAATCGGAAGACACCCAACCGTTCATGGCTATGGGTGCATGGAAACATCACAATGCACTGAGTGTAGTCTGATTTCTGCAGACTCTCGGAATGGAGAAGATGGAGAGATTTTGTTCTCTATCTTCTCCTCATAGTGTGCTCTAACTCTCTATCAAAGAGAAATTGGATCACACTATAATGACACTCGGATCACACTCTGATCAGAGAATCATTTGCATAATAAGCCCGATTCTCTGGGATGAGAGAATCGATGTCTGTCGGACTACAGCCTAAAGTTTAAATACTGACAAAACATACACCTTATAAAATATCTTCAGATTTACAGTCAGCCTCAGGAGCCTAAAGTATTAGTTCCCATGTCACATACAAAATAGTCATCTTGATTTATGCAGGACACGCAAGGGATTTGTCCTTGGATCCTTTTTCCTTTAGACGGTAAAACAACAATTCAATAATGAATAAATATTCTCTGTGCAGGAAACAAAAAAAAAAAAAAACACAAGTGTCGGAAAATGGATTTAACCCTTTCTGACATGGCAATGTTCCATTTTTACATTTTGGTTTTCCCTCCACTTCTTCCAAATACATAGCTTTTGTAATTTTTCATCCACACAGCCATATCACAGCTTGCTTGTGGGACAAATAGTAGTTTTCAATGACAGCATTTATTTTACCATTTAATGAAGACAAAAAATAAATAAATTCAAAGTACAGTGAAATTGAGAAAAAAAAAATGCAGTTCCACTAATGTTTTTGGGGTTTTGTTTTTACGACATTCACGGTGCTGTAAAAATTACTGGTGTGAGAAGGTCACTGGTAAGATACTGTAGGAGAGATACACAGTGGGGAAAATAAGTATTTGATACACTGTCGATTTTACAAGTTTGTCCACCTACAAACAAAGGAGAGGCCTGTAATTTTCATTGTAGGTACACATCAACTGAGAGAGACAAAAACAGAAAATCACATTGTATGATTTTTCCATAATTAATTTGCATTTTATTGCATGAAATAAGTATTTGATACAGGGATTTTGGCCCACTCCTCCATACAGATCTTCTAGGTTTCGGAGCAGTCACTGGGCAACATGGATTGTCAGCTCCCTTCAAAAGTTTCTGATTGAGTTCCGGTCTGCAGACTGGCTAGGCCACCCAGGACCATGGAATGCTTCTTACGGAGCCATTCCTTAGTTGCCCTTGCTGTGTGTTTCGGGTCATTGTTATGCTGGAAGACCCAGCCACGACCCCTCTTTAAAGATCTTACTGAGGAAAGGAGGTTGTTGGCCAAAATCTTGCGACACATGACCTCATCCATCCTCCATTCAAAACGGTGCAGTCGTCTTGAACACTTTGAAGATAAACACCCCCAAAGTATGAGGTTTCCCTCACCATGCTTCACAGTTGGGATAGTGTTCTTCGGGTTGTACTCCTCTTTCTTCTTCCTCCTCCAAACACGGCAAGGGGAGTTGCTACCAAAAAGTTCTTTTTGGTCTTGTCTAACCACATGACCTTCTCCCATGCCTCCTCTGGATCATTCAGATGGTCATTGGCAAACTGGACATGTTCTGGCGTGAGCAGGAGGACCTTGCGTGTCCTGCAGGATTTAAATCCATGACGGCATAGTATGTTACTACTGGTAATGTTTGAGACTGTGGTCCCAGCTCTCTTCAGATCATTGACTAGGTCCTCTTATGTAGTTATGGGCTGATTCTTGACCTTTCTCAGAATCATCCTTTACCCACAAGGCGAGATCTTGCATGGAGTCTCAGACCAAAGAAGACTGACAGTCATCTTGTGTTTCTTCCATTTTCTAATAATTTTGAAATAATTTTCTAATAACAGTTGTTGCCTTCTCACCAAGCTGCTTGCCAACTGTCTTGTAGCCAATCCCAGCCTTCTACAGGTGCAAAATTTTGTCCATGGTGTCTTTACACAGTTTTTTGGTCTTAGCCATGGTGGAGAGGTTGGAGTGTGATTGACTGTGTGGACAGGTGTCTTCTATACAGGTAACGAGTAAAGATGGCTGGACAGATACACAGTTACTAAAAGTTCGGGGTCAGGTACCGTTATTTGAGGCTGCATTTTTCTGCAAATAGCTGCATAAATGGTGTAGAAATTTCTGCAAATACTCAACATGTGCACATACCCCAATAGGGACAGGAAACACAAAGAAGTCAAATAGTCCATCCCACATCCCTTGCTGCAGTGTTCTTACAAACGGCTACAAGAGTATGAATGCTTCCAATTATATTATCACTCGATTCAAATAATGTACTAAATAATTGAGCTTCCAATTATATTATCACTCGATTCAAATAATGTACTAAATAATTGAGCAAAGGGAGGGAAATTACCCATGCTGTCGTGGTGGGTTGTTCGAAACCGAATTACCGGTAAGTTTAATTCTATTTTCTCCAATAACCCCAACAGCATCACGGGAGGAATACCAGAGACTAATGTTTAGGGAGGGACACTATCCTAGAGAACTTTTCTCCCAAAGGACAGATCTTTAATAGACATTAAGTCTGCAATGTTTGGAAAAGGTATGGACAGAGGTCCAGGTAGCAGCTCTGTAGATCTGCTCGAAGCACTGGTTTTCTCAGCCTAGGAGACTGATACCACCCTAGTGGAGAGAGCCACAAGTTTCTCCAGAGGTGATCTGGTATACCTCAATAATTGCTTTTTTGATACAGTTTGTGATAGTGCTTTTGGAAGATTTCTTCCCTTTATTCTAGCCAGAAAGCTGGATAAATAGATTTTGGTCTCTTCCCTACATCTGTGTTTCTTGGAGATAATGAAGGACCACCCTTCTTACATCCAGAGCAAACAATTCTTCTCCCTTGTTTGCTGTATTCTGGAAAAAGGAGGGGGAAATATCTCTTAAGATCTGTGGAAGTCTGACTACTTTGGGTAGAAATGATGAGTCAAAATGAAGAGTCGTTCTTCTAGGATTTTTAAATATGATTTGTTAATTGAGAGGGCCTGCAGCTCACCTTCTCTTCTGGCTATAGTGATCACTACAAGGAAGGCCAGGATCTGGTCAAAATAGGAACTCAAAGCTGCTACCTGAACCTTGTGGGTACTGGGTTTGAGACCTTTTTCTAGGCCTTGTGGAAAATCGAAGATCTGAGCAATGTTCGTTTGCCAGAGATCTGGATGATCGGGCGCACACCATGATACGAAAGTCTTCCATATCCTGTGATATATGGCGTTTGTTACCATCTTCCTACTTTTTTGAAGAGTTCCAGTGACTATCTGGGAGGCCCTTGGTCTTTCAGATTGCAAATCCAAAAGGCAGCCAGATGTAGATTCTCGGGTTCTGGATGGTAAATTGGCCCTTGGTGCAGATCTATGATTGGTGGAAGGATTAGGGGATTACCTATACTCAGGTTGCTTAGGTGCCAAACCAGCTTTTTTTTGGTGGAAACTGTGCTATTAGGATTACTTTGGCTCTTTCGGTTCTTATTTTCTGCAATGTCCTGGGTAGGATCGGAACCGAAGGAAAGGCATATGCTAGTCTGAATCTCCACTAGTGGGCAAATGTGTCTACATCTAGGTAGGTATCATCTGGACTCAAGGAGAAGTACTGACCTACGTTTTCATTCTGGCGTCCTGAAAAAAGATCTACTTCTGAGCAACCTCATCTTCTGATCAATATTTGAATGACTTCTGGATTTAGACTCCATTCTACTGAATGTACTTCTCTCCTGCTAAGGAAAATCGGCCTGGATGTTGATTGATCCTTTCATATGGAGAGCCCATATGGAGAGCCGATAGGTAGAGAAGGTATTCTTCGGCCCAGGAGAATGATTCTTGCAGAGATTGTCTTCAGGTCCTCGGGTCTCGTGCTTCCCCAATGGCAGAGGTGAGCGATTGTAGTTGTCTGAATAGAGCTTTAAGTGGGCGTTTCGGAGCAGAGATGTTGACAATTTGAATAGTTCCTCTACCGCTTTTAGTTCCCTGAAGCTAGAGGATTGCTGCCGACTCATCACTCTTGACCAGAGTAACTAGTAGGTCTGGTAGACCATAGCCTTCTCTTGCTGGCATCTACTTTTTGGTTACCAGAGGGTCCTGGATCCAGGGGACTCCTCTTTTATGGTTCCTTGGGCTGAGCCACCAAGTTACAGTGGCTTTTACTTGAGCAGGTATGGGATATTTGTTGTTCAGGGATTCCAGGGACCCATCCCAATTTGCCAGAATTTAGGTCTGTAGGGTTTTGGTGTGTGCCTGGGCCCAAGTTATCGTATGAATACAAGACGTCATGGAGCTGAGGACTAACATAGCAAACCTCACAGACATCCAATTCCTGCTTCGTAAGACGCCTATCTTTGATCCTAACTGGATTTGTTTTTCTTTTTGTAAAAAGGATGTCTGCTTGTGAGAATCCAGCAAAACCCCTAGTAATGTT
Organism: Oophaga sylvatica; assembly: GCA_033576555.1. Lineage (NCBI taxonomy): Eukaryota > Metazoa > Chordata > Amphibia > Anura > Dendrobatidae > Oophaga > Oophaga sylvatica. The sequence continues at coordinate 128,471,256 of JARQOD010000006.1, forward strand.
TTTGTCGTGGAGGGAACTCACGTCTGATTTTTGGTTGTTCACCAGGGATGTGAAAATCTGGGTTGCGGTATAGAAGGGGTTCACAAGCAGGAATTAGTTAAGTTACGCTATTATGGAAATATTCTGTCCTTGATGTAAGCCATGACTTTTGCCATAATCTTTGTGAAGATTTGCAGCACTGATGATATCCTGAATGGAAGAACATTGAATTGATAGAACACAAAAAAAAAATTCCAGCTCAAGGCGAAGTAGCTAAAATAGAACAATTTTATTGGACAACTACAAAAAGAATGAAAAATTCATATAAAAAAATTCTTAATACAGCAAATACCTATACACACCAGAGGAGAAGATCTACGCGTTTCAACTTAATAAAATTGTTCTATTTTAGCCACTTCGCCTTGAGCTGGAATTTTTTTTTTTTTGTGTTCTAATAAGTTCAGAGGCGACACCATTATTCGTGCTGGGCGTTAGCTGGTTTGGGAAACAAGCAGACCGGTAAGCTATGTTTTTTTAATTTTCCATTGAATTGATAATAAACTGTCTCCTTTGGGCAACCGAAAACCTCAAGAACTTCCAATAAGTTAGGTGAATGGGGACGTGATAATACACGTCTTTCAAGTCGATTGTTGCCATGGCGAAGTCTTGTCCTATCAGGGAACAGTTGATCTGATGGACTCCATCTTGAAACTTCTGTATACAGTCATGGCCAAAAGTTTTGAGAATGACACAAATATTAAATTTTTACAAAGTCTACTGCTTCACTTTTTCCAATGGCAATTTGCATATACTCCAGAATGTTATAAAGAGTGATCAGCTTAACAGCAATTACTTGCAAAGTCAATATTTGGCTAGAAAATGAACTTTATCCACCAAAACACATTTCAACATCATTGAAGTTCTGCCTTAAAAGGACCAGCTAACCTCTTTTCAGTGATTGCTCCATTAACACAGGTGTGGGTGTTAATCATGACAGATTGATCTCCAGCCATGTCCTCATCAAGTAAGAATGACACCACTGGACACTTTAAAAGGAGGCTGGTGCTTGGTATCATTGTTTCTCTTCTGTTAACCATGGTTATCTCTAAAGAAACACGTGCAGTCATCATTGCAATGCACAAAAATGGCCTAACAGGGAAGAGTATCGCAGCTAGAAAGATTGCACCTCAGTCAACAATCTATCGCATCATCAAGAACTTCAAGGAGAGAGGTTCCATTGTTGCCAAAAAGGCTCCAGGGCGCCCAAGAAAGACCAGCAAGCGCCACGACCGTCTCTTAAAAGTGTTTCAGCTGCGGGATCGGGCTACCTGCAGTGCAGAGCTTGCTCAGGAATGGCAGCAGGCAGGTGTGAGTGCATCTGCACGCACTGTGAGGCGGAGACTCTTGGAGCAAGGCCTGGTCTCAAGGAGGGCAGCAAAGAAGCCACTTCTCTCCAGAAAAACATCATGGACAGACTGATATTCTGCAAAAGGTACAGGCAGTGGACTGCTGAGGACTGGGGTAAAGTTATTTTTTCTGATGAATCCCCTTTTCGATTGTTTGGGACATCAGGAAAATGCCTCATTCGGAGAAGACAAGGTGAGCGCTACCACCAGTCTTGTCTCATGCCAACTGTTAAGCATCCTGAAACCATTCATGTGTGGGGTTGCTTCTCAGCCAAGGGAATCGGCTCTCTCAGTCTTGCCTAAAAACACAGCCATGAATAAAGAATGGTACCAGAATGTCCTCCAAGAGCAACTTCTCCCAACCCTCCAAGAGCAGTTTGGTGATCAACAATGCCTTTTCCAGCATGATGGAGCACCTTGCCATAAAGCAAAGGTGATAACTAAATGGCTCAGGGAACAAAACAGAGATTTTGGGTCCATGGCCTGGAAACTCCCCAGATCTTAATCCCATTGAGAACTTGTGGTCAATCATCAAGAGACGGGTGGACAAACAAAAACCTAAAAATTCTAACAAAATGAAAGCATTGATTGTGCAAGAATGGACTGCTATCAGTCAGGATTTGGTCCAGAAGTTGATTGAGAGCATGCCAGGGAGAATTGCAGAGGTCCTGAAGAAGAAGGGTCAACACTGCAAATATTGACCTGCTGCATTAACTCATTCTAACTGTCAATATAAGCTTTTGTTACTCATATGTTAGCAATTATATTTCTGTCTGTGATAAAAACATCTGTCAAACACACATAAAAACCAGAGGGCAGCAGATCATGTGAAAATATAATATTTGTGTCATTCTCAAAACTTTTGGCCATGACTGTACAATGTAAGAGTTCAGGGGTTTTGGGTTTATTATGATGTGGTGGACCTCATTTGTTTTATTAAAAAGAAAAAGTAGGGAATGGTTTCCTCTGTTTTTTTTCTACTTCCGGAACCAAGGAGATAACCTCCGAGGAGAGAAGACTTTCCAGGCCAGAAATTAAGGCTCCCCAGGCCAGAAATTAAGGCTCCCCGAAGTCTTTGAGAGGAGAGTTGGGTTAGCTTCACTGTCTGTGGAGGGTAGGAGGAAAATTCTATTTTTACTCCTTCTTGGAAGCGCCATTGAGGAAGGGATCCCAAGATGCAACGCCTTACCCTCCTGGCGTCATTGTTTTGTTTTGTCGCTGGCCTTGGGGGAGAAATAAATTTCTGCCCCTCCCACCTTTTGAAAAACTCCACCTGCCAGATCTTTCTTGTCCTCTGAACTGAGGAGGTTGTTCCTTGGTTGACCGAAAGGATCTTTTCCTTGAGCTTCTAGGTTCAGGCAGAGACTTTTTCTTGTCTGAGCCTTCTCTAACAGATTGTCGAGAGCTGGTCCAAACATGAATTTTCACTTAAAGGGAATAGAACAAAGCTTCAATCTTTTAAGTCACATCACCACCCCATGATTTTAACCTGAGCGCGTGTTTCACAGAATTTGACAAGACTGACAGACAATCTCGCTGCCACACTCACCAATTCTGTAGAAGCATCTGCCAGAAATCCTGTGGCTTTCTGGAGGAGAGGTAAAGATGCTAAAATATCTTCTCAGGGAGTACCCATAGAAAGATGTCATGGGGACATTGATCGTGCTATGCACGTAAAGCCACAGAGAAAAATCACCTTTCTTCCAATTCTTCAGTAGGTAGCAGCCTATCTTCCACTAGGTTTCAGCATATGTGTATGAGGAAGCAACATATGGTTGCTTCCTCATACACAGACTGTCAGTCTATCCTATTGTTTCTTAGGGCAGCTTCCTGCAGACTGAGAAAAGGGCATCTGCAAACATTTTCAGCTACAAACTTATAAGTAAAGCTGGCTATAGAAATGAGATTATTGTTCTAATTCTGAATGTCGTCTTTATTATTAATTCAGCATCTGATAATGTCGAAAGTGTGATAATTTTTGACATTTGTAACAACAAATTGTAGTACAATGTGGAATGTCACAAGACCAGAATAGTAAGAAGGTAACCAGTTAGGAAAATTCATATTAAAAGCAAAAGTACTAAAACAGATGTCTGTATGAGGTCTATCTGCTTTTCACAAATACCCATTAAAATCTATGTACAGGTCCATGTTTTTTTTTCTCTGAACCGTGTGTCTGCTTAAAAAATGCAGACATGTAAACAGCTCCACAGAAAATATTATTTGGAGCGCCCCTTTAAAATTAAATGAATTATAAAAAACTCTACATATTCAAACTACGGTGTTTTTCTTCATAGGTTTCTCAAGTGAAACTTTAAAGAGGACCTTTCAGCAGTTTTAGCATGTTAAACTGTTTTTATTTATTTTTAAAGCAGGGATCTTTAAATATTAAAGGTTGCCTTTAAGACTAAACATGATATTGATGATCTTTAAGATCGGTCTACAACAGCGGTTCTCAACCTGTGGGTCACGACCCCGGCGGGGTCGAACGACCAAAACACAGGGGTCGCTTAAAGCAGGGGTCCCCAAGGGCCGTAGCAGTTCTGTTGCCGGGCCGCGGAGCCACGGCACAGAACACTGTACACACTTGGAGCCGGCGGCTGCAGCACTGTAGTGACAGCTGCAGCCGCCGGCTTCAAGAAGACATCGATACTTACCTTCCGTCGCTGCATCCCTGTCGGCCGCGGCAGCTTCCTCCTGTGCGCAGCGGTGACGTAGAACCGCTCATTAAGGTAATGAATATGGACGTGACGCCACTCCCATAGGCGTGGCGTCCATATTCATGCCCTTAATGAGCGGTATTACGTCACCGCCTCGCACAGGAGGAAGCTGCCGCGGCCGACAGGGACGCAGGGAAGTTCAGCGACGGAGCGAGGAGGGTAAGTATGATGGGGGGGTGACGGGGGAGCCTAGCCATGTATACAGGATGGGAGGACGGGGGGAGCGGAGGGGGACGGCATGACAATGAACAGGATGGATGGAGGGGGAGCGGAGCCATGTATACAGGATGGGAGGGGGGAGCGGAGCCATATATACAGGATGGGAGGGGGAGTGAGCGAGCCATATATACAGGATGGGAGGGGGAGCGGAGCCATTATACAGGATGGGAGGGGGGAGGGAGCCATATATACAGGATGGGAGGGAGCGGAGCCATTATACAGGATGGGAGGGGGAGCGGAGCCATATATACAGGATGGGAGGGAGCGGAGCCATATATACAGGATGGGAGAGTGGAGCGGAGCCATATATACAGGATGGGAGGTGGGGAGCAGAGCCATATATACAGGATGGGAGGTGGGAGCGGAGCCATATATACAGGATGGGAGGGTGGAGCGGAGCCATATATACAGGATGGGAGGGGAGCGGAGCCATATACAGGATGGGAGGGGTGGAGAAAAGTGGAGCCATATATACAGGATGGGAGGGGGAGCGGAGCCATGTATACAGGATGGGAGGGGGAGTGGAGCCATATATACAGGATGGGAGGGGGAGCGGAGCCATGTATACAGGATGGGAGGGGGGAGCGGAGCCATATATACAGGATGGGAGACGGAGCCATTATACAGGATGGGAGGGGGGAGCGGAGCCATATATACAGGATGGGAGCGGAGCCATATATACAGGATGGGAGGGGGAGCGGAGGCCATATATACAGGATGGGAGGTTGGGAGCGGAGCCATGTATACAGGATGGGAGGGTGGAGCGGAGCCATGTATACAGGATGGGAGGGTGGAGCGGAGCCATGTATACAGGATGGGAGGGTGGGAGCGGAGCCATATATACAGGATGGGAGGGGGGAGCAGAGCCATATATACAGAATGGGAGGGGGAGCGGAGCCATATATACAGGATGGGAGGATGGGAGCGGAGCCATATATACAGGATGGGAGGGGGAGCAGAGCCATATATACAGGATGGGAGGGTGGAGCGGAGCCATATATACAGGATGGGAGGGTGGGAGCAGAGCCATGTATACAGGATGGGAGCGGAGCCATGTATACAGGATGGGAGGGTGGGAGCGGAGCCATGTATACAGGATGGGAGGGGGAGCGGAGCCATGTATACAGGATGGGAGGGTGGAGCGGAGCCATGTATACAGGATGGGAGGGTGGAGCGGAGCCATATATACAGGATGGGAGGATGGGAGCGGAGCCATATATACAGGATGGGAGGGGGAGCGGAGCCATATATACAGGATGGGAGGGTGGGAGCAGAGCCATGTATACAGGATGGGAGAATGGGAGCGGAGCCATGTATACAGGATGGGAGGGTGGGAGCGGAGCCATGTATACAGGATGGGAGGGTGGGAGCGGAGCCATGTATACAGGATGGGAGGTTGGGAGCAGAGCCATGTATACAGGATGGGAGGTTGGGAGCGGAGCCATGTATACAGGATGGGAGGTTGGGAGCGGAGCCATGTATACAGGATGGGAGGGTGGGAGCGGAGCCATGTATACAGGATGGGAGGGTGGGAGCGGAGCCATGTATACAGGATGTGAGGGTGGGAGCGGAGCCATGTATACAGGATGGGAGTTTGGGAGCGGAGCCATGTATACAGGATGGGAGGTTGGGAGCGGAGCCATGTATACAGGATGGGAGGGTGGGAGCGGAGCCATGTATACAGGATGGGAGGGTGGGAGCGGAGCCATGTATACAGGATGGGAGGGTGGGAGCAGAGCCATGTATACAGGATGGGAGGTTGGGAGCAGAGCCATGTATACAGGATGGGAGGGTGGGAGCGGAGCCATATAAACAAGGGTGGGAGCGGAGCCTTGTATACAAGGGAGTCACATTCACATTATAAATGTTATAATTAAATGATGAGTATGCACTACTACTAAACTACAACCCCGTCCATAGCCCCGCCCCCTTATGACCAAAGCCCCACCCCTGCCACACCTCCATCCATGCCCTGCCGGGCCATGCAAGAATGGTCTTTCTTGAAGCCGGTCCCTGGTGCAAAAAAGGTTGGGGAAAATACATATTTCCGATGGCTTTAGCCCAGTGGCGTAGCGTGGGCAGGCAGTCCGCCCCAGGCAGCACGTGTGTGGGGCGGCGTTGCAGCAGCAATTCCTCCCCCACGGAGGCACAGTGCAGCGGCCCGGGACCCTCCGGAGCTGAACGGCGGGTCGGTGAGTCCACTGTGCGGGGAGAGGGCGGACCCGGCCTGAGCAAGCGGCGCAATACTTACCTCTCCCCGTGCCTCCGCAGCTCCGGGCTCCAGGGGGCGCCCGCGCTTCCTGTCACAAGCGCCGCTGGATGACATCATCATTCAGCGGCCGGCTGTGGCAGAGTAAGCGCGAGCGCCGGACAGGTGAGATGTGAGGTGTATGTGACTGTGTGTATCAGTGTGTGTGTGTCTGCTGCTGTATGTGAGAAGTGTGCTGTATGTGTGATGGTAGTGGGGGGAGGCAGTGATGGTGTGAAAAGCGATGATGATGGGACCCATGATGATGGGCAGGCAATTATGATGATGAGGGGAGCAATGTGATGGGCAGGCAAGATGATGATGATGGGGAGCCAATGATGATGGGCAGGCAATATGATGATGATGGGGAGCAATGATGATGGGCAGGCAATGATGAAGATGATGATGGGGAGCAGCAGCAGTGATGGGAGCATTGATGGGCAGGCAATGATGATGATGGGGAGGCCAATGATGATGGGCAGGCAATGATGATGATGGGGAGCCAATGATGATGGGCAGGCAATGATGATGATGGGGAGGCAATGATGATGGGCAGGCAATGATGATGATGGGAGCAATGATGATGGGGAATGATGATGGGAGGCAATGATGATGGGGCAGGCAAATGAATGATGATGATGGGGAGCCAATGATGATGGGCAGCAAGATGATGATGGGGAGCAATGATGATGGGCAGGCAATGATGATGGGGAGGCAATGATGATGGGGAGGCAATGATGATGGGGAGGCAATGATGATGGGGAGGCAATGATGATGGGGAGGCAATGATGATGGGGAGGCAATGATGATGATAATGGGGAGGCAATGATGATGATAATGGGGAGTCTTTCCACAGTGCCCTTTCCTGAGCCATAACAGTGCAGAACGCAGCACAGTGCAGAGAGCTCCATATTTTGTATGGAGCATGATATGGGGACCAGTATCCTGTATGGAGCATTATTTGGGGTCCAATATTCTTTACAGAGCATTATATTTGGCCCATAATACTGTATGGAGGACTATGTGGTGCCCATAATATTGTATGGAGGACTGTACTTATTTTTTGGTTTGGGGTCACCGCAACATGAGGAACTGTATTGCGGGGTCACGGCATTAGAAAGGTTGAGAACCACTGGTCTACAATATCAGACTGGTGGGGAACAAACAGCAAGTACCTTCTATGATCAGCTACTAGTAGCTCCGATGGAGTCGAATGCTAACTTTGAACAGAAGTGTACTACACTGCTTTGTTCAATTTGTAGCAGCCACTGTAGAATACTGCAGATAAGCTCCTATTGAAAACAATACCCAGGGCCTACCTCTATACATTGAAGGAAGCTGCACAGTGCAGCTTAATTCAATGTTTACTTCGGCTGCCACAAAAAAGGTAAGAACAGTAAATAGAAGAGATGAAAGGCACCACCACCGAACTGATTGATGTCTTAATGATGGGACATAAATATGCTCGGAGAACACCTTTAATTGCACATATCAGTTGGGGACCTCAAGAGATACTGATCTATCTAAATCCTATTACCTATTCCTTTCCCTTTTTCTGGGATGGATATTTTCTGTGTTTTTGATGAGTATACTACTGCTACAGCAGCACCTGCACGACATTCTGCATTTTTCATCAGGGACACGGTTTGCTTATCTAAACTTTTTATAAATTGTTTAACACAGTGTTTGTCCTTTCAGAAATAAACACACTCCGAGTATTTTCCTATTTTCAAACAAAGCATCTTTTCTACTTTATACGAAGACATAATATTGTGCTCTGCTTCACATAATCTTAAATGTACTGTATACATACAGGCACACAATTTATTTTAAATGCAATGCTTATGTTTAATTCATGCATCACATATACAAGAACTAAAATTGTCTCCACCAACCCCAAATAGCGACAGGAACGTGGAACGTGACAGCACCCTTTTACAATAAATTAAATCCATGAAATTGCTTTTTGCAGATGCAGTACGGTTGTTTACTTCTAGGATTTTTAAAAAAGCCATGAGCTAAACATTTAGATGACAAACATTCAAAGAAATTCATAAAAGATTGGGGCAGATTAGTCAGTCTGAAGTCCAATGATGCACCAAAGCGCAGCATGTTAAAGGTACGTCTCAACAGCAAGGTTTTTTTTTCATGGTCATTGACAGTTTTCTTGTGCTGCGGATTATATTGTATGTAAGCCAGTTATGAAAACACAGGCAACATTTTATTCTCAAAAAAGTATTAACCCCTTAGTGACAGAGCCGATTTGCAGCTTAATGAAAAGGACAATTTTTACAATTCTGACCACTGTCGCTTTATGAGGTTATAACTCTGAAACGCTTTAATGGATCCCACTGATTCGGAGAATGTTTTTTCGTGGCATATTGTACTTCATGATAGTGGTAACATTTCTTCGATATGACTTGCGTTTATTTATGAAAAAAATGTAAATATGGCGAAAATTTGGAAAATTTTGCAATTTTAATTTTTATGACCCTAAATCAGAGAGGTATGTCACAAAACACAAATGTCTACTTTACATCAGCACAATTTTGGAAACAAATTTTTTTTTTTTTAAAGTTGACCAGCGATTTCTCATTTTTACAACAAAATTCACAAAACCATTTTTTTTTTTTTTTTTTTTAGGGACCACATCACATTTAACCCTTTAACCCCCAAGGGTGGTTTGCACGTTAATGACGGGCCAATTTTTACAATTCTGACCACTGTCTTTTTATGAGGTTATAACTCTGGAACGCTTCAACTGATCTTCGCGATTCTGAGACTGTTTTCTCGTGACATATTGTACTTCACGTTAGTGGTAAAATTTCTTCAATAAAACTTGCGTTTATTTTAGAAAAAAACGCAAATATGGCGAAAATTTTGAAAATGTAGCAATTTTCAAACTTTGAATTTTTATTCCCTTAAAACAGAAATATGTCACACAAAATAGTTAATAAATAACATTTCCCACATGTCTACTTTACATCAGCACAATTTTGGAACCAATATTTTTTTTGTTAGGAAGTTATAAGGGTTAAAAGTTGAACAGCGATTTCTCATTTTTACAACAAAATTTACAAAGCCATTTTTTTACAGACCAACTCACATTTGAAGTCACTTTGAGGGGTCTATATGACAGAAAATACCCAAAAGTGACACCATTCTTAAAACTGCACCCCTCAAGCTACTCAAAACCACATTCAAGAAGTTTATTAACCCTTCAGGTGCTTCACAGGAGCTGAAGCAACGTGGAAGGAAAAAAAATAACTTTTTAGTCACAAAAATGATCTTTACAAACATTTTTTTTATTTTCACAAGGGTAAAAGGAGAAAATGGACAGATAAAGTTGTTGTACAATTTCTCCTGAGTACGCCAATACCCCATATGTGGGGGAAAACCACTGTTTGGGCGCACGGCAGAGCTCGTAAGAGAAGGAGCGCCGTTTGACTTTTTCAAACCAAAATTGGCTGGAATTGAGATTGGACGCCATGTCGCGTTGGGAGAGCCCCTGATGCGCCTAAACAGTGGAAACCCCCCACAAGTGATACCATTTTGGAAACTAGACCCCCTATGGAACTTATCTAGATCTGTTGTGAGCAATTTGAACCCTCAAGTGTTTCACAAAAATTTATAATGGCTAGGTGTGAAAAAAAAAAATTTTTCCACAAAAATGATTTTTTAGTTCCCAATTTTTGATTTTTCCAAAGAAAATTGGACCCCAAAAGTTGTTGTCCAATTTGTTCTGAGTACGCTGATACCCCATATGTGGGGGGGAAGCTGTTTGGGCGCACGGCAGGGCTTGGAAAGGAAATAATAACGCTTTGGAATGCAGACTTTGATGTGTGTCATGTTCCGTTTGCAGTGCCCCAGACGTGCCTAAACAGTGGAAACCCCCCCACAAGTGACCCCATTTTGAAAACTAGACCCCCTAAGGAACTTGTATAGATCTGTGGTGAGCACTTTGAACCCCCAAGTGCTTCACACAAGTTTATAACGTAGAGCCGTAAAATTAAAAAATCATATTTTTTCAATAAAAATGATATTTTCACCCAATTTTTATTTTCCCAAGGGTAACAAGGCCCCAAAAGCTATTGTCCTGAGTACACTGATACCCCATATGTGGGGGTAAACCACTGTTTGGGTGCATGGCAGAGCTCGGAAGGGAAGGAGCTCCGTTTGACTGTTTCAAAGCAGAGTTGGCTGGACGCCATGTCGTGTCTGGAGAGCTCCTGATGTGCCTAAACAGTGGAAACCCCCCACAAATGACACCATTTTGGAAACTAAACCCCTCAAGGAACTTATCTAGATGTGTGGTGAGAACTTTGAACCCCAGGTGTTTCACTAAAGTTTATAACGCCCGAGCATGAAAATTTTAAAAATAATATTTTTTCCACAAACATGATCTTTTAGTCTCCAACTTTTTATTTTCCCCAAGGGTAACAGGAGAAATTGGACCCCAAAAGTTGTTGTTAGGGCTGGCGGAACGCACCAAATAAATATAAATAATAGGTGTGTTCGCAGGCCGGGGTCCACCGTGCAGGCAGAGCCTGCTTCTAGTAAGATGGCACAATATTGCGGCATAAGCGAGCTCTGTTACTACAGAGTCGCTGATATAGAAGCTGTGGCACTATATGGCGGTAAAAGCGAACTCTGTTACTCCACAGAGTCGCTGTGGTAGAGACTGTGTCCTGTTAACCCCACAGGGGCACACAGATAACTGCAGAGCGGATAGTAGTCCGTGGTCATGCAAACAGTAACGCAAACAACCAACTCCTCACCGGAGTAGCCGGTATTCTAGGGGCTTATTTCTAACCGCATGCGTACATGACCACACTGGCGCAAAGCACATAACAGAATTGATACTAGCGCATGGCCGTGCGGCCATGCAACCCTTTTAAAGCTGCAGCAACTGCAAGACCTTCCAGAACGAACCAATGGAAGCCTGACCTAGAACTCGAGCAGCTTCAGGACCTTCCTGGAGGACCAATGGGAGTTGCTGCAGTACCTGAGCATGTGACCCCTGATCTTCAATGAGAGATCTTACCCATGGCATGCTCAGAAGGGGAAAAGCAGGACTTAGTCCCAAAGTCGTCTGCTCGCCGCTGACCAGTACTGGCTATAATGGCAGAACCCAGAAAGGCAGCAGTATCCCTTTGCACAGTATGAGACTGAGCAAGACGCTGGGACCGACGTCTCTGCTGAGCAGGAACCACTGTGGCAGGAGAACAATGGGAGACTGCAGCGGAGATGGCTCGAGGTTCCCACTGTGCAGAGGCGGGAACTCGACCCCTAACAGTTGTTGTCCAATTTGTCCCGAGTACGCTAATATCCTATATGTGGCAGAAAACTACTGTATGGGCACACGTGGGGGCTCAGAAGGGAAGTAGTGACGTTTTGGATTGCAGACTTTGATGGAATGGTCTGTGGGCATCATGTCGCATTTGGAGAGCCCCTGATGTGCCTAAACAGTGGAAACCACCCACAAGTGACCCCATTTTGGAAAATAGACCCCCAAAGAACTTACTTAGATGTGTGGGGAGAACTTTGAACCCCAAGTGCTTCACAGAAGTTTATAACGCAGTTCCATAAAAATAAAAAATCATAATTTTTCTCCACAAAAATGATATTTTCGCCCCCAATTTTTTATTTCTCCAAGGGTAACAGAAGAAATTGGACCCCAAGAGTTATTGTGCAATTTGTCCTGAGTACTTGATACCACATATGTGGGGGTAAACTTCTGTTTGGGCTCATGGCAGAGCTCAGAAGGGAAGGAGCACCGCTAGACTTTTTTCAACGCAGAATTGGCTGGAATTGAGATCAGACGCCATGTCACATTTGGAGAGCCCCTGATACGCCTAAACAGTGGAAACCTCCAATTCTAACTCCAACCCTAACCCCAACACACCCCTAAACCTAATCCCAACCCTAATCATAACCCTAATCACAAACTTAACCCTAACACACCCCTAACCCTAATCCCAACCCTAACCCTAATTCTAACTTTAGCCCCAACCCTAACCCTTACCTGCGCTTGCCTTACTGGCACCATGGGAGTGATTCAGCAATGCTTCAGGTACTTTTGCACTTTTTTTGCAGTTTTGCTTTTAACACATTTAGGAGGTCGTAATGGCAGAGCGAATATAAAAAACGTAGAGTAGGACTGCTCCATATGAGAATGCATTGTCGTGGTGGGGTGGCTCAAAGAATTGATCAATTATTTGCCAAATGTCTCATTTTTAAATACAGTTAGAAACCAATTATGTGCATATGCACTTTATGTATTGCATGCTGACGATAGGCAGCGCTGGCTTCTCCCCCTTTTTTACTTCATGTTTATTTATATCCGTCTTTTTGATAGGGTGTTATTCCACTTTTTGTTCGGCGGTATGATGATAAAGCATTGTTTTTTGCTTTGTATTTTTTTTTTTAAGGGGTTCACTAAAGGGGTTAACTAGTGGGACAGTTTTATAGGGCGGGTCGTTACGGCCGCGGCAATACCAAATATGTGTACTTCTATATTGTTTGTTTGTTTTTTATTTACATGAAGAAATTAATTTATTGGGAATATTTTTTTTTCTTTATTTGGGAATCTTTTTTTACATGTGTGATTTTTATTTTTTTAACTTTTTTACTTTGTCCCAGGGTGGGACATCACAGTATAGGGTCAGATCGCTGGTGTGACAGTGTGCACAGCACTCTGTCACACCAGCGATGTGACAGGCAGTGCTGCAGGCTTTCTCAGCGCCTGCTCTCAGCAGGCACCGAGGAAGCCACCACCCTGCAGGACCCGGCGATCATCTTGGATCTGGGGTCCTGCAGGGAAGAGGCCCTCAGAACAGCGCAGTTACATCGCGCTGTGCTGAGGGTCTCAGAGGAGCACGCAGGGAGCCCCCTCCCTGCGCGACACTTCCCTGTGCCCCGGTACACCGCGATCATGTTTGATCGCGGCGTGCCAGGGGTTAATGTGCCGGGAGCGGTCCGTGACCGCTCCTGGCACATAGTACCGGGTGTCAGCTGTGATGATCAGCTGACACCTGGCCGCAATCGGCCGCGGTCCCCCCGGGAGCGCGTCCGATCGCATGCGACGTACTATCCCGTCCATGGTCATACGGGCCCAGGTACCATGGACGGGATAGTACGTCGGATGGCAGAAAGGGGTTAAAGTCACTTTGAGGGGTGTAAATGACAGAAAATACTCAAAAGTGACACGATTCTAAAAACTGCACCCTCAAGGTACTCAAAACCACATTCAAGAAGCTTATTAACCCTTTACTTGCTTCACAGGAACTGAAGCAATGTGGAAGGAAAAAATTAAAAATTAACATTTAACATTTTTTTTTTCTACATTTTTTTTCAAAACCATTTTTTTTTATTTTCATAAGTGTAAAAAGAGAAAATGAATCACAAAACTAGTGCAATTTCTCCTGAATGCGCGGATACCCCATATGTGGGGGTAAACCACTGTTTCGGTGCACGGCAGAGCTTGGAATGGAAGGAGCGCCGTTTGACTTTTTCAATGCAGAATTGGCTGGAATGGAGATCAGACGCCATGTCGCGTTTGAAGAGCTCCTGATGTGCATAAACAGTGGAAACTCCCCACCAAGTGATACCATTTTGGAAACTAGACCCCTTAAGGAACTTATCTAGATGTGTGGTGAGCACTTTGAACGCCCAAGTGCTTCACAGAAGTTTATAACAGAGCCGTGAAAATAAAAAAATCATATTTTTTCCACAAAAATGAATTTGCGTCCCCAAGTTTTTATTTTCACAAGGGTAACAAGAGAAATTAGACCACCAAAGCGGTTGTCCAGTTTGTCCTGAGTATGCTGGTACCCCATATGTGAGGGGGAACCACTGTTTGGGCACATGTCGGGGCTCAGAAGGGAAGTAGTGACGTTTTGAAAAGCAGACTTTGATGGAATGGTCTGCGGGCGTCATGCTGCGTTTGCAGAGCCCCTGATGTGCCTAAACAGTAGAAACCCACCACAAGTGACCCCATTTTGGAAACTAGACCCCCCAAGGAGCTTATCTAGATGTGTGTTGAGCACTTTGAACCCCCAAGTGCTTCACAGAAGTTTATAACTCAGAGCCGTGAAAATAAAAAATAATATTTTAGCCCCCATTTTTTATTTTCCCAAGGGTAACAGGAGAAATTAGACCCCAAAGTTGTTGTGCAATTTGTCCTTAGTACGCTGATGCCCCATATGTGGGGGTAAACCACTGTTTGGGTGCACGGAAGAGCTTAGAAGGGAGGGAGCACCATTTGACTTTTTGAACGCAAACTTGGCTGGAATCAATGGTGGCATCATGTCGCAGTTGGAGACCCCTGATGTACCTTAACAGTGGAAACCCCCCAATGCTAACTCCAACCCTAACCCCAACCATAACCCTAACCACAAACCTAATCCCAACACACCCCTAACCCTAATCCCAACACTAACCCAAACCCTAAAACTTTAGCCTAACTCACTTTAGCCTAACTCTAACCCTAATGGGAAAATGGAAATAAATATATTTTCTTTATTTTATTATTTTTCCCTAAGGCCTCTTTCACACTTCAGTCGTGCGACGTCAGTCAAAATCCGTCAAAATGTGAAAAAAAACGGATCCGCCATTTTTCCAGGACGTCCCTCCTGACAGCACCATGGGACGTCCTCCTCTTTGCTGGGACAGGAAACACACAAGAGATTAAAAGTCCCCTCCCCGCCCCCTTTCCCTCAGTGTGTTTCCTGTCCCTGCATGGAGGGACACACAGGAGAATTTACCGGGTTCAGGGGGATCGTAAGGCCACGCCAGATCCTTCCCCCTGTGAAGCAGCCCAGGGCTGAAACTCTCCAGCGGGGAGTCCCTCAGCTCCAAAGACCAGGTGCGGCAGGCCCTGGATAGCGGACGTTCCTCCAGGTGGGAGGCTCTCATCCCGGACCTCAGGCAGGGGGTCCAAGGCGGTTCCTGGTAGGACAGCATCCCGCAGCCTGTCGGGCGTTTAGCGGTGGAACCTGTCCATGCTTCGGCTGTGACCAGCGTCTGGGGGAGCGGTTCACTTCCGGTTCGACGGTCGCACTTCCGGTGACGTCATATCCGGGAGACGCTCATCGTATGGTGAGCAGACGTTTCCTGGAACGACAAACGCTGGTGGAGACTGTCACAGCACCTAATCGTGAGTATGTGTGCGCGTTCTGGAGGACGCGTTTGACAGGTGACATATCGCCGCTTCCCCTATCAGCAGGACGCAGTAATTTGGTCGAGCAGCCTACCTTGTTCCTCATGGATACAGACGCGGCAGATGGCGGTGGGGTAAGTGCGCCTGGCTCAAAAAATCCCAGCCATAACCTGACAGCCACCCAGGAATCCGACCTGATTAGTTCCTGTCTCCTACTAGGACAAAGGAACTTCATCCGCTCCCATAACTACAAAAAAGGCTGGCAAAGCCTCAGCGAAATCAGCCAGGTGTCCGGTGTGTCACAGCAAACTGCCAGATGGCTATGACAGAACCCTTTGTTCTTCTTGTACCTCTAAGGTTATGAGAGATGAACAGCCTTCATTACTTTCTGAAATGAGGCGCATGATTTCTGAGGAAGTTCAGGCCTCTATATCTACACTTACTCAGCAGTGGCCATGTAGTCCTGGCTCTAGTCGTAAGCGGCCCAGATGGGAGACGGATTCAAGAGAACAAGATTTAAGCTCTGAAAATAGATCGGATTTAGAGGACGCTATTTCAGAGGAAGAAGGAGAACTTCCCCCGACACTCAGGAAAGGAAAAAGAAATTTCTATTTCAACCTGAGGATACTAAGAATCTAATTAGATCTGTACGGAGCACTATGGAGGTCGAGGAAACTCCCAGAACACAATCCAGACAGGATTTGATGTTCGGGGGACTTACGTCTCAGAAGGAGACTGTTTTTCCTGTTAGCAATCACATTAAAACAATGATTCTGGAGGAATGGAAGAGCGCTGAACGGCGTCTAGTTTTGTCACGTGACTTCAGGGGAAGACTACCGTTCGAACCTGAAGATGTTAAATTATGGGAAGAAGTTCCGAAAATCGATACCCCAATAGCTAGAGTCACAAAAAAGACTGCCATCCCATTTGAGGACTCCTCTGGCCTACGTGACCCTATGGACAGAAAGGCCGATATTCTCCTGAAAAGAGCCTGGGAAACCTCTGCGGCTCTTATTAGAACTAATATTGCTGCCACCTCTGTAGCCAGATCTATGGTTTATTGGATGAGTCAATTGGAGGATCAGTTATCCAATAAGACTCCTAGAGCTGAGATTTTAGCCTCTCTGCCGGTTATGAATTCAGCCACAGCTTTCCTGGCTGATATGTCTGCAGAATCGGTCAGATTTTCCGCTAGAAACAGCTCCTTATCTAATGCAGCTAGGAGAGCTGTCTGGCTAAAATCATGGTCCGGAGATAACGCCTCTAAGATGAAATTATGTTCTATTCCATTTTCAGGGCTTAGGGTCTTCGGACCGGCTCTGGATACTATCTTAGAATCAGTATCAGATGCTAAAAAGGGTTTCCCAGAGGATAAACCCCGCCGAGCTCAATCCTTTCGGCGGGGTTCCCTGTCTAGAAGACAGTTCGATTCTAGAGGTCAGGGAAGATCAAGCAGAGGATCATATAGGAGTTACCATTCCCAGGGAGGAAAGAACAAGAATACGTTCTTTGGCTCCTCACATAGAACAAGGAGACAATGACGCCAACTTTATTGGCGGACGACTCCGTTGTTTTGCAACAAACTGGGATCTGGTAACTCAGAATCAGTGGGTTCGCAGAACTATAGCGGAAGGTTATCGGATAGAGTGTTACGCTCCGCCACCCGAAAGATATGTTCCCCCTACGGTGATCTCCACAGACTCGGTCATGTGGACAGATCTCCAGGACCTACTAAAGCTTTCTGTCATAATTCCTGTTCCCGAGCAGAATTAGGCAAGGGTCACTATTCCTCCCTCCTCACTATCTTAAAGCCGTCCGGAGAATCTCGTACTATAATAAATCTGAAACCCCTAAACTATTGGGTCACATACAAGAGGTTCCGGATGGAATCAATCAGGTCTACAACCCACCTTATAGACAAGGGCGCGTTCATGTGCACTCTCGATCTGAAGAGTGCATACTACCAGGTCCCAGTTCATCATACATCACAAAGTCTTCTCAGGTTTGCAGTGCAGTTGCCGACCCGGACCTGCCACTTTCAGTTTCAATGCCTACCCTTCGGGCTGGCCTCAGCTCCCCGAATATTCTCAAAATTGATTTCGGAGATTGTGGCCTTTCTAAGAAGCAGAGGTACTATTATCGTTCCATACTTGGACGATTTTCTTATAGTGGCGCGAACAGAAATGGCGCTGGTCGAACACAGAGATCGCTGCATTTCCATACTCAATTATCTAGGTTGGGTAATAAATTGGGAAAAGTCAGATCTAGTTCCCGAACAAAAGAAAGTCTTCCTGGGTGTTATACTAGATTCAAATCGAAGAATCTCTTTCTTACCTCGGAAGAAGCGAGAGTCCATACAGGACTTAACAGAGGTTCTAATGAAGCACCAGCCCTCTATAAGATTCGCCATGAAGGTTCTAGGTCAAATGACGGCTTGCATTCCATGCGTCAGATGGGCACAGTTCCACTCAAGACCCCTTCAGAAAGAGATTCTTTCGTCATGGAATCGGAACTACAGCTCGTTAGACAGGACATTACATCTGTCAAAGACGGTAAAAGAATCTCTCCTTTGGTGGATGCAGCCAGACAATCTAAAGTTAGGAGTAAGATGGTCGACTTCCCCTTACGTAAAGGTTACCACGGACGCCAGTTCCTGGGGTTGGGGAGCTCATCTAAAGGGCAGAATACTACAGGGCAGATGGCCAGAAGAAATCCAGTATCGATCCTCAAATTTCAGGGAGCTCTACGCTGTATGGGAAGCCCTAAGAAGGAACCAATCCGAACTCAAAGATCAGCATATCAGGATTTACTCGGACAACATCACAACAGTTTCGTTTTTGAATCACCAAGGAGGTCCCAGACATCGACCCCTTCAATAGTTGGCAGAGATGATATTCACCTGGGCAGAGCAGGTCGTCCTTTCCTTAACGGCAATCCACCTGGAAGGTTCCAGAATGTAATAGCAGACTACCTGAGCAGAAAGAAAGTGAGTCCTACGGAATGGGAACTAAACCAGGATATCTTCAGAAATCTATGTCGGAGGTGGGGAACACCTCAAATAGACCTATTTGTAAACAGAAGAAATGCGAAGATTCCCAGGTTTTTCTCCCTGAACCCCTTGGACGATCCAGAAGGATTGGATGCCCTAAGCCAGAAATGGGAAGAACATCTGTTATATGCATTCCCACCTCTAGCGCTCATCCCGGCCGTATTACGGAAGATCAAGGAGGATCGGGCTACAGTAATAATGATCGCCCCTTATTGGCCAAAGAGGAGCTGGTTTTCTCTGCTAACAGACATGTCAATCGAAAACCCCTTAGAGCTGCCGCTGATCCCGGACTTAATCCATCAAGGTCCGATCCATCATCCGGACCCGAAGAGATTGCATCTCTCAGCCTGGATCCTGAGAGGGTGACCTTGAAGGCCAAAGGCTTATCTGACCAGGTTATAACCACAATCCAGGCCAGTAGAAAGCCAGTCACATCGGCTATCTATCTCAGAATCTGGAAACGCTTCTGTACAGTGAGTGGCGGGTCCGACTTGGTGACAGGCACTCCGAACATTCCTAAGATTTTAGATTTCCTCCAGTCAGGCTTCAACATGGGACTCAGACCCAGTACCCTAAAAGTTCAGATTGCTGCATTAAGCTCCTTCTTAGACTACTCACTAGCTTCTCACCCATGGGTGATAAGATTTGTTAAAGCTATTCAGAGACTACGGCCCACGATTAGACAGTGTCTCCCAGTATGGGACCTTACTCTGGTACTCAGGGCTTTATGTAACGATCCATTCCGTAATAACAGCACAATGCCTATTTCCTTGCTTACCAGGAAAGCAGCTTTCCTGGTGGCAATTACCACAGCTAAAAGAATAGGTGAAATTCAGGCTCTATCCACTAGAGACCCATATTTTCAAGTTAGAGACGACAGCATTCTGTTAAGGTTGGATCCTGCTTTCTTACCCAAGGTTGCTTCAGATAGTAACCGTAATCAGGAGATTATCTTACCTTCCTTCTGTGATAATCCTTCCAACGAAAAGGAGCTGAGGCTCCATTCGTTGGATGTCAGAAAGGTGGTACTAGACTACATAGATGCCACTAAAGACTGGCGTTTAGATTCGAACCTATTTGTCCTCTACGGAGGAATCAGTAAAGGGAAAAAGGCGTCTAAACCTTCCATCGCTAGATGGATTACCTCTTTAATTTCAGAGGCCTATTTAGCTGAAGGGTCAGGACCTCCGGCGGGCCTAAAGGCCCACTCAACCAGAGCATTGGCTGCCTCCTGGGCAGAGAGGGCAGGCGCCTCTCTGGAACAAATTTGTAAGGCGGCAACATGGGCTAGAATTGATACATTCTGCAAACATTATAAAATAGATGTACTTTCTAACCAGCAGACGGCCTTTGGTAGGAAAGTTCTGCAGGCTGTGATCCCACCCTAAGGAGCTTTCTTTGGTACTCCCCATGGTGCTGTCAGGAGGGACGTCCTGGAAAAGGGTCATTAGACCTACCGCTAATTAGGTTTCCAGGAGTCCATCCTGACAGCACTGGTAGCTCCCTCCCTCTTCAATACGTCATATGCTGTAATATGATTTTCAATAATTAAAGTGTTTTGTGCATTATACATGTCATGGTTCTTGATACAACACTGAGGGAAAGGGGGCGGGGAGGGGACTTTTAATCTCTTGTGTGTTTCCTGTCCCAGCAAAGAGGAGGACGTCCCATGGTGCTGTCAGGATGGACTCCTGGAAACCTAATTAGCGGTAGGTCTAATGACCCTTTTTTTGGGCGGATCCGTTTTTTTCCCATTGACTTGCATTAGTGACGGATTTTGACGGATGGTCGTCCGTTAGGTCCGTTTTTTGACGGATCCGCCAAAAAATTGGCGTTCGTCATTTCAGAAAAACGTCCAATGCAACGTTTTTTTTGTCCGCCAAAATGGCGGACTATGGCGGATCCGCTGCATCCGCCATTTTGTATAATGGCCGCCTATGGGCGGCGGATCCGCTGGCATCAGTTTTTGAAGAAATCCGCCCGCGGATCCGTCGCCTCCATAGAAAACCATTGAAGATGCTAACAACACTGTCCAGGGTGTCTCTCTCTCTCTCCGGTCCGGACTTGCATTACATTTCCGGAACGAAAATTTTCATCATTTCCGGGTAAAAACTTCTTAGCGGATCCGTCAGAAAACTGATCAGTTTTACATCCGTTTTTACACTTTTCTGACGGATCCGCCATTTTCACACTTGGGCGGACGTCACACGACTGAAGTGTGAAAGAGGCCTAACTAAGGCCGGTTTCACACGTCAGTGACTCCGGTACGTGCAGTGACAGTTTCCTCACGTACCGGAGACACTGACACATGTAGACACATTAAAATGAATGTGTCTCTGCACATGTCAGCGTGCAAAACACGGGAGACATGTCAGTGTTCGTGGATGCACACAGACGGCAAAACGTGCTGTAGACAGCACACGGAGAACAGTTCACACTGTCCTCCGTACGCACGGATGGCTACAGTAAGCGCTGTTCCCCTGCTTGTAGTGCTGAAGTCAGCTGTCATTCTCCCTGCTCAAAATCCGAACAAATTCGCTCATCACTAGTCAGATGACACCAAAATAGAACTTTTTGGTATCAAGTCGTTTTGCGTTTGTGGAGGAAGAAGGATGAGTACAACCCCAAGAACACCATCCTAACCATAAAGTGTGGTGTGGGAAACATCATACTTCGGGGTGCTTTTCTGCAAAGGGGACAGGACGACTGCAACGTACAGAAGGAGGATGGATGAGTGTCATGAATCTTGTTGAGTGTCCCAGGTCTTCTTTCCTGTCCCTAACGCTAGGGGCATCCTAGCTCATCCTGTTCCCCCGATTACTTCTGTTGGTGAAGACGCGGGGACCACATACTTTGCCTTAGCTCTTGAACCTGCCCTCAATCTGAACCCTCCCCCCAGGGAAGAGGGGAGTAGCAGTGTACCGTAATACACCAACAAGGTAATACAAACAGGGATAATGAAAAATACCTAACATACAAATATACTCAGACAACAAAGGAATGCACTGGGTAGTGGAGGATGGGGTTAAGCCAAAGTAGAAGAAAGGGAATTATCACACACTCAATTCCTAGCAACAGTCACAGATAAATCCACCAAATCCCATCTCCAATAATAACCACCAACAACCTCCAGCCATGCACCTTAAGCTAACTAACAATGAGTGCTAGCCAGGACTCTGTTTAAATAGGAGGTCGTGGCTGGGTCTTCCAGTATGACGATGACCCGAAACACACTGTCAGGGCAACTAAGGAGTGGCTCCATGAGAATTATTTCAAGGCCCTGGAGTGGCCTAGCCAGTCCCCAGATCTGAACCCAAAAGAAAATCTTTGGAGGGAGCTGAAACTCATTGTTGACCAGCAACAGCTCTGAAACCTGAAAGATCTGGAGAAGATCTGTATGGAGGAGAGGGCCAAAATCCTGGTTGCAGTGTGTGTAAGCTTGGTCAAGAACTACAGGAAAAGTCTGACCTCTAATTGCAAACAAAAGGTTTCTGTACCAAATATTAAGTTCTGTTTTTCTATTGTATCAAATACTAATTCAATGCAATAAAATGCAAGTTAATTATGTGACAGAATCATACAATGTAATTTTCTGGTTACTTTTAGATGGTCTCATAGTTGAAGTGAAATTACAGACCTCTCCATTCTTTGTAGGTGGGAAAATTTGAAAAATCATGAGTGTATCAAATACTTTTTTTCCTCACCGTAGATAGAATAAAAGAAATAAATGGAGTAGGGTCCCCCCATATTATTCTTTAACAGCTGAGGGAAAGATAACAGCTGGGGGCTGATGTTTATAGTCTGGTAAGGTGGGTAATAAACATGGAGCTTCCCATGCTATTAGTATCAGCTCACAGCAGTCTACTTAGCCTTTACTGTTTATTAACAAGTGGGGAGGTGGAGCCCCCCCCTCAAAACAAAAATGACTTGATCCCACTCCCCCATTATTAAATAACCAGTAAAGGCTAAACAGACAGCTGTTGGTTGATATTAATATCCTTTGAAGGAGCCCCCTTCCAGACTAAGAACATCAGCCCTCAACCACCCCAGAAATGGCACATCTATTAGATACACCAAATCTAGCGCTTAGCCTCCGCTCTTCCCACTTGCCCTGGTGTGGTGTCAAGTGGGGTTTTATCATTGGAGTTGTTGTCATCTTTGTAATGTCAGCTGACATCAAGCCCAGGGGTTAGTAATGGTGAGGTGTCTATAAGATCTGTTATTAAACAGATCATCAAAATATATAAACTATTACATAAATATTTAAATGTATTTAAATAAATCATCGGACGAAAGAAGTACATCGATACTATATTTGTTAACAATATCAACCCAAAATATTTTTGTACACATTTCTTGTGAATACCTTTTGACTATCTATAAGCAACATTCCTTGTAAAGGGGTATCAAAAACTTGCACCTTGACGTTGGATCTCACTTTAAAGTGCAAGGTGAGTATAATCGTTTTGTTTTATATTACTGTGTGTTGGAGTGTATATAGAGGCTACTGGGGTGTATATAGAGGCTTCTGGGGAGCCAAGGAGGAAGCAGCGGCATCTCACAGCGTGCAGGGCCAGCAAGGGAAAAGAAGAAAGGACGGAGAAAGTACTACAGAGGATGAAAAGAGAAGAAAGTGCAAGGTGAGTATAATCGTTTGTTTTTGTTTTTTTTTACTGTGTGCGGGTAGGCTGCTGCTGGGGTGTATATAGAGGCTTCTGGAGTGTATATAGAGGCTGCTGAGCTGCATATAGAGGCTGCTGCTGGGGTGTATATAGAGGCTGCTGCTGGTGGGGTGTACGTGGAGGCTGCCGGTCGGGGTACTTCCACTGCGAGCAGCCGGGAGATGACCGGCTTGCGCCGGTCATCATCCGGCTGCGTCGCCGCTGACCTCCATGCAGCAGGAGATGACCCGCGGCTACCGTCGGGAGATCAGAGGCTGGCGTGGTTCAAATCCTGCGACAATTCGCGGCCGGACGCTGGATTTCCGTACAGACAGGCAGAATTAGACGATTATATAGTAGACTAGATGGCGGCCCGATTCTAACGCATGGGTATTCTAGAATATGTATGTAGTTTATTTATGAAGATTTAAGAATAATGCAATGAATACACAGGACTTTCTGGGTAAAATATGTGGAGGCTGCTGCTGCTGGGGTGTATGTGGAGGCTGCTGCTGGGGTTTACGTGGAGGTTAGATGAGAGATGGGAGGAAAGTTCAGGGTGGACGTGCTGTTCCAGGAGTTTGGAAGCGAATGGGAGCAGCGATATTGGGCGATAGCTGGACATAGCGGTTGGGTCGAGGGTTGGCTTTTTGAGGATAAGCGTGACTGTGGCATGTTTGAAAGCAGAAGCGAAGGTACAGGAAGTTAGTGATAGGTTGAAGAGGTGGGTTAGTGATGGGATAAGAGTGGTGGCGAGATTGGGGAGGAAGTGGGATGGGATGGGGTCGAGTGCACAATTGGTGAGGTGTGATTTGGAGAGAAGATGAGCAAGCTCCCCTTCCGTGATGTTGGATAAGGAGGTTATGGGGTTTGGTCATTGGTCAGGTATACAAAGGGGTTGTGGTGGTTGACTAATAAAGACTTGCCGTGTTTGGTCTATCTTGTTTTTGAAGTGCATGGTGAAGTCCTCAGCAGAGATGAGTGAGGTAGAAGGGGGCAGTGGTGGGTGGAGGAGGGAGTTAAACGTATTTAACAACTGTTTGGGGTTGTGGGATACGGAAGATACAAGGGATGTAATGTAGGCCTGTTTAGCAGAGGTGACAGCTGATTTGAATGTAAGTGTTGCTTGTTTGAGTGAGTGAAGTCGTCTTGTGAATGCGTTTTCTTCCAGCGCCGTTCAGCAATTCTGTATGCTTGCCGAAGCTTTTTAGCGGTGTTATTGTGCCAGGGTTGTCTATTGATTCGTCGCACTCTGTTATGCATGACAGGGGCGACAGAGTTGATGGCTGATGCAAGAGTGGCATTCTAGACACTAGTGGCAGTGTCTGTCATGGAGTGAAGATATGGAGGACAGTGGTAGGATAGAGTCAGAGAGTGTGTGAGTGTCTAGATGTGCAAGGTTTCTGCGGGTGTGCGCGTGTTGCTGGACATGGGTGACAGTTGAGGAGGACAGGGATGAGAAAGAGAGTAGATGATGGTCAGATAGAGGGAGAGGGGAGGTTGTGAAGTTAGATAGGGAGCAGAGGCGGGTGAAGACCAGGTCTAATGTGTGTCCTCTGTGTGGGTGGCTGAAGAGGACCACTGTGTAAGTCCAAAGGATGAAGGGCCAGGAGTTTAGAAGCTGCCGACTGGTGAGTGTCAATGGGGATGTTGACGTCACCCATGATGATGGTGGGAATGTCAGCAGAGAGAAAGTGAAGGAGCTATGTAGAGAATTGGTCCATGAAGGCAGTGGTTGGGCCTGGAGGTCGGTATATGACAGCCACTTGGAGGTTGTAGGGAGAGTAGATGCGGACAGAGTGGACTTCAAAAGAGGGGAGGACAAGGGAGGGAAGAGGTGGGATTGGGTTGAAAGTGCAGTTGGGAGAAAGGAGAATGCCCACTCCTCCACCATGTCTGTTGCCAGGGCGAGGAGTGTGGGTGAAGTGGAGGCATCCATAGCATAGCGCAACAGGGGAGGCGGTGTTAGAGGGTGTCAGCCATGTTTCAGTGAGGCCAAGGAAGAAAAAATTTTGAGAGGTAAAGAGGTCGTGAATCACATGGAGTTTATTGAAGATGGAGCGGGCATTCCAGAGTGATCCAGAGAGAGGGAGCTGAGTGGCGGGAGTCAAGGGCATGTATTTGAGGTTGGAAAATTTTTGGGTGTTTATATTGGATTGGGAGTGATAGAAGGGGGTAATAATGGAAGGTATGAGCTGTGGCGGTCCAGGATTGGGAGAGATGTCGCCAGCAGTGAGGAGAAGCAGAGAGAGGCAGAGCAGGTGGGAGAAGGAGAGTGGGCGATTTGTTTTGTGTTATTAGGAGAGATCTGAGGTTGAGGATCAGGTCAGCGGAGGAGGTCAGGTAGGGGGGCAAAGGAAAGGAGAGATTATTACTTGGTTAGAGAGTGCTGGGGTCTGTGGATAGCGAAGGAGAGTTAGGAGTAATGGAGGCATAAATTGATGGAGCATAACAAAGAAATTTAGTAAACTTGTTACACAGAGTTTAGGCATACCTTTTGGTCACTTCTGGCTCATTTCTGGCATATTTCAATAGTTATCCTTAAAAGACATCCTTATAATGACAGACCAAAGTCACACAGACCAATGTGTCTGAATTTATAGCAGCACAAATGCACATCAAACAGGCCAGGTGAGTACAGGAGGGGGGGCAGCAGGGAGACTGGTCACACACACAGGAGGGGATTAATTAGAAGTCAGAAGACAAAATACAAAGGAAATAGATCCAAATGGACAGAAGGCCAAATGAGTGTTAGCATCAAGGAAATGAGGTATTGCAGCAGCCAGTGGATATACCAAGAGTAGCAGAGAGATGCAGGGTGATTGGGATCAGGAAAGATGGATTATGGTATTGCAGCAGCCAGTGGACATACCAAGAGCAGCAGAGATGCAGGGTGATTAGGATCAGGAAAGATGGGTTATGGTATTGCAGCAGCCAGTGGACATACCAAGAGTAGCAGAGAGATGCAGGTTGATTGGAATCAGGAAAGATGGGTTATGGTATTGCAGCAGCCAGTGGACATACCTGAGGATGAAGCAGAATGCAGTATGTGGCACATGGACGACAGACCTATGTCATTAGTGTACACGTGTGTTATCCATGCTGCCGAAAACAGACATGTCTAATTGTGGGTCACAGACACACGGTCCGTGTGAAAACACAAACATGTACACAGCCCCATCTACTATATAATTGTCTAACTTTTCACTTCCATCTATAACGGAAATCCTGCGTTGCTGATTGGTCGCGCCCGGCCGGAGGTGATTGGACGCGACCAATCAGCGACAGGCACACCACCGCTATCGTCGGGCTAGCCGCTGATCTCCCGACGGTAGCCACGGGTCATCTCCATGTACATACTCGCCTTCCGTCGCTGCATCCCTGTCCGCTGCGTCTGCTTCTATCCTGTGCTGAGCGGTCCCGTAGTACCGCTCATTAAGGTTATGAATATGGACACGACTCCACTCCCATAGGCGTGGCGTCCATATTCATGACTTTAATGAGTGGTACCACGCGACCGCACCACGGAGGAAGAAGCTGACGTGCCGGCATAGAGATGCAGCGACAGAGCAAGGAGGGCAAGTATGATGGGGGAGGACGGGGGAGCCCAGCCATGCATACAAGGATGGGAGGGGAAGCAGAGCCATGCATACAAGGATGGGAGCGGAGCCATGCATACAAGGATGGGAGGGGGGGAGCCATATATACAAGGATGGGAGGGTGGAGCAGAGCCATGTATACAGGATGGTAGGGGGGAGCCATGCATACAAGGATGGGAGGGGGGAGCGGAGCCATGTATACAGAATGGGAGGGTGGGAGCAGAGCCATGTATATAGGATGGGAGGGTGGGAGTGGAGCCATGCATATAAGGATGGGAGGGTGGGAGCGGAGCCATGTATATAGGATGGGAGGGTGGGAGCGGAGCCATGTATATAGGATGGGAGGGTGGGAGCGGAGCAATGTTAATAGGATGGGAGGGTGGGAGCGGAGCCATGCATACAAGGATGGGAGGGTGGGAGCGGAGCCATTCAATAATAAACTACATACATATTCTAGAATACCCGATGAGTTAGAATCGGGCCACCATCTAGTCTACTATATAATCGTCTAATTCTGTCTGTAAAGGAAATCCCGCGTCGCTGATCGACCGGGCGCGACCAATCAGCGACTGGTGCAGTCCGGCCGTGAATTGGCGCTGGATTTGAACCACGCACGCCACCGCTATCGTCGGGAGATCAGTGGCGCTAGCAGCGGAAGTACCCCGACCGGCGGCCTCCACGTAAACCCCAGCAGCAGCCTCCACGTACACCTTACCAGCAGTAGCCTCCACATATACCCCAGCAGTAGCCTCTATATACACACACCGCAGCAGCCTCTATATACACCCCAGCAGCCTCTAATCCTGTGTATTCATTGCACTATTCTTAAATTTTCATAAACAAACTACATACATATTCTAGAATACCCGATGCGTTAGAATCGGGCCACCATCTAGTAGATTATAATGGGCGTGTTACGATCTCTGTTACGTGTTTCAAAATGACACCATATGTAACTGAAACATGTGAAGGGGCCTTAAATGGAGTATACAGTGAATACCTACAGTCATGGACAAAAGTTTTGAGAATGACACAAATATTAATTTTTTCAAAGTCTGCTTCACTTTTTCTAATGGCAATTTGCATATACTCCAGAATGTTATAAAGTGTGATCAGCTTAACAGCAATTACTTGCAAAGTCAATATTTGGCTAGAAAATGAACTTTATCCGCCAAAACACATTTCAACATCATTGCAGCCCTGCCTTAAGCCCCCGTCTCACACAGCGATCTCGCTAGCGAGATCGCTGCTGAGTCACTAGTTTTGTGACGCAGCAGCGATCTCCCCAGCGATATCGCTGTGTGTGACATTCAGCGACGATCAGCCCCCCTGCTGGGTATCGCTGATCGTCGCTGAATGTCCTGGACATTTTTTGATCGCTGGTCTCCCGCTGACAGGCACGCATCACTGCGTGTGACAGGCGGGAGACCAGCGATCCGCTGGTAACCAAGGTACACAGCGGGTTTCCAGGCGCGGGGCTGTGCCTAGAAACCCGCTGTGTACCTTGGATACCAGCGCCCTGATGCAGGGAGCTGGTAACCAAGGTACACAGCGAGTTTCCAGGCACCGCGCAGCGCCTGGAAACCCGATGTGTACCTTGGTTACCAGCTCCCTGCATCAGGGCGCTGGTATCCAAGGTACACTGCGGGTAACTAAGCGATGTTACCAGCAGTGTCGCTGTGCTGATCGCTGCCCTGAGCTGCCTGTTTGGCAGCTCAGCAGCGATCATGTAGCGATACACCAGCGATCCTGACAAGTGCATATCGTTGTCGGAATCGCTGGTGTATCGCTATGTGAGACCCAGGCTTTAAAAGGACCAGCTAACCTCTTTTAAGTGATTGCTCCATTAACACAGGTGTGGGTGTTGATTAGGACATGGCTGGAGATCAATCTGTCATGATTAGATAAGAATGACACCACTGGACACTTTAAAAGGAGGCTGGTACTTGGCATCATTGTTTCTCTTCTGTTAACCTTGGTTATCTCTAAAGAAACACGTGCAGTCATCATTGCAATGCACAAAAATGGCCTAACAGGGAAGAGTATCGCAGCTAGAAAGATTGCACCTCAGTCAACAATCTATCGCATCATCAAGAACTTCAAGGAGAGAGGTTCCATTGTTGCCAAAAAGGCTCCAGGGCACCCAAGAAAGACCAGCAAGCACCAGGACCGTCTCTTAAAAGTGTTTCAGCTGCGGGATCGGACTAACAGCAGTGCAGAGCTTGCTCAGGAATGGCAGCAGGCAGGTGTGAGTGCATCTGCACGCACTGTGAGGTGGAGACTCTTGGAGCAAGGCCTGGTCTCAAGGAGGGCAGCAAAGAAGTCACTTCTCTCCAGAAAAAACATCATGGACAGACTGATATTCTGCAAAAGGTACAGGCAGTGGACTGCTGAGGACTGGGGTAAAGTTATTTTCTCAGATGAATCCCCTTTTCGATTGTTTGGGACATCAGGAAAACGCCTCATTCGGAGAAGACAAGGTGAGCGCTACCACTAGTCTTGTCTCATGCCAACTGTTAAGCATTCTGAAACCATTCATGTATGGGGTTGCTTCTCAGCCAAGGGAATCGGCTCTCTCACAGTCTTGCCTAAAAACACAGCCATCAATAAAGAATGGTACCAGAATGTCCTCCAAGAGCAACTTCTCCCAACCCTCCAAGAGCAGTTTGGCGATCAACAATGCCTTTTCCAGCATGATGGAGCACCTTGCCATAAAGCAAAGGTGATAACTAAATGGCTCAGGGAACAAAACAGAGATTTTGGGTCCATGGCCTGGAAACTCCCCAACTGTTCAGCATCCTGAAACCATTCATGTGTGGGGTTGCTTCTCAGCCAAGGGAATCGGCTCTCTCACAGTCTTGCCTAAAAACACAGCCATGAATAAAGAATGGTACCAGAATGTCCTCCAAGAGCAACTTCTCCCAACCCTCCAAGAGCAGTTTGGCGATCAACAATGCCTTTTCCATCAAGATGGAGCACCTTGCCATCAAGCAAAGGTGATAACTAAATGGCTCAGGGAACAAAACATAGAGATTTTGGGTCCATGGCCTGGAAACTCCCCAGATCTTAATCCCATTGAGAACTTGTGGTCAATCATCAAGAGACGGGTGGACAAACAAAAACCTAAAAATTCTGACAAAATGAAAGCATTGATTGTGCAAGAATGGACTGCTATCAGTCAGGATTTGGTCCAGAAGTTGATTGAGAGCATGCCAGGGAGAATTGCAGAGGTCCTGAAGAAGAAGGGTCAACACTGCAAATATTGACTTGCTGCATTAACTCATTCTAACTGTCAATATAAGCTTTTGTTACTCATATGTTTGCAATTATATTTCTGTCTGTGATAAAAAAAATCTGTCAAACACACATAAAAACCAGAGGGCAGCAGATCATGTGAAAATAAAATATTTGTGTCATTCTCAAAACTTTTGGCCATGAATGTACATCAAAAATAACAATGTGTGAGCCTGTCCCTATATAGGGATAGTACAAAATCAGAAAGATCAAATCTTTTTCATAAAATTAGTAAATCAAGATATTTACATAGTGATTTCTTATACCACATTTCATATTCAATTAACAGCAAAATCTATAAAAAGTGATTTGTCAATTTTGGCATGGGAATACCTATAATTGATATTTATCATAGTTCTTATAACAACCAAAATGATAAAGTGGCACTGGGTTGCAGGACTTACACTGTCTAAATGTAGTAATGTAAATTTGTAATACACAGAATATATTTCTACTTTTCCCTATGTTTTAGCCTTGCTGACATGTGTCTCTGTATATTTACCAGCAAATGACAAATCTGCAAGGATCGTGGCCAGTTATGCAATATAATATTGGCTCAATGCCACCAATAAACCATAGTTATATTACTAAGAGCATAATCTTGCTCCTACATTACAGTAGATTGGTTTCTGGAATTCAGAAAACTATACATTATCTGTGTACATATTTTCAGCACAAATATCTGATTCATTCTAACAAACATTAATGATTTTTATATTTTTATATCCAAAATGGATTGATCCGTTACATCACTGATAATATCACAAATAGTGGCCCACCAATGCTGCATTGGTTTATATGGACTTATGTGGTGACCAGATAACTACTGTATTTGAGCTTGTTGGATATCCCATTCCAAAAGTGTGTGCTTGTTAATCTATGACGTTAAGTATCGTTTTGCAGATACAAAATCCCACATTCTTGTGGGAAAGCTTTCCAAAAATTCATCTGAACAAATGTTTGCCTATTCAGTCAAAAGAGATCAGACACTGACAATGGATGAAGTTGGAGGCATACAAATATAAAATACTTTAGCATGCTGTAGTATGAACGTCACTCTTGATTGTGAATAAGGCAAATAACCTAAACTTTGAAAAACGGCTACGTACCATTATTCCTCCAATACCAAATGTTATAGCAGGCACTATTTATTTCCGGAGTGTATCTGCCAAGCCCAAATTATTTCTTTGGACGCTCAGATAGTAAAACGTCATCAATCCAAAAGGTCCACTGCTCCAGAACTCAGTAGCACTGCACCTTACAATCCAAGTGAGGCTTGTCATAAGCCATTCTGATCTTAGGCTTGTGTGCAGATGATCAATTACAGAAGCCCATTTATTTTACGGATGTCACTTACCAAAGCAGTTTGGGACTCTGGTGCGTGATTCAAAAGACAATTTTTACAAGTCATGCATTTCTGTACTCAGTGGCCCGATCAGTGAGTTTGTAGTCTACCCCTCCACGAACTCTGGAATCATGCCCTTGTTCCACTCAATGCAGCATAATTGGGCAAAACTAGTGAGACAAAAAAAGTTACAAATAGAGTTGCGCAAATTTTGCGATTAACACCAGAATTCTGGTGTAATTGCCTTGATAAGTGAGAACCCAGGTGTCTACACTACTGTTAAACCTGTGGCCAGACACATGCAACTGTACAGTCATGGCCAAAAGTTTTGAGAATGACACAAATATTATATTTTCACATGATCTGCTGCCCTCTGGTTTTTATGTGTGTTTGACAGATGTTTTTATCACAGACAGAAATATAATTGCAAACATATGAGTAACAAAAGTTTATATTGACAGTTAGAATGAGTTAATACAGTAAGTCAATATTTGCAGTGTTGACCCTTCTTCTTCAGGACCTCTGCAATTCTCCCTGGCATGCTCTCAATCAACTTCTGGACCAAATCCTGACTGATAGCAGTCCATTCTTGCACAATCAATGCTTTCATTTTGTCAGAATTTTTAGGTTTTTGTTTGTCCACCCGTCTCTTGATGATTGACCACAAGTTCTCAATGGGATTAAGATCTGGGGAGTTTCCAGGCCATGGACCCAAAATCTCTATGTTTTGTTCCCTGAGTCATTTAGTTATCACCTTTGCTTTATGGCAAGGTGCTCCATCATGATGGAAAAGGCATTGTTGATCGCCAAACTGCTCTTGGAGGGTTGGGAGAAGTTGCTCTTGGAGGACATTCTGGTACCATTCTTTATTCATGGCTGTGTTTTTAGGCAAGACTGTGAGAGAGCCGATTCCCTTGGCTGAGAAGCAACCCCACACATGAATGGTTTCAGGATGCTGAACAGTTGGCATGAGACAAGACTGGTGGTAGCGCTCACCTTGTCTTCTCCGAATGAGGCGTTTTCCTGATGTCCCAAACAATCGAAAAGGGGATTCATCAGAGAAAATAACTTTACCCCAGTCCTCAGCAGTCCACTGCCTGTACCTTTTGCAGAATATCAGTCTGTCCATGTTTTTTCTGGAGAGAAGTGACTTCTTTGCTGCCCTCCTTGAGACCAAGCCTTGCTCCAAGAGTCTCCGCCTCACAGTGCGTGCAGATGCACTAACACCTGCCTACTGCCATTCCTGAGCAAGCTCTGCACTGCAGGTAGCCCGATCCCGCAGCTGAAACACTTTTAAGAGATGGTCCTGGCGCTTGCTGGTCTTTCTTGGGCGCCCTGAAGCCTTTTTGGCAACATTGGAACCTCTCTCCTTGAAGTTCTTGATGATGCGATAGATTGTTGACTGAGGTGCAATCTTTCTAGCTGCGATACTCTTCCCTGTTAGGCCATTTTTGTGCATTGCAATGATGACTGCACGTGTTTCTTTAGAGATAACCATGGTTAACAGAAGAGAAACAATGATGCCAAGCACCAGCCTCCTTTTAAAGTGTCCAGTGGTGTCATTCTTACTTAATCATGACAGACTGATCTCCAGCCATGTCCTCATCAACACCCACACCTGTGTTAATGGAGCAATCATTGAAAAGAGGTTAGCTGGTCCTTTTAAGGCAGGGCTGCAATGATGTTGAAATGTGTTTTGGGGGATAAAGTTCATTTTCTAGCCAAATATTGACTTTGCAAGTAATTGCTGTCAGAGTGGATTTGATTTAAATCAAACTGATTTAAATCACGATTTAAATCACGATTTAAATCACTAGTCAGTAAGGCTTGATTTAAATCAAAGTTTCTACCTAAACTAGTTCTTGCTACTTTAACATGCAAGTAGATGAAGATTTTTAGAATCACTTTTTATATTACTTTTTTCTCCCCAGTTTAATGGGTTAATCATTCATATTTGGACACCACTGTTCTGTTGTACTTAGGAAGGAGAAAAATAATCCTGACCTTAATAACAATTTAAATAGATTTATTCAACTGAAACAATAACAACATTACAGCATAAGTTATTTGCTTAAACAAACATCCATGTTTGTTAACTAATTTGGCTAAACAAAATATATATATTTTTTAAGAAACTTAGACTGTCAGCCCAGCCGACACATGAAAAACTTAAATACTACTGTCCCTGCTGTCCTCTGTAGCTCACTCGTCGTCATCTTCATCATCATCTTCTTCTTTGTTCCTATTCATAATCTGGAAAAGAAAAACAAGCTTTCCTGCTTTATTGGGTCCCAACCGATTTCTCAATTTAGAATGAATGAGTCCAAAGGAAGAGAATGTTCTTTCAACGCCTGCAGAAGAAGCTACTGCTGTTAAAAGTGAAATCATTACTTGAACAGTCTCTAAATCCAAGCGCTTAAGTGACTTCCACCAGTTTACTGGTGTGACCTTCCTTAAAATATCTTCAACAAACATATATTTCTTGAATGGTTCCCCCTTAGCTCTGAAGTTTATTATAGTTGGCATTAAAGATGGATGATTGCTGGATACCCATGTCATAGCTAACTCCTCTTCCTCAGCACTTAGGTTTTGACCCTGATATTGGATATTGACAATATTTGCCAAAAAATGAGCTGGAGTCAGTGCTTGTCCCATTCGTTTGTTTACTGCTTGTAATTTAATTCTGTCCATGTGTAGTTCTATTTTTAAGTGTTCACTCAGTTCCTTCCAAATTTCAACAGCATCCGCAATAAAACAGCTATTTTTCTGTATTTTGTTTAAAGCTTGAGAGATGGGTTTCAGGAAGCTCAGCATATGCTCAACATTTCTCTTAAGCCCAATGTTGAGGATTTTGGCCGTGACAGTGCCATCTATTTTATCTCGATTTTCTTCACAAAGTGTCATCAGAATAGGCCAGTTTTTGATATACTGCTCAAAACAGTCCACCACAGAGTTCCATCTAACATCTTGTGGGAGAGTTAGCTTGGTTCCACCCATCCTTTTCAGAGCTGCTGCAGCAAAATGATTATTACGGAAGTATTTAGCAATTTCAACAACATTAGCCTTTATTTCTGGAACACTTAAGTCTTTGGCTAAGAGGTGCAGCAAATGAGCACTGCAACCATATGTTATTAGCTTTGTATTCCCTCCCTGCTCTTCTAAATTTCTTCTCATCTTGGATACGTTTGCAGCATTGTCAGTGACCAAACTGCGTACTAGACATTTGAATTTTTGTTCACATGTTATAGCTTTTACTGCCACTTCTTGTAAGTATTCTGCTGTGTGTGCATTTCCTGACGTATCAGTTGTTTGTGCAAGGAAGACTTTACCTTCTTCTGTTGTTATACAAGCACATACAATAGGATCATTGTGGACATTACTCCACCCATCAATACTTAGGTTAACAATTTTACCCTCCAGAGCTGTTGCACATTGCTCCATTTCTCTGTCATACACTTGATCCAGCAGTTTCCCTGCAACATCAGCTCTGCTGGGTGGACTGTATCCTGGTCTCAGTGACTGAACCATATTAATGAAATGTGGGTTCTCAGTCAGACGGAAAGAAGAGTTCGTTGCATAAATAAACTGGGCAATTTTTTCATCAATCAACTCTTTTTCTAATCTGCTAGTTCTTATCACAAACCTATCTATGGTGGTTCCAGGAGGTAAAGGTTTTTTCTTCCTTTTGGGTGATGGTGATATGTGGCTGTGGGTGTCTGATGATGATGCTGCTGCTAATGAAGCACTATCCTGGATGGATAACTCTGAAACTGTAGAACAGGATGATGGTGATCTTGGAGGTGGATAGTTTCCAGAATCCATGAATTCCCCTAAACAAAAAAAGTCAATGCTTTTATTTTATTGTTTATACAATTTCTGCTTATTGTACACAACACAGCACTGCCCCAAAAGGAATATTTGTTTTTCTTCATAACTGTACCAAATGACAGTAACATGCAGTAATAATAAGAAATATAATTTTTCTCACACATGACAGTTCAGTCTTTAGAAATAGGATTCAATAAAAATGCTTACCAACCTGAAGATCCTGCCTGTTCAGAAGTGTTTCTTTGGTCATCTTCATCACCGCACTTCTCATGTTGCCTCATTCGCGCCACCAGGCCTTGCATCTCTTTGTTGCATCGTTTGCATTTTGCACGCATGCCTGCCTTACCGATAGGCGAAGGAGCTTCATTAAAATATTCCCAAACTGGGTCTCTTTTACGGCCTGCTGCCATTATAAGGAAAGAATGTAATAAACCTCAGATCGTACACACAAACAGATCCAGACTTGTCTGTGGCTATGCTGCAGTATTGTGCTCAAAGTTTCACTTTCATTTTCTTGTCTGCTTGCCCTTCCTCCTCCTCACACAAGGGTATGCCACACTAAACAAGATCGCAAACGAGATCGCAAACGAGATCACTAAAACGTCACTATTTTGCGATCTCGTTAGCGACTTAGCTGTGTGTGGCATGTAGCAACTATGTGGCCCCTGCTGTGATCTCGTTGATCGTTCACTAGAGTTCTGGACCGTTTTTTGATCGTTGGCGTCCCGCTGGTGAGCCTATATCGCTGTGTTTGGCACCTTTTGCGAACGACCTCGTTTGTGACGCATATGGGTTTAGCCTCACGGAATGGATCGCAATATCTATAAGTTCTCCTTTGCGTCACAGAGAGGATCGCAGCAGTTGCAAAGCAGGCTAGCAGGACGCAGAGAGCAGGAGCGATGCTGGAAATTCCTATGAATCAGAAGCGCTCAGTACATGCTAATGACATCCTAACGACCGCCAAAGTCGTTAAAGAGATCGCTGACCGCTGATGAGTCGTTTATGAGATCTCCTGTTTGGCAGCTACTAGCGACCTAAAAGAGATCTCACAAACGATCTCATTAGCTTGCGTCGTTATTGAGATCGCTAACGAGATCACTAAGTGTGGCAGTACCATTAGATTCACATTCTTCTTGTGTTGTGCAGATCTATTCCACTCCAAACAATCAGAAACATATTGTCTAACTTCTTGGACTTGGCACTGAAGGGGTTGATTCTGTATTCATATAGGTTTGTAGAACAATAGGATTAAGGTCTTTTTCTCAACTCTGTTCATGTTGTAACATTTTTGCCGTGAAGAAGAGGCTGGGACCTCTGCGGAGTCAAATTCAGTTTTGAGAACTGCGTAAGTAAAGCGAGCGTCTGTGATAATATAGGAGAGAAACTGCCCACTAATCCTACAGAAACCTCTGGAAGAGCATGGCATTGTGAATGTTACACATATACAGCCTTTATTCTACTGAGTTAAACAACTCAGCTTTATCTCATGATGGAAGAACCTTTGGATGGTAAAATATTTTCATCAAAAAGCAGTTTATTGAAAAAAATCCGATTTAAATCAAAAAAATCCGATTTAAATCAAAAAAATCAGATTTTTTTGATTTTTTTTTAAAAAATCATTGATTTTTATCCACCCTGATTGCTGTTAAGCTGATCACTCTTTATAACATTCTGAGTATATGCAAATTGCCATTAGAAAAAGTGAAGCAGTAGACTTTGTAAAAATTAATATTTGTGTAATTCTCAAAACTTTTGGCCCATGACTGTATTCCTCCACCTTCTATTCAGCTGGTGCTCAGTTCTGAAGAGTACATACTGAAAAGTCTAAGTTACTTACCGTTAACGGTATTTTTCGAAGTCCATGACAGCACTACAGAGAGAGGGGATCCGCCCCTTAGGAACAGGAAACCTACAGATATAAAAGGGCGGCACCTCTCCCACACATCAGTTGGATTACAGAGCATAAGAGGACATCAAGGTTAAATGGTATACAGCAAAAAAATTTTATGCATCACACAGTAACATTAATCAATTGTTTATTACATGTGGACTACATAAGCGGAAGAAGTGCACATAGAACCTGGGTGGGAATGTAAGGGTGCTGTCATGGACTTCGAAAAATACCGTTAACGGTAAGTAACTTAGACTTTATTCGAACGTCCATGACAGCACTACAGAGAGAATTACAGAGAGTAATAACTACTTAGGGAGGGACTACTGCCTGCAGCACCCTTAGTCCGAAAGAAAGGTCTGAGGAAGCACCCAAATCTAATCTATAATGAGTGTAAAACGTGTGTGGAGAAGACCACGTAGCTGCCTTACATATCTGGTCAATCGAGACTTCTGCCCTTTCTGCCCATGAAGTCGCCACAGCTCGAGTGGAATGCGCCCTTAGCCTCTCAGGTGGCTGCTTGCCCCTCGAGGTGTATGCCAGAGAAATTGCTTCCCTAATCCATCTGGCCAATGAGCTCTTTGTTAATCTACGGCCTTTGTTAATTCCTTGAAAAGAGACAAACAATGCATTGTCCCGTTTGCAGGGATCAGTGACTGCCAAATATTGCAGCAGACATCTTCTAACATCTAAAGTATGAAGTTTCATCTCTTTTTGATTAGATGGATTAGGGATGAACGAAGGGAGAATAATTTCCTGTGTTCTGTGGAAAGCGGAAGACACCTTAGGTAGGTATGCCGGATCCGGTCTAAGTATTATCCTGTCATTCAGGACCTGAGTGTAAGGAGATAGTCTAGATAGTGCCTGGATGTCACTTACCCTCCTAGCCGAGGTTAATGCTACCAGGAAAGCGGTCTTAAGGGAAAGAATTTTTATTGATGCTGCTGATATAGGTTCAAAAGGGGGCTCTGTTAAAGCAGTGAGAACAAGATTTAAGTCCCATGGCATGATTCTCACCTTCACTATGGGTC
The DNA here is from genome assembly GCA_033576555.1 of Oophaga sylvatica. Taxonomy (NCBI): domain Eukaryota; kingdom Metazoa; phylum Chordata; class Amphibia; order Anura; family Dendrobatidae; genus Oophaga; species Oophaga sylvatica. Next base: position 128,509,686 of record JARQOD010000006.1, read on the forward strand.
TCGACCTACCCGCAGCTTTAATGAATCTACTGACCCAGTAATTATTTGCGATGTTGCAACTAAAGAGTGCCCCCAAAGCTGAAACTTGCACCTTAAGGGTGCTTGTGGAGAGACCTAAGTCCAGACCCTTTTGTAGGAATTCTAGAATCTGGGTTATCGGTGTTGTGTCCCCTGCTACAACCGCCGAGCTCTGAAGAAATTTCTTCCAAATCCTAGCGTAGATCCTAGTTGTAACCTCTTTTCTGCTTTTAAGGAGAGTATTAATTACATTAGCAGAAAACCCCTTATCTGTCAGCAGCGACCGTTCAAAATCCACGCCGTCAGGTGGAGGCCCGCTACTCGAGGATGGTAGACTGGACCTTGGGAGAGCAGATCGGGAATGTCCGGCAGGACCCACGGGTCGGCTATCGACATGTTTTTGAGACATGAAAACCATGCCCTCCTGGGCCAAAAAGGAGCGATTAATATTATCCTTGCCCTGTCCTTCCTGACCTTCCTCAATACTAGGGGGAGTAAGGACAGGGGAGGGAAGGCGTAGGCTAGATTGAAATCCACTGTAATAGAAGAGCGTCCACTGCCAGAGGGCGTTCTTTGGGATTCAGAGAGCAGAACTGTCTCACTTTCCTGTTGCTTTTGGTAGCAAAGAGATCTACTTCCGGTAGACCCCATTTCCGCACAATTAGGTCGAAGATGGAAGTCTTTAATGACCACTCTCCTTGGCTCAGGAGATTGCGGCTTAAGAAGTCCGCCTTGGTATTTTCTTCTCCCCTTATATGTAGAGCCGTTAGAGAAAGAAGTGTCGTTCTGCTATCTGAAGTAGGCGCCTTGCCACTTCCATGAGAGGACCGGAACGAGTACCACCCTGGTGGTTGATGTATGCGACTGTGACCCGATTGTCGGAGAGTACTCGAACGTGGTGACCCTGTAGATAGACAAGGAGTTTTTTAATCGCTAGCTCTACCGCTGCTAATTCCTTCATATTAGAAGACATTTGAATTTGATCCTGCTCCCATGAGCCCTGAACCATAACGTCCCCCATATGAGCCCCCCACCAGAGGGGCTAGCATCTGTTGTGACTATTCGGGATATGTCATATTCCCAGGGAACCCCCTTAGACAGGTTTGTCTCATTCTTCCACTAATCCAGGGATCTTATAGCAGCCTGGGACAAGGATAGCTGGCCTTCCAGGTAACCACCTAGCAAATTTTGATACAGCAAGACCTCAGCTTGCAGTGCCCTTGTGTGAAATTGGGCCCACCGAACCGCGGGAATGCAGGACGAGAGGGAGCCCAAAAGAGAGATGGCCTTCCTAAGCGACATGGAGGGGTTACTGGAAGCGTTTAGGACCTGGTACCGTAAACGAATTAACTTGTCTGACGGTAAACTACAGTTCTGATTTTGTGAATCCAGAATTAGCCCTAGAAATTGCTGAACCCTCATCGGATTCAAACGAGACTTTTTGGTATTTATTAGCCATCCCAGCCGCTCTAAGGTAGAAATCGCTCTTTTCAGTTGCTCTAGGCAATGCTCTGCCGTCTTTCCTATAATAAGAAAGTCGTCAAGGTAGGGGACTATAAGCATATTTGATTCACGTAAGTGGGCCATGACCTCCGACATAACCTTAGTGAATACTCGTGGGGCAACCGCCAAGCAAAGGAAGGGCGCTAAATTGAAAATGTCGCAGTGATTCCCCCATCTGATTGCTACTCTGAGGAAACGCTGATGCTCCATATGGATCGTATGTGGTAATAAGCGTCTTTCAGATCTAACACCACCATAAAGCAATTTTCAAACAGAAGCTTATTGCTGAGCTGACCGTTATCATTTTAAATGGGTGAATAATCAGGAATTTATTGAGGGCTTTCAAATTAATAATTGTTCTAAAAGACCCATCCAGTTTATGGATCAAAAACAGAGGGAGTAAAACCCCTTACCCCGCTCTGCTTCTGGCACCTCCACTAAGACATTCTTAGCGCAAAGCTCCTGAACCTCCAACTCTAGAGCGGCCTGCTCCGATGGCGATGACCTGAGTGGGGTAATTTTAAAGTTATCCCAAGGTACCGAGGAGAATTCTAACCGCAGCCCTGTAGCTATGATGTTAAGGATCCAGCTACTGTTTGAGATTTCCGACCAGGCCGGGTAGAAGGCCTTCAATCTGCCTCCTACCGGCATTGCTAGTCATTGCGAGGGTTTTTTTGTTTCCCTAGGTGGACCTCTAAACATAAACCCTGTACCTCTTCGCCTCTTTTCATCCCATTTGGCTCGTTCCCTGGACGACCTTCGGTAGCTGAACCTCCTTCTGCTGAAAGGTCTTTTATAGGAAGGGTTGATAGACTGGGAAACTTTTTCTTGTCGTCCCCTGCCTTTTCTAAAAGTTCGTCCAGGACCGGGCCAAAAAGATATTCGCCGTCACACGGAATGGAGCAGAGGCGAGATCTGGCTTGAATATCGCCCGGCCAACATTTCAGCCATAATGCCCTTCGTGCTGCATTAGACAGCCCTGCCGCTCTGGCAGCCATTCTTACTGAGTCCGCTGAGGAATCAGCCAGGAAAGCCGCCGCATTCTGAATTATTGGCAAGGTCTTCCGAATTGTCCCCCTGGAGGTTCCATCTGTTAACTGGGAAGCTAACTGGTCTAGCCAGACCATCAATGACCTGGCTGCGCAAGTGGCTGCAACTGCCGGCCTCAGGGCACCTGCCGACATCTCCCATGTACCTTTCAAGAAGGAGTCTGCCTTCCTGTCTAGTGGATCTTTCAAAGACCCCATATCATCAAATGGGATGGAGGATTTTTTAGAAGCCTTCGCCACTGCTGCATCCAGCTTCGGGGCCTTATCCCATTTACCCGTCAGGGGATCTTCAAAGGGATATCTCCGTTTAAACGCTTGGGGTAAGGAGCCTCTTTTTTCAGGCTTCTTCCACTCTCTGTCTATAAGGCCTTGGATGCTACTGTTTAGTGGAAAGGATCTCCGTTTTTTTGGATCTAGACCACCAAACATCAGATCCTGTACTGAGGGCTCTGGTTTCGCCTCTTCTACCCCCATGGTGGACCTAACTGATTTGACAAATTTGTCCATCTGGTCCAAGGGAAAACAAAAACGGGTAGTGTCTTCCGTAGAAGACGAGGAGGAAGCCGAAGAGGAAGGCGAGGAGGGTCCTGACACAACTTCACCCCTATCATGGGCGGCAGGTGACTCTGAATCAGATAAAACTGGTACATTTCTACGCCTGGAAAATTCTCCGTGTCTTGAGGACGCTTTCAACTCTGCTCTTATTATCTCCTTCAGGCTTTCGGTGAAATCTGGAGTCTCCTCCGCTATCTAAAAAGGGAAGGGGCATAGGGGGGGTTTACTATGTCATCCCATGCCCCTGCCCTTCCCCTTAAAAATGCCCTACCGTCTGTTGCATGCACGGCTGGCACAACCTCTTAGGGCAAGCGTCAGGCAGAGGGCAAGCGCAAAAGGCACATTCCCTGTGCTTGCTTTTCACCGAACACTTCTTCCCCTAGTAACAGACACAAAATGGGGAAAAAACTGTATTACTGGGTATCCTAAATCTGACGATCTCTTACCCAGATTGTACAGCAGTAGGTACCGGATCACGGGAGGGGGCTTTTTCCCAGCTGCGGAACTTCTGCGGCTGGTGCTCCTGGCCATTGAAGAGGAGCGCTCTGTCTGCTGCTGCTGGCTCTCCTGTTGCACCGAGGGAGCCTCTGCAGTGTCCATCGTAAAAAAATGGGGCAGAAGCGCTTTACCTCTTTCCTAGGCTCCTTATATCCTCCCCCGGATATCCGGATCAGCAGGTCTGGCCAGGGGTCCACCCCCTCCTACTCCCCGCCGTCCCCACAGCAGGCGCCGTCCGATGATGCAGCCGCCAAAATTTTCAAAAACGCCGGCCGGCGTCTCACTTCCGGTTCCGGTGGTGGAGACTCCGCCCCCTTTTTTCCCCCGCTCGCACGGACCCCACTATACCGATGGAGGTAAGTATAATCCCCAGCTGCATCGCCCCTCCGAGCGGAGATCTCCCCCGACCCCAGCCGCGCTGCTGCAATAGCGGCGCACGACTGAATTTTCAAAAACCCCGCCGCGCCGTCCATAGCCGTGACGCGCGGCGGGAAATTCAAAACCGCCCGCCGCGCCGTCCATAACAGTGACGCGCGGCGGGAAATTCAAAAAAACCCCCGCCGCGCCGTTCACAGCAGTGACGCGGCGGGAAATTCAAATTTTAATTTTTTTTTTTTTTTTTTTTTTTAAAAATCACGGCTGCACCCTCAAGAGGCCCCCACCATGACAGGACCACAGGAGAGGACAGGGAGAAGGCATCGGGACCAGGGAGAGGGGGGGAATACTTACCTACCGGCGCTGGCTGGGAGACAGAGATCCTCTGGATACTGCTCCACCTGCTCCGCACACTGCCGTGGAATCCTACCCGGACCCACCGTGGCGCTTCCAGGGGCTCCGCACCGGCCGAGGTAGGAGATTCCCCCCCGCTACCTGGGTCGACCGGCCGGCCTGGGTCCTCCTGAAGATCTTCATCTGTAGGAAACCCGTCCTTTAGGAACAGGAAACCAACTGATGTGTGGGAGAGGTGCCGCCCTTTTATATCTGTAGGTTTCCTGTTCCTAAGGGGCGGATCCCCTCTCTCTGTAGTGCTGTCATGGACGTTCGAATAAACACACCTTGTCGATTGCAATGGACACAAGCTGTGTCCATCTTAATGCTATGAAGAAACCCTTGTTTTTCTGATAGTTGATGATTCCAGGAGAGACTAACTTATTATGTACTTCTCAGTGTTTTTGAGCAATTTATTTTGGACAGTACAAAAGAAACTTCAATGTTTATATCGGCTTTCAAGCTGTTCATATTTGCGATTGTTCTTATTTCAATGGAAATCTATGGGTCAAAAAAAAAAAAAAAGAGACTGCACTCCGATAACATCCATGTGATATTCGTATACTGTTTGCAGTAAAAACTGATAAAAACTGATGAACACTGATTGTATAAACTGACAATGACCAATTTCTGAAAAAAATCTGATCAAAAGCACTGATGAAAATTCATCTTTTTTGCATATGAGAAAAATGAACGATGTCTGAATGAGCCCTAATACAGAAGGCCTCGTCCAAAGATAGACCATTAAGGCACCACTCCAGGAGTTTTTGTATTTAACCCCTGGAGTGGTATCACTAATATAAGCTCTCAGCCCCTAGTATTATACTTGCCAGCCACAGTCTTCTTCTTTTCGCAGTGCAGCTCCAGCGGCCTCCTTCAGATTGTGACTTGCCGGATCGCTCCAGTGTTTACTGGGCGAGCCAGGGGACACTTCTCTGTGTAAGTCTATCACAACCAAAACGAGACCCTTAGAATTGCACCGAGAGCTTGTGATCATTCACTGACTTCCAGTCATTAGCTACGGTCACAAACCAGTAGAATGGGACAGGAGGGGCACCGGGAAGAGCTGAAGATGGCGGCTGGCAAGTACAGTATAATATCAGGGGCAGGAAACAAGGATTAGGCTACTTTCACACTTCAGGCTTTTTGTATCAGGCGCGATCCGGCGTGTTTTTTAAAAAAACGCATCCGGTACCGGATGCGGTTTTTTACCATTGACTTACATTAGCGCCGGATCGCGCCTGATGTCACTGCGTTGCATCCGTTTTTGGCCGGATCTGTCGGAAATGTACATTCCGGCGGACGGACAAGACGCTTTCTGCAACGTTTTTTTTTTTTCCGGAGCCGCCTGATAGTGCCTGAATCGGCACTTCAGGCGGCCGGAAACAATGGAAGTGTATGGAGCCGGACCAGTCTTTTGACAAATCCGTCAAAAAACTTATCCGTAATCCACGGGGTCTCTCTCTCTCCCCCCGCCCCCCCATTGAGAACTCCATTTTCAACATGGAAATTTTATATTTCCGGGTTGAAAAGGTCAGGACGGATCCGGCAGAAAACCTGATCAGTTGCATCAGTTTTTTTTTAAATCAGCGCCGGATCCGTCCTGTCAGGCATAGGACAGATTATGCCTGACACAAAAAGCCTGAAGTGTGAAAGTAGCCTTAGTAATACTAGTCCAGCAGTGATATTAAAAAAAAAAAAAAAAAAAAACACACTGGAATGGTGCATTCACTTTAAAAGGCTGAATACCCCTTTTAAACCCAGAGCTAATGTTGATCAATGCAGCTGTTCACATATTTTGGCATTAATTAAAATTCACAGAATGTAATGGTTGTCAAAATCAGTACAATACCTAAAGGCAGAAGCACAGTATAAAAAACTAGCTTCCTATTTTAAAGGGACTTTGTCAGCACAACATGATTGTTCCAACCAAGTACAGGCGCTTGATGCACCCAGACTGTTATGGGCACATATTGTACATAGATGGGTTTTTGCCTTTATAATAGATCTGTGAGAACAAAATTTGGGCATGCATCGTGGCCCACTAGAATACAAGTTTCCTCCTTAGAAACATTGCTTCACAATAAATACAAAGCTTCATATAGTGCCGTCATGCGGTGACAAACCACTCCTTAAGGGGCATATGGCTACTTCGTGTCATTTATACAGGTCCTTTGTTCATGGCTTTGCTGTATACATGAGGTGAGAACATGAGCCTGTGAGAACTACGTTCACTGCTCAATATGACCAACTACGTCAACCTGATTTGAGAGCTCGGTGTATTAGGTAATAAACGAGATAGTAAAGCCTTGTTCATACAATTTTTATTCTTTTTTTCAGTCATACCTGAATCAAAGGGCTTCTTTTTTATGCAAGGAATAAAGTGAAAGATGATGCCTCCTAATTGTTTAATTCATCCATCTTATAAAAGAAGAGTCTAGAATTACAACTCTTTATCCTTACCGCAGCTCCACCCTACAAAAGCACCTGTTCCCGGCCCGACTAGCAAAGCGTGCTCCATCGCCCCACATTCTCTTCTTGAAAACATGTCATCTATAGAGCAGATTTACATTTCTTGCAGCGTCTTATGTGGGATGTCAAGAATGATCATCACTGACAACCTAAATAATGAAACCACATGTGTAGCTGGCTGCACATCCTGCTCATACAGCGCACAAGCGGAAATCTCTAACAGCAGCAGAAGGAAGGATAGTTGTGACAAAGTGCAATCGTGGTAAAGTGTTACTGGTATACGGCCAGTAAGTACTGGTGTAATGGGAGCAGCTGCTGAAATAGTTACATCTCCATAGCCTTCATCTAATAATGTGTAACTCAGATACTGTAAAGTAAAGATAAACACACTGAATAAAATATTGTCTGCTACATTTTAAACACAAATCTAGCCATAAATACTCAGCCTGGCACTATGATAACAACCCGATGGACACCATTCACATTCCCTGCTGGTGATTAATCATCTTCAGTAGTCTCCTGAACGAGTTACATCCCAGGTGTGTATGTAACTTAAGCGACTTCTGACAATGCATCCGCTTAGTTACATTTTTCTGGTTTCTTATACAAAATATAAGAAGGGCATTCTCAACTTAGACATTTACGGCATATCTACAGGATACATCTGAAATATACAGGTCCCTCTACTGTAGAGAACAGGCGCCCCCCGAGCCACCTCACCAGGTGCCACAGGCGCCCCCCGAGTCACCTCACCAGGTAAGCCACAGGCGCGCGCCCCCGAGCCACCTCACCAGGTAAGCCACAGGCGCCCCCCGAGCCACCTCACCAGGTAAGCCACAGGCCCCCCTCCGAGCCACCTCACCAGGTAAGCCACAGGCCCCCCCTCCGAGCCACCTCACCAGGTAAGCCACAGGCCCCCCCTCCGAGCCACCTCACCAGGTAAGCCACAGGCGCGCCCCGAGCCACCTCACCAGTAAGCCACAGGCCCCCTCCGAGCCACCTCACCAGGTAAGCCACAGGCTCCCCCCCGAGCCACCTCACCAGGTAAGCCACAGGCGCCCCCCCGAGCCACCTCACCAGGTAAGCCACAGACGCCCCCTCCGAGCCACCTCACCAGGTAAGCCACAGGCCCCCCCGAGCCACCTCACCAGGTAAGCCACCTCACCAGGTAAGCCACAGGCGCGCCCCCGCGAGCCACCTCACCAGGTAAGCCAGGCGCCCCCCCGAGCCACTTCACCAGGTAAGCCACAGTCGCGCCACCTCACCAGGTAAGCCACAGGCGCCCCCCCCCCCGAGCCACCTCACCAGGTAAGCCACAGGCACCCCTCCGAGCCACCTCACCAGGTAAGCCACAGGCGCCCCCCCCCCGAGCCACCTCACCAGGTAAGCCACAGGCGCGCGCCCCCGAGCACCACCTCACCAGGTAAGCCACAGGCGCCCCCCGAGCCACCTCACCAGGTAAGCCACAGGCCCCCCCCGAGCCACCTCACCAGGTAAGCCACAGGCCCCCCTCCGAGCCACCTCACCAGGTAAGCCACAGGCCCCCCCCCGAGCCACCTCACCAGGTAAGCCACAGGCCCCCCTCCGAGCCACCTCACCAGGTAAGCCACAGGCCCGCCCCGAGCCACCTCACCAGGTAAGCCACAGGCCCCCCTCCGAGCCACCTCACCAGGTAAGCCACAGGCTCCCCCCCGAGCCACCTCACCAGGTAAGCCACAGGCGCCCCCCCGAGCCACCTCACCAGGTAAGCCACAGACGCCCCCTCCGAGCCACCTCACCAGGTAAGCCACAGGCGCCCCCCCGAGCCACCTCACCAGGTAAGCCACCTCACCAGGTAAGCCACAGGCGCCCCCGCGAGCCACCTCACCAGGTAAGCCAGGCGCCCCCCGAGCCACTTCACCAGGTAAGCCACAGTCGCGCCACCTCACCAGGTAAGCCACAGGCGCCCCCCCCCCCCCCGAGCCACCTCACCAGGTAAGCCACAGGCACCCCCTCCGAGCCACCTCACCAGGTAAGCCACAGGCGCCCCCCCCCGAGCCACCTCACCAGGTAAGCCACAGGCGCCCCCCCCCCCGAGCCACCTCACCAGGTAAGCCACAGGCGCCCCCTCCGAGCCACCTCACCAGGTAAGCCACAGGCGCCCCCCCCGAGCCACCTCACCAGGTAAGCCACAGGCGCCCCCTCCGAGCCACCTCACCAGGTAAGCCACAGGCCCCCCCTCCGAGCCACCTCACCAGGTAAGCCACAGGCCCCCCCTCCGAGCCACCTCACCAGGTAAAGCACAGGCGCCCCCCGAGCCATCTCACCAGGTAAGCCACAGGCGCCTCCCGAGCCACCTCACCAGGTAAGCCACAGTCGCCCCCGAGCCACCTCACCAGTAAGCCACAGCGCCCCCGAGCTTCACCAGTAAGCCACAGGCGCCCCCCGAGCCATCTCACCAGGTAAGCCACAGGCCCCCCCGAGCCATCTCACCAGGTAAGGCACAGTTGCCCCCCCGAGCCACCTCACCAGTGCGGGCAGGAGCAGCACAAGGGGCAATCATCTAATAAACCCAATGGGAGGATTTCTAGAGAAGCCTTTATGTGTACCTCATGAATAGCAGACACAGAAAGGTAAGGGAAGGAAATGACTGATATTTCAGCAGCTTTCGGCCATCCCATTACCCTGAGAAACACATGTGGTTGTATAGAAACTGAAGAGCTGAACCACTGACCATCCAGCGAGGACAGAAACTACAACTCCCAGCATGCACTGATGGCATGAGGCTAGATTCACACCTGCACCACCAAAGGACAGAAACTACAACTCCCAGCAGGCACTGATGGCATGAGACCATGTTAACACCTGCACCATCATATGCCATCCCAGCTCCCAACAGTGGGTGCAGAGCACCAAGCAACAAAGCCAAATATTGGTAATAATGTGGCAGTGGAACTAAAACTCCCAGCATTACCAGACTCTCCAGCTGTGCTGCACCACAACTGTAGCCTGACAAGATGAGAGTGAACTGCAAAACGCAGCCATAGCAGAAACCGCCCACCCCAGGATGCTCAGCCAGCTGGACCCTGCAGCCATAGATCTGGGGAACACTACAACTCCCAGCATGCCCGGACCACCTGAGTGATCAGCAACCAAGTGCCCTGCCAAAAGAACAGTCCACTAGAAGCCAACGGAGACACTACAACTCCCAGGATGCCCTTGCCACATAATAATGAAGAAGCAATGACTGTGGTGGAGCAGCCAGGTATCACGGATGAGTGGGAAAGTTGAGTGGATACTGAGGTCTGTGCTCTGTGGGGAAGGCAGCGAGCAGAGATGGATATGGAGAAAGCGAACAGCCCAAGTTATGCCAGTGGAGGCACTACACCTCCCAGCATGTCTTGATAACATGCGTGGTGCACTGTAACTCCCAGCGTGTTTTCTGAGCAGAGGCACGGGCACAGCAGCACGGCACAGCAGCAGAGGCACGGCACAGCAGCACGGCACAGCAGCAGAGGCACGGGCACAGCAGCACGGCACAGCAGCAGAGGCACGGGCACAGCAGCACGGGCGCAGCAGCAGAGGCACGGCACAGGAGCAGAGGCACGGGCACAGGAGCCTCACGGGCACAGCAGCAGAGACACAGCAGCAGAGGCACGGGCACAGGAGCCTCACAGGCACAGCAGCAGAGACACAGCAGCAGAGGCACGGGCCACAGCAGCACGGCACAGCAGCAGAGGCACGGGCACAGCAGCACGGCACAGCAGCAGAGGCACGGGCACAGCAGCACGGGCGCAGCAGCAGAGGCACGGCACAGGAGCAGAGGCACGGGCACAGCAGCAGAGACACAGCAGCAGAGGCACGGGCACAGCAGCAGAGGCACAGCAGCAGAGGCACGGGCACAGGAGCCTCACGGGCACAGCAGCAGAGACACAGCAGCAGAGGCACGGGCACAGCAGCAGAGACACAGCAGCAGAGGCACGGGCACAGCAGCAGAGGCACAGCAGCAGAGGCACGGGCACAGGAGCCTCACGGGCACAGCAGCAGAGGCACGGGCACAGCAGCAGAGGCACAGCAGCAGAGGCACGGGCACAGCAGCAGAGGCACAGCAGCAGAGGCACGGCACAGCAGCAGAGGCACGGGCACAGCAGCAAAGGCAGAGCTGTGCGGGCGCAGGAACTTCTGCCTCCGTCTGAGCCGCACAGCAGGAAAGTTGCTTTTCGGCCAGTCCGCAGCTGCCCCCAGTGTGCCCGGCAGTGAGCCCCCCGGTGTGCCCTCACCCGCAGCGCAGCCCGAGTGCCCGTGCCGCACATCACACTGCAGCGGAGCCGCATACACCGCGCACTCCGGGACCCCCGCACACTGGGCGCCTTCCTCCCAGGCATTGCTACCATGCCGAGCTTTCTCCTCAGCACAGCGGGTGTCAGTCCTACCTGAGCGCAGGGCAGACTCCTTCCCGGGCAGTTATAGCCTCTGCCTCCTCCTGCCGTGGTTCAGCAGCTGCGGACTCTTACTGGGGTGGGGGAGGAGCCAGGGCGGAGGGCGGAGCCGCCACAGACTGTAGTATCCTGCTTCTTGCCGCCTAATGCTGAGGAGGTCGCTGAGCTCCTGTCACCGCCTGTGTGATGCCCTGTGCGACACCCGGCGATGTCCGCCCCTCGTCACCGAGCCACATCCTGTGCTGCAGCCTCTGCTACCAGGCTGCTGGACTGCTGCTGAAAGCCCCAGCTCCTCCACTGTAGTCACCCACTCCAGAGCAAGTTGTATCTGTTCCTGAGAAAGCTGGGTGATGAGCAGCACGGTGCCCTCCCCGGCCTGGCTGATGTCCCAGTCTCCATCAATCCGTTTCTGCTGCAAAGGGCTCATACCCATTTGTGGAAAAAAAACGGTCCATTTTCTGGATGGAAAAAACAGTCCGATTATATGCAATTGTCATGTGACTTGTATGCGATTTTTAATCGCACCATCCGTTTTCCATCTGTATGCAATGCTATTTTAACATGACGTTTTACATAGAGCAGTTCTCTCTATGTAACAACTCACATAAAAATCACATAGTAAAAAAAAAGTAGACAAAAAGCAAATAATTATATTTATATATATATATATAATATATATATATATATAATATATATATATAATATATATATGTCATACACTTCTACATAGTATAATAGCCGCTAATTCAATTACCGGCTTTTGTGAAATGGCAGACCCGACATGAAATGACACATGGTTTACATACAATTAACCATGTCATTTCATGTAGTTTGATATATGGTTTTCACTAACAATTACGTGAGTGTATGTGTGCAAAATTTCATACAGCTAGGGGTTAATTAAAGGTGTAAATTCGTTGAAAAAAATGCGTGGGCTCCCGCTGTATTTTCTCAACCAGACAGACAAAGCAAGCGAGTGGGGGCAGATAATATTAGCCTAGGGGGTGCATTTATTTTGTGCCCCCCTCTGGCTACTAACATCTGCCCCCAGCCACCCCAGAAAAGGCAAATCTATAATTAGATGCGCCATTTCTGGCACTTTGCCCGTCTAGTCCTGTTGCCTGTAGCGTTGGCGTATGGGTTAATAATGGGTTAAAGCCACCTTGCTATTGAAAGGAGACTTTAAGCCAGGTTAATAATTGAGAGTTGTCAATTAGACAACTATCAATTATTAATCCTATAGTATGAAATAAAAATAAAACACACTTTAATAAAAAATCATTTTAATGAAATAATCACACAGTTTTTGACCATCTTTTATTTTACAGGTAATCCGTGCGAAGCCCTTGTTCTTCTGTAATAAAAATAAAATAATAAAGCAACATTTTTCTTACCTATCCGGTGCTCTGTCAGGTCCCACGCTGTAATCCTTCACAAAGGGTTAAGTGGCTTACAGCTAGCAGCGCAGCTGTAAGCCCCCGAATGAAGGAGTTCCTCTCCCGGCCCACAGGAGAGGAAGTGATTAGTGTGGGAAGCTTAACTGATTGCTTCCCAGGCTAATCAGTTCAGGTCAGCCAGGGACACCGCACAGCATCAGTAACGTCAGAGGGAGTCCTGGCTGACCTGAAGTCAACTGATTAGCCTGGGAAGCAATCAATTAAGCTTCCCACACTAATCACTTCCTCTCCTGTACAGGGCAATGGGAATAGACGGGCTTAGTGCCAGAAAGGGCACATCTAATTATAGATTTGCCTTTTCTGGGGTGGCTGGGGGCAGATGTTAGTAGCCAGGGGGGCACAAAATAAATGCACCCTACCTAGGCTATTATTATCTGCCCCCACTCGCTTGCTTTGTCTGTCTGGTTGAGAAAATAGCGCAGGAGCCCACGCAATTGAATTAGCGGCTATTATACTATGTAGAAGTGTATGACCTATATATATATATATATATATATATATATATATATAATATCATTTGCTTTTTGGGTAAATTTTTTTTTTTGCAATGTGATTTTTACATGAGTTTTTACATAGAGAGAACTACTCTATGTAAAGCGTCATGTTAAAATCGCATTGCATACACATGGAAAACGGATGGTGCGATGAAAAATCGCATACAAATCACATGACAATCGCATGACAATTGCATATATTCGGACCATTTTTTCCATCCAGAAAACGGACCGTTTTATTTCCACAAATGGGTATGTACCCAAACACAAGTAGCACGACGGGAAAACGCACCGTGCAACATTTTTCAATCCGGCGCCTTGAAAGGTCCAATGCAATAACTAAAGTGAAGTCCGGTAGTTACTGGGACACAATATTGGTTTGGGGTGATCCCTCTTTAGCGCAAGTTCACACCTAGTTTTTTTGAGTTTTAAAGCAGAAAATGAGAGGAAACTCTCCAAATCCTCCTTAAGGCTAAGTGCACACGATCAGGAATATTTGCGTTTTTTTCGCGTTTTTTCCGCGAATTTTCCGCGGTTAAACCGCGAAAAAAACGCAAGCATTAAGCATTCTATACTTGTTAATTGATTGCGCATGTTTTGTACACATGTTGCGGTATTTTCCGCGAAAAAAACGCTTCGCGGAAAATCTAGCAACATGTTCATTAATTTAGCGTAACCGCGGTGATTCCGCCGCAATAGGAATGCATTGAACCGCTTACTTTCCGCATGTGGCTATGCCCACTATGCGCAATGTAAGCGGTTCATGTGCGATGGTACCCAGGGTCTGGAGCAGAGGAGACTCTCCTCCAGGCCCTGGGTACCATATCCCTGGTAAAATAATAATTAAAATAAAAAATAATGATATTTCTCACATTCCGGCGTCCCACGCAGCTTTCCCGCCTTCAGCGACGCTCCCGGCAACTTCCGGTCCCAAGAGTCCTTTGCGAGAATCACCCAGATGGCGTAGCGGTCTCGCGAGATGCACGTCATCGGTGTGATTTGTCGCAATGCATCCTTGGGACCGCGAGTTGCCGGGAGCGTCGCTGAGAGGCGGGAAAGCTGCGGGGGACGCCGGAAGGTGAGAATATCATTATTTATTTATTTTTTTATTATTTTTACATTAGATCTTTTTTCTATTGATGCGGCATAGGCGGCATCAATAGTAAAAAGTTGGTCACACGTGTCAAACACTATGTGTGACTCGTGTGACCAACCTGTCAATCAGTTTTCCAAGCGATGCTACAGATCGCTAGGAAAACGCTAGCATTCTGCAAACTAATTACGCTTGCAAAACGCTATTATTCTGGCGGGAATCAGCATACAAAAAACGTGCGTATTTCCTGCGGGAGAAGTGCGGGATTGCCGCGGAAATTTCCGCAGCAATTACGCAACGTGTGAACTTAGCCTTAGACTGCCAAACTCCTCAAAAACTTGGAAGTTGCCGCTCCTATAACCCCTTCTTGTCCAGTTACTAAGGAAACATAAAAAATAAGCAAATTTGGTATCGCCGTATCCATAAGAGTCCAATCTATGAAAATAAGTCTTTATCCAGTAAGGAAAAGATAAGGAAAAAGCACCAAAACCGCCTTTTCTTTTATCACCACACCACCCAGAAAAAATGCAGGGAAAGTATCGCTTGGTGTGAAAGAAAAACCCATCGTAGGAAAAGCTAAAAAAGTTATGTGTCTTGGAAAATGGCGCCAAACCATTTATTTTTTTTTACAAAACTATGCATTTTTTTAAGCCTCTGTATGTTTGGTATCACGGTAATGGTGCTGACCGAGAATCATATTGGTAGGTAATTTTTACTGTACAAATAAAAATGAAATCTAAAATACGATGACAGAATTGTGTTTTTTTACCTCATTTAGTACTTTTTTCCTGACTATCTGTACATTTATATGTTAAAATCAAAGGCGTTAATCAAAACTACAACCCAGTCAAAAAAACAAGCCGTCGTACAGATCATTTATGTGTTATAAAAACAAATTTTGCTTTACTCACCCTCCCCAGGTCCAGTATTGAGCCTTCACCACTGCTCACACTGTTATTGTCTGTTATTGTCTGCAGATCTCACATCATGTCAATAGTGCTGCAGTCAATCAGTGAGCTCAGGTACTCTGCCCAAGAAGACGGCACAAGCCACTCAGAGCCGCTGCGCTCAGTGACTGGCTGCAGTGCTGTAGACATTACATCAGTAATTTAGATGAGCGAGCACTAAAATGCGCGTTACTCGAACCAAGCAATTCCTAATGCTCCGATGATCATTTAGAGACCTTATAAAGAGGTCTGGGGGCAGTGAAAATGTTGAAATGGATGGGAAAAGTGCTGAATGGAAGGAGAACAGCATGGGTAAGACCCCTGGAAGCATCTATGACTCCCCGATCACTGCTGAGAACAACGGTGTCACACTTTTAGGCTTGAGTCACACACACCGTCTAAAAAATTGGACCATTTTTGACGGCCGATAATCGCACAAATGTTTCCTGAACATTGCTCCGTCTGCCATCCGATTGGAATGTGAGGGTGCGATTTTGTCGCATCTGAGCGTACGTTTCACATCCGTTTAACATCTGTCTGACATCCGTCTGGCGAGATTTTGTCGGTGGCTGGCAAAACCGACATATAATGGATCCAAATGATAGTTTTTAAATCACAAAAGAAAGAATAGATATATACACATATAATACATATTATATATATATATATATATATATACATGTCATTGAGACATATGTATATACATATATTTATAGTTCATACACTTCTACATAGTATAATAGCCGCTAATTCAATTGCCGATTTCTGTAAATTATTACAGAACCTGACATGAAATGACACATGGTTTACATACAGTTAACCATGTCATTGCATGTAGTTTGATATATAGTTTTTCACTAACAATTACATGAGTGTATGTGTGCAAAATTTCATACATGTAGGGGTTAATTAAATTGTGTAAATTCGTTGTAAAAAAAATGTGTGGGCTCCCGCTGTATTTTCTCCACCAATAATAATAGCCTAGGGAGGGTGCATTTTTTGTGCCCCCCCCCCGACTACTAACATCTGCCCCCAGCCACTCCAGAAAAGGTACATCTATGATTAGATGCGCCTTTTCTGGCACTTAGCCCGTCTAGTCCCATTGCCCTGTAGCTGTGGCTAATGGGTAATGGCCACCTTGCTACTGGAAGGTGACTTTAAGCCAGGTTAATAATGGAGAGTTGTAGCCGATTGAAACAATAAAACTTAACTTTTATTCTACTAATAAAATCCTAAAGTGCTGTGAGTGCTTAAAGTGCATTTGCCAAACCAAACCAAACCAAAAATTGTGTATATATAAAAGATCAATACGATACAACCACTGGTTTACCAGAAACCTTTATAACGAATGGAACAGAATGCGTATTAACCCTTATAGAACCCCATAATAAATATTCTTGAGGGTATTATGTTGTATATAGATTTACTTCCCTTTATATTGGTCATCTATATTATGTAATAGGAATCCTCTCTCTCAAAATAAACCTTTAATCAAGTACTCATAATATTTATAGGGTTAATTCCTCCTTTATTAGAGGTCTATATCATGCGATATGGTAGGATATGTATTCAAGCATGACATTTTAGGTATGCACAGAAAGAGCTATGCTTCAATCCTCTGTAACATTTCCAGGGGGTTTAGCTCTAGGATCGCTGTCTGGGTAGACAGAATGGCATGAAAACAGTTCATTCAGACAGCAGTTCTGGTGCAAAACTGGCCGCAACCAGCTTTATTAAAGTCCACAGCAAACAGATTAAAACAAAGCATAAACAGAAAACCTGGGCTTGTCTAGCCTCTAATTACACTTAGATAGATGGCCCTCTCTATCCGGGACCCAGACTCTACCAGTCTGTGCCCAAAACAACACATATCACATATGTTACCAGTTTGGAGCTTCACAGATACTCCTCCTTGTGTCTGAAGGCACCTTCCATGTCCAGACTTGAGAGAGATCCACTCCTATTCAGCCGCTCTTCACACGGATTCGCACTGAGACTACTCCTATGTCCGGGGTCCTTCCTGCACCCCAAACTGAGATAGCTCAAACACTCTTGGAGACTGCTTCCTTGTGCCAGGACACCTCTCTGTGTCCAGGCTAAAGACAGCTCTAACACTCTTGGAGACTGCTTCCTTGTGCCAGGACACCTGTTATGTTTCGGTAGCTGAGGAGTGCAGGTAAAAAAGGAAATACACCAGAGCAGTTGGAATCTATGGGATTGCAGTACCCTGACTAACCACACCAACTAGAGGCAGCCGTGGAGCGTTCCTACGTTGGTCCTAGACGCCTCGTCACAGCCTGAGAAACTAACTACACCTAAAGATAGAAATAGGAAAGCTATCTGCCCCGGAGCAGAACCCCAAAGATAATAAAAGCCCCAAACATGTAATCACACACCTCACCCCTAAATTAGTTTCTGGGGTAAAAAAACAGCAGCCCCTGAAAAAATGGAAAAAAAAAAATACAAACCGGGGGTGGACTAAATGAGAGGGCAGAACCCCCCCGGGGGGGACCCGAAGGCCCCCAAAGAAGGCGGAAAAAGCAAAAATATAGAAAAAAACCAAAAAAAAAATTGTTTATCTGTAGCGGGGAGCAGAAACACAGCGGGGAAAAGGGGAAAGGGAAAAAGGTTCAGCCAAAAAAAGATCACGGCAACCCGAGGGAAAAAATTCCCAAATAAGCCTCAGTAACACCTGATTCCCATCCTTATATACCCTTGAACCACCAAGGAGCCCTCTCAGAACTCACTAAAAACCCATTCAAACAGTCCCCCCCCTTGAGGAGGGTCACCGAACCTCATTGAGCAACCAGGCGGCGGATGTTTTCTATGATACCAGGGAAAAAGTCTCCTAGCTGGACCCCGAAGCAAACCCCAAGAATTATCTTCTGACCAAAACCTCTCCTTTAACCAAAATGGGCTTCGTTAAAAAAAGAAATCATTTTTCTCAACCACAACTCAGATTGCCCTAAAACCAAAACGGGTAAGGGGCACAGCACGGGAAACCCAGGGCAAAACCCCCTCTTAAAAAGGGGACTTTGGAAACTTGGGGATTTAAAAAATTCCTGGAAAAGCAAACGAAAAGAAAGGGGTTAATAATCTGCTGACTTAAATAAATGAACCTAGGTTAAAAATTTGGAGAGATTAGGGGGAATATTTTTGAAAAAACCAAACCCCAAGTCCCCTTTTAAACCAGGCCACCGTCCTATCCGGGGTTAGAAAAAACCCGGGGGGGCCTTTCCCTAGAGGGGACAACCCTTTCCCTCCCGGTCCCAAATCTGCTGCATCGCTCAAAACAGAGTCAAACCTGGACAGAAAAGCCCCCCTCGTCCTGAAAAAACGAGGGTGAAACCAAAATTCAGAAAAAAGGGAGACCAAGGGGAAAACTACCCCTTTAAATTTTAAAGCAAACTCACCCAAAAAGGCAAAAAAGGACCCAGTCATCCTGATCAGCAGAACAAAGCATCTTAATAAGTCTCCAATGTCTGGTTGTTCTCTCGTTTGCCATTGGTCTAGGATGAAACCCCAGGGAAAGCAATTGACCCCCCAGTTTAGAAAAAAAGTCTCCAAAATCGGGGAAAAAACTGGACTCCTTTTCGACACAATTTTCCCCGGGAAGCCTGTAAACAAACCCCGTGCTAAAGGAAAAAAAGCCCCAAATTTTAGAGGGGGAAAAGGCAATTTTGGAAGGCCAAGGGATCATTTAAAAAAATATCAAAAATTTTTCCCAAGGTGGTCATTCCGAGAAACAGGAAATCGGGAAAGAAATCCATAGAGAATGGGTCCTGGTCTCGGGGCACAGGCAAGGACAACAAACCCTAGAGCGAGAGCAAGGTTGGGGCGAGAGAGTCCCCAGGACTGCAAAAATTTCCCGACATCGCGAGACAAGGTAGGCCACAAAAGGACCGCTAACCAAGTCCTGTCCCAAAAATTTTCCGGGATCCACCCAAATGGGAAAAATAATCTAATAACCTTTTTTCCTTTGGGCCGGGAAAAATTTTTCCAAAGGCACCCCGGGCCCCACCCCTACACCCCCAGACAATTAAAATTTTTAATGGCGGGAAAAAACCCCCCTTTTTAAAAAAACGAGGGTCAATGCTGGGGATCCCCGGGAAACTCCCGGAGCTCCGCCAAAATTTCTTGGCCCGGGGGGAAAAAGGGGAAACCCCAAAAAAAAAAAAGTGTAAAAAAAAGGGGCCCCCGGCCTTTGGGTTTTTATCGCGGGGAATTCCCCGATAGCCAGTTTAAAAATTTTCCGTAAGGACCCCACCTTTTTTTGGCTCCCTCCCCAAAAGTCTCCCTTTCAAAAGCCCACTCAGGGGCCAAAACCCCGAACCCACGTAAATTATTGAGGGAAAAATTTTCGAGAAAAAAAGGGAAAAGGGGTTTTTTAGCTAATCTTTTTTTTTTTTTTTTTGGGAAAAAAAAGGCACCTGCCCCTTTTAACATAACCCTCCCTAAAGGGGGAGAGAAAAAATCAGGCGGTAAACAAGCAAAGTGAATCTCTGTTTAGTTCCGAAACGCAGAGATGCCCAGGAGGCCAATTACCCATCGAAACCCTTTTTCAAATCAGTTAATGGTTTAAAATAACAGAGAAATTACCCCAAAAATTTACGATAAAAATTGGCAAAAACCCAAAAAAAAACCGAAGAGCCTTTAATGAAGAGGGGTTTGGCCCAATCACAGATGGGGCCGAACCGACCGGGTCCATTTAATAACGTGGGGACAAAATGAATGAATGAGATCTTTTTTACGCCAAAAAGACACTTTGATCCCTTAATAAAGCATTCTCTCTCAAAATCGAATACAGTTCGAACATGTTTCACATGAGAGTCCCAGTCATTAAAAAAATCAAGTATCACCAAAAAACAATCAGAAACTTGTCCACAAAAAAACCCAAAATGTATTATAAGGCTGGAAGACGGGGGCTTAGTGAGCCCAAAGGGCTCAAAGGTACTCAAATGCCCTTGGGTGTTAAATGCCTCTTCCATTTTTCCCGTGCTTAAGCAAAAAGGTTATACGCCCCCCGAGGCAAAATTGGAAAACCAATAGGGGTTTTTCACCCTGGAAAAAAGGTCAAAAAGGAAGGTTTTTATATTTCACAGTAATATGTTCAAGGGACGATAACAATCACGGGCCTTAAGAACCATCTTTTTTGGCCCCAAAAAAAAAAAACCGGCACCCCAAAGGGGGAAGGGATGGTCGATTGACCCTTTCCAATGATTCCTTGATATAAGACCGATAGCGATTTTCAGGTACAGCAATTAAAAAAAAGGGACCCAGGGAATTTTTACCGGCACTAATTAAAGGCATCATGTCCTATGGGGGGGGAAGGAGCAGATTTACTTTCCTAAAAATAGAAAAAAAAAACAAAAAAACAGGAACCCCTCGCTGGGGGGGGCAGAAAAAAAGGGTGTTTTGGGTTTTAAAACATGGCGCCCCCAAAGGGGTTCAGCACAGTTTCCAATCCAAAAAATTTGAGACTGAACCAAGGGAAAACCCAGAAAAATTATGCAATTAAAAACCAAAATTTTTCAGCACCCCTGGTGATCAGGTTCAACCCTCATTTCACCTGGGAAAAAATGGGGTTTATTCTCAGCCAAAGGGTAGAATCGACCCGTAGGGGATAAAATTTTGAGGGTATCAAGGGAAATCCCAACGTTTAGAAAAAAACATAATCCTCAGGTTAATAGTGCTCCGAACAAAAAAAACCCGAGCAAAAAAATTTAGGAAGAGGCATATCAAGGGGGCAGTTAATAAAAATTAGTCTAAACCCCACCCAAGATAACTGACCCGGGGGAAAAAAGTTTCCCCCCCTTGGGGGCAGACAAAATGCATGAGAGGCATCACCACAGTAGAAACAAAACCCCCCTTTCGTTTTCAAAACTCATGACGCTGTCCCCAGACACCACCCCCTCACACTGGGGGGGTCAGCAGCTGGCTCAAAGGGCCCCCAAAACCCCCCTCCGGGCTTATTTTTCCCCCCCTCACGCAAACGTCTGTAAAAATTTAAGCAAAATGACTTTAGAATTTGAACCGGGGGGGACGGGGGAAACCCCCAAACTCCTTTACATTATCCGCAGCCCCTTTTCCCAAAAAGAGTCCCCAAAACGTCTTTTTTTTCCTTTTTGGTCAGGCCCTCCCCCCCTAGGGGAATCTTGACAGTATAACTCAGCTTTCATCAACCCCCCGTTTTTAAACCCAACAAGGCTTTTTCATTTTTATCTGTTTTTCCCCCTCGTACAATAACCCAAACCCCCAAAAAAAAGGTTTAAAACCATCACTCAAAACAACCCCCCCGGGTCGGGGGAAAAAAACCCCCCAAACCCCAGGTCGCCCCCAGGAGAGAGGGGACAATTTGAACCTGCGCGCTGCTTTTCCCCCGGGGGTTTAAATTTTTAAAGGGCAAAAAAAAATTTTTCGGGTTTTTTTAAAAATTCTAAAAAATTTGCTCGACCCCCAAAAACAAAATTGGCAGGGGATCCTGGGTTTTTCCCCAAAAAAAGGGAAACCCGCAAGTTTTGACCCAATACTCAAACCCCCAGTGGAAAACTGATCCAACGGCCAGACAACGTGCAAACCCATTGGGAAAAAGACCCCAGCACCCAGAAACAAAAGGAAAAAAAAAAAAAAATGAAAAAAAACCAAAAAAAAATCTTGACAATTTTTTTCCCCTTTAAAATATTTTTCCCTTTTGTATACCATACAATTTTTGTGGCGGTGTTCTTGTTAGTTTCGGGTGAGGAGTGCAAAAAAAAGGGAAATACACCAAGCGTTGGAATCAGGGGGTTTCAGTACCCTGACAACCACCCCAAAATAGAGGCACCCCTGGACGTTCCTATTTCCCCCAGACCCCCCTTTTCACAGCCGGGAAAACTAACTACCCCCAAAGTAGAAATGGGAAAAAAATATCTCCCCCGGGGCAAAACCCCCCAAAATAATAAAACCCCCCAAAAATGAAATTGGCGGTTAGAAAAAGGAAAAACTGCACAGAAAAAAAAAGTAACAAAAGCGGGGGCCCCCAAAAATTTTCTAAAAAGAAAAGGACGGAAGGGTATTACTGCAATTTCCCCGAAAACCTGAAAAAAAACCCAAAAATTTTAATTTCAAAATCACCGAGATCACAGACCCCCTTTTTCCCCAAAATTTCTTGGTGTAAAAAAACAGCAGCCCCCGAAAAACTGGAAAAAGCCAAAAAAAAAAAAAAAACAGGGGGACTAAACTGAGAGGGCGAAGTCCCCCGGGGGGGACCAGAAGGCCCCCCCGAAGTCGGACAAAATCCCAAAAATATAGCAAAAACCAAATAAGAAATTGTCTTATCTGATGCAGGAAGCAGCACGACACAGACTACAAGGGAAACGGGGAAAAAAAATTCAGACCGGAAAAATTTTATCACGGCAACCCTGGGGGAAAATGTTTCCCCCTTAAAAAAAGACCAATCGAACACCTGATTCCAAACCTCACTAGTCCGTTTTTAACCCACCGAGGGGGCCTGCCAGAACTCTCCAAAAAACCCCCCTTTACAACAGCACCCTCTGTGTCCGGCTAAAGACAGTCTAACATCTTGGGACTGTTTCTTGTGCCGAGAACCTTTTCCCTTTTCCGGGAAAAATAGCCTCAGTTTTTTGTTTGCAGAACCTTTCTGGTCCCCAAAATTAAAAACCCCGGAGTTTCAGGCTTGTGCTGCAAGTGGTGCAAAAATTTGGGGGGGGTATGACCCTTTCCCCCCCACTGGGCCACAAAGCCAACCTTTTTCCCCTTTTTTACCTAGGTGAAATGTAACCCCCCCTTCATCACTATTCCTCACTTTTCACATTCCCCCCCCCCTTTTTTCCCCCGACCCCGGGGGGTGGTCATCCAGACCCGGGGGGGGGGCAAAAAATCAACAAGGGAAAGGGAAATCCGCCCCGTCATTCCCCCCCCCCCCTTCATCTCCACCACTGTCCTTGTATCTTCCCCCGAGTCATAGCCCAAAATCCTTTCTCTTTATCTAAAACATCCCAACCCTGACCCTCCGGCCTAACTCTCTGGGGGCCGGGTACCCCGCAGGTTTATCTTCCCTTGGGCCCGGGGGCCCCCCTTTAAAACAGTGCCTGGCCGGAAGCACGACCCCAACATCAGAAAACCTTGCTGACTCTTTCCCCCGAAACTCCGTAAACCCCCTTTTACCTGGGGGACTGACCATGTGTCACCAAAATATCACAGAAGGTTTTAGGGGGGTTTTTTACTTTTCTCCCCCTTTTCCCCCTTTCAGGCCCCTTTTTGGGGGGAAAAAGCCCAGAAGCCCCACCGTATCCTAACTCTACCTTTAGCCCGCGCATCCCATTGGGGCCCCCGGGTCTGCGCGGCAACGGAAATGCACTTGCTTTTTCCCTTTTTTGGGACTGGGTCCCAGTCCCCCCCCGAAAGTGCCTTGAGCCCCCAAAGCCCTATGATCCCCGGGGGGTAACCTCCCCCCCGCTGTCTTTGGCAGAAACAGATTCCCGGACAGAGGGCATCCCCCCCTCTTTTTTCTTTCCTCACAGCTTTTACTTTAAACCCCCCTTTGGGGAGGGAACTGGCTTGGTGGGCCACCCCCCCGCTTTTTCACCCCCGAGCATCACCCCAGAGCCTTGGGGGGATGCAGACCACACCACACCCCCACAACTTCTCATTTCAACGCATCACTTGTGCTGTGTTCAGTTTCAAATCCCCTTTAAACTCCTCTCCTCCCTTCACCTTGGGTTTTTGCCAGGGAACCGGCCCCTGTAAAACATTTTCCCAGATGCCACCCTTTTGTTGGGGTAAGGTCGGGGTTCCTTTTTTCAGGATCTCAACCTCCCCGCTACCACCCCTTTCCCCTTTTTCATTTGTTCCCTTAGGTCATCAGTAATTACTATCACTATCTGACCCCTTTTTCTCACCACATCTGGCCATGTCAGGGCTATACTTTTTATTTTCATTCACTCCGCTCACTGCCCGGGTTTAAAATTCATTTTCTTCAAATCCTGCTCACTTGGGGTTAAAAATTCATTTTCTTTTACATCTTGTTTGGGGAACCTTATTAAAAAATGTCATCCACAACATTAACTTCACCTTTGGGGGCCCCAAAATATGGCTATGTACAACCCCGCACTAACTTCTAAAAAATCAGGTCCCAGGAGCTGACCCCCGCCCTCCCCGGGGGAAAATTCAGCCCCCCTTACAAAGGCTATTGTTGGGGGCAGCTGAAAACCCCCCTCAGAGACCCGGGGGGAAAAAAACCTCTTTTAGAAAAATCATTTTTTCCCTTTGGCCCCGTTTTAAGGAGGGTCTCCCCACGTCCTTAAAATTTGGGTAAACAGGACACAGGAAAGTCAGGGACACTGGGTTCCCCGAGAACCACCCCCTCTTTTCCCAACATCCCCCAAAAATTTTAATACATCACTTTCACATTTTTTTAAAATTTAACTGACTTGATCAGTATCTCATCGGGTATCATCATTATCGGATAAACATCATCTTTAAAACAAATTTAAGGGCCCCCACGCATTGGTTCCCCCCTGGGGGATGCGCCCCCCAAAAATAGGAGCTTCATAAAAGCCCATCAAAAATTTTTTTTCCCCCGGAGACCTTTAAAACCCCGGGGGGAAATCATTACCCAATAAAAGGGGTTTTTCACCGGGGTTTAAAAACCCCCCCCATTTTCACATAAACCCCCGGGTTTTTGGGGGACCAATTTCCACGGCAGTCCGGGTGACTTTGGTGTTCCATGGTGCACACCATACCGGGTTTTTTTAGGGGGAGAAGCCCCTTTATCAATCAGGGCTGTCTTTTTGGAAGCATTGGACTCTCTGCCCCCAAAGGGGCCGTGTGGGCATTTTTTTTAAAAACACCGGGCCCCCTTTGGGGCCAGTTTTCTTGGGGGGGGACACAACACGGGGTTTTGCGAGGAGGAGGGATCTGCCAACTTTTAAAAAAAGGGGTCCCCCTCTATTGGACGGGTTTGGGTTGCAATTTCCCCCCCCGCCCCAAAAAGTCCATCCACCCCCCACCCACCCCCCCCGGGCCCAAAAACCCCCTTTCAGATAACCCATGTCCCCAAAGCGGGAAAAGCTCTACCGCGGGGATTTTAGCCCCCGGGAACCTGAAAATGACGACCTTTCAGAGGGGGGACCTCGGGGGCCCGTCCCGGGGTGAAAGGGGTTTTTTCCCATCCCCTTTTTTAACTCCTAATGGTTTCTTATGCAGCCCCCAAAAATGCATCTCCAGTCATAAACCCCCCCTGGCAAGGGCTGCCCACCGAAAAAACCACGGGTAAGAATCGCGTTTTTTAAATTGGCATAGTCTTCGCGTCCTGCTTGCTCAAAGGGCAGCCCCCCCCTTTGGGGGGGCCCCCCCCCAAAAGGGTGACCGCCTGGCCCATTCAATAGGGCAGATTCTCCCCTTTTTTGCCATCTCTCAAACCTAGTAAATAATCTCCCCATCATCACGAGGGGAAAATTTTTTTTAAGGCCGTCTTACCCCTTCTTTAAAACGGACAACGCCCCGGGGCCTTCACAACATACTTCGGGAGCGGCACCCAAAACCTTTTTGGTGCTGTTTATCTTTCTCAACAAATAAAGGGTTTTTTTTTCCCGTGCGGGTGGGAATTGCTGCTGGGCCTGCTTTCATGTTGTTTGGGGCGCAGGGGCTGCGCCCTGTTGCTGGGATGCTTCGCGGGGGCCCGGGCCCCGGGATCAAGGGTTTTCCCCCATACTCCCCGGGCTTTTTTGTCTCCCAAACCCCGGCAAAATTATGTTGCACATTAACGGGGGCCCCCCCTTTTTTTAAAAAGGCCTCCAAAGCTGTCATCCTGCGTCAGACTTCTCTGTTTTAACAAGGCAGTTTTCACTCAGAATACACCTTCAGTCTTTTCCATAGAAAAATTTAGCTCGTTTTGCAGACACTTTTTTTTTTTTTTTCCTTTTTTAAAAATTTTTTGGGCTCCTGTCTTTTAAGGATCTCCACAAATTTTCCCTTTTTCTGCTGCACATTCCCCATCATTTTACAACAAAATTTTTTTTGCTGTAACATTTTCTCTCTGCAGACCCATCAG
This sequence comes from Oophaga sylvatica, assembly GCA_033576555.1. Classification (NCBI taxonomy): domain Eukaryota; kingdom Metazoa; phylum Chordata; class Amphibia; order Anura; family Dendrobatidae; genus Oophaga; species Oophaga sylvatica. The sequence continues at coordinate 128,536,011 of JARQOD010000006.1, forward strand.
GGCCCCTGTCTCCAAGAAGCTCCAAACAGGGCGTTTCTGCTGACACATTTTTTTTTTTTTTTCTGTGCTTTTCATGACTTCACCCTTTTAAAGTGTCTCTCGCCCTGTGCTCTACACACTCCAGCACTAAGTATCGGCACTGCGCTGCCCCAGCATTCTCCCCCAAAATTTAACTTTCCGGGGGTTAGCTCTAGGGTCCTGTTGGGGAGACGAAAGGCAGGGAAAAATTTTATTTTTAACAGCAGTTTTGGGGCAAAAATGGCCCAAACCAGCTTTATTAAAGTCCACAGCAAAAGATTAAACAAACAAAACAGAAAACCTGGGCTTGTCAGCCCCCAATTACACTTAGATAGTGGCCCTCTCTATCCGGGACCCGACTCTTTCCCCTGTGCCCAAACACAATTTAAAAAATGTTTTTCCAAATTTGGGCTTCACAGAATCTCCCCCTTTTGTCTGAAGGCACCTTTTCCGAATTTTGGGGATCCACCCCATTCAGGCTCTTCCAAAAAATTCGCATAGAAAACCCATTCCCGGGGTTTCCCCTTTTGCACCCAAAATTGGAAAATAGCTCAAAAACTTGGGATGCTTCTTTTTTGGGGCCCGGGCACCTTCTGTTCCGCAAAGAAAGCTTTTAACACCTTGGAGACTGCTTCCTTGGCCAAAGGGGGGAAACCCCGTTCCAAGGCAAAGACACTCTAACACTCTTGGAAACGGTTTTTTTTGCCGAGACCTTTTCCCTGCCCGGCAAAAAACTCTCAGTTTTTGGGTTTTCAGGGCAC